>JARLTB010000056.1:0-436646 GCA_030141615.1 Unio pictorum
AATTGTGCTCAGGCTCGGGGAAAGCCTCGCGCCAAGATCTTAAGCTTCTGCCCTAGTCCAAAAACTAAACCCCCAAATCTGTACTGATCTTAAATGACGTTTGAGGATTGCTCTTGTTTCTTCTTTTAAAAAAAAGTTAAATTTCATGCAGTTTTGTTCAGGCATGTGTGTACAATTTAGACACCGGTATTTCTTGCTGCTATTGACGGTCAGCTAAAGAGTCATCTTGACAACATGTACTGAATATTTTATACATTATAAAGTCCTATATTTGACAAGTAAATATGCGACTAACACAGCCCCCATTTCTTAGCCCATTTCTAATTTCATGGTTATGTTGATGGACCCAATGAAAATTTAAAAAAAAAATAAATAAATATACCTTTTTTCTTGACAATCAACAACTTATGAATCCAGATTATTGCTGTCTTTCATTAAAACAAATTGCTTGGTGGTGATTTATGTGATTCTTTTAAGTGAAACGAGATCTAAAAACGTCCTTAGAGATTTCCATCATGTAAAAGGATGTAGAGAGATACTGCTCTAATACAGGTTAAAAAGTCTTACAGTAAGAACCTTCTTAGGGCTGCTTCCATGGACTCCATTGGAGGCAAACAACCTCTACTCATCCCTCATTTGGAATTCCAGGACCAGAAGAACCAAAATTTATGATCCCTCGATTGCTTTTGGCAGCTCGAAGCTGGTTAGGAAGCGTGTCCAATGAGAACTTGTATCCCCTAGTGATTCATTTGCCCTCTTTTCATGGGCAACACTTGCCTCTTAGAGTTATCGGACAAAATATTTCCCACTTGTGGTCTGTAGTGACTTAGCTGGGACTCTTTCCAAACTTATATACGTCGGATCTAATTCGGTCTTGGGAGTTTGTATACCTGGTAGAAGTACACGTCTTCTATATTTTTCGGTGGTATGTACCACGGTACTTTTTCATTGTACGGGTACTTCAGTAGTTTATGTCAATAAGGAATGTACGGGAATTCTCAAGGAATCGCCACTTTAATAATATTAACATGCTTTCATTATTCGGAACAAAATAGTTAAAATTATCATTTTTACAAAATGGATGTGTCTATCACAAAGTATGGTTGAATATTACAACGATAATTATTATTTGTGATCTTTTTAATCGCATGCTTGACACGTGTCGTGTATGCTAGTATGGTGTGTAAATGGAATGTGAAACGTTCGAACCAAATCCAATTTTCAGATTGAACACAACAAAACATTTGATGCTTCAGTTATTTACTAGAGTATGGGAAAAGGCTATGTCCTTTTTATTTCTTGTTCTTGGTAAGACTGCAAATCACATTTTCCTGTATGTTGAGTGTTTATACAAAAATTAACATTCACATTGCAAATTCTTATACTGTATTGCTCATTTAACGAGGGGGGTGGGGCGCTGCGATTATTTTGTTGATATCAGGTTAATTAAATTGACCATGAAACCTGTGCCATTCTCCCTAGAAAGTCAGACTGCAAAATATCCACAAAACCCGTTGTATCTCCAAGAAAATCCGTAGTCTTTTTAATATGAAAAAAAAATCAACTATTCAACCCGTGTGATTCCCCAATAAAATATTTGCCATCCCTGTGCAGACTGGCTTATCAGTTAAGAGTTGTTTTGAAATAATAATTTTAAAAAAATAGCTCAGCATTTGTTAAGTGAGTATAAGGCACCAGAAAGTAGTTATAAAAAATTAATATTAAAAGAAATTGAAAACATGGGACTGAAAATAAAAATGTAATCTGTATATTATGAACCCATAGGTAACAGAACGGTACATTTATGATTTTCTTGCTAGCAAAGCGACTTCTGAACGTGATGTAAATAATGTAAATGGCGGTACCTAAAATACGAAATCAAGTACGAATTCGAACGTCCACAACTGAAGAAAAAAAAAAGACTATAATGCGGAATCCTTGTTATTTATCTATGCCCCCACAATAAAAATACTTTATGAAAAAGTTCCATTTCTCCAGCAGGAAAAATATCACAAATGTCCAGAATAATGCAAATAAATGTTTTTAATGGGCGTATTTTATTTGTATAATGACTTGCTATATTTCTCATGTTCATGGTACCAAGCGTACACTCAAGCAAATTCATGCTGACAAGTTAATATTTTGGCGACATAAAGGTCCCTGTTTCGGTGAAAGTTATTACTGAATTTGAAATCCAGAAAAACAAATCAATTTTTATAGATATTAGCACTGATTATATCTGTTTGGGATTAGCAATGAAAAATAGAGATGATTACTGATCTACTACTAGAATCAAAGATGAAAAATTATTATGAATGAATCCATAACATTTCCTGATTGCTATACATCAGCAACAAACATTAAAAGAAATATATTTATACAGGTGATGGTTTCACTTTTTAAGCAAAGAAAACAGTCTGGAAAATCATACGTTTGATTGTGACGGTATAGAATCAAAGTGTCGGTGGGTTTACCAACTCGAGAAGGGGATACTACTCTAACCCTTTAACATTATCAAAATGAAACGAAGGTACCAATTTTAATCTGTGTTGACTTGAAACATCGAGTACAAAAAGGGTAAGGTCTGAAAAGGTGGTAATACAGAACAAGTACTCAAACAACCTCCTTGTGAATACGTCTATATTACAATGCGATACGATTTAAAGGTTAACAATACGATATTGAACCATGGGAACACATGCTGTTGAAAAATTTCTTCGCGTTTAAGACAATGAAAAAAAGAAGAAATAAGATTGGTTTTTAAAAGGCTAATGCCAGTGAAAATTATTGAAAATACAAAACTGATTTTCTAACTTCTTGCCACATCTGCAGCAGAAATTGGACGGCGATAACGTATCCAGTGTTGAACTTTTTGTGTATCATGTTGATACACGTACAACTTTGTTTTGTGTTCATGAGTAATGTGTCAGATTAATTTATTATTCGTATTCATTACAAATGAATATCTCATTCGCGTAATTGTGCTAGTGTTATCGTTAGATCGAATCCCACCCGGATTCAATGATCTTGAATATTTTACATTATTTTTACCTTTACCTTTTTTCAATAGCTTTAACAAAGTTCTGACATTATTATCGTTTTATCTTTCCTATTGGTGTACGATAACTGTAAACTTTTACGTTCGCAAGTTCATTTTTGTCATTTACAATTCTGGATCTTTGCATTACTAACCTTTACCTTTAATCGGCACATTGCAACCGTTATTGTTCTGATACATATGCACAACCATACACACATACAGAGAAACAGACATACGGAATGATGAGTATTATTGCTCTTTGTTGTATCAGACAGAAGTATAGTTTTGAAGGTTCATTATAAACTTCACAATGCAATGCAAAGTTCTTCATTCTATGTAAGGGATTATTATATGCTTTTATTTTTCTCTGTTAACTTTACATTGTCAGAATCGTTCAGTACAGTATATCCATCCGAAGAACTCGTTCATATTTTCCAATACAAATGCAGTAAACTATAAATAAATGGCTCTGTTTACTCCAGAGTCAATGATCGTGGAGCTCTACCCCCACGACCCCTCCAATTCCGTATACTATTAATAATCTTTAGTAGATTTGAAGGGGTTTTCTTTGTTTTAGCTCCTGATTGTCTGCTTAGAAACTATCACGTTTTATGGATCATTAGATAAAAAGGCAACTTATTGAATGTACATTAATTCTGTACTTGGTGGTTGGGGCATGTTTTTCAAGCAATGAGCGCAGGCAGATATCGAGTTGTTCTGCTGTAGGAGGTAAACAAGTTGTTAGGTTTGCTTGGATATCATGCATTAGTTTGGTTATATTTATCATACAAAGGTTTCTCTTAATAGCAAATAAAGGTGGGAGGTTAGGGACTGATACGTCCAGATGGCATATAATGCAGAGGTGATTTGATGCAAGTTCGTGTGATACAAGGGTGGACCGTAGAATATTATCATCAGATCTATGATGAATCCAGTCTAAAATGTGACCATGTTTATGGATGGGTTGGTTAACTGACTCTTTTAGGTTAAAAGCATGAATGAAATGTGGGAGCTTTGACATGTATGGGTTTCCAGGACAGTCAAAGTGAAAGTTGAAATCTCCAAGAAGTATCAGGTTGCCACCTATCGAATTTCCATACACCAGGAGATTCGGAAACTGTCCCAAAAAGAGAGATTCAGTCATCTTGTTTTTCTAGTAGAAGGAGGGCGGTAGAGACAAAAAAATGGACTGACCTTTGTACTAGTGTGAGTGTTGTTTGAACTAGTTCAAACGATGTGTGGCAGAAATTGAAGGTAATGCTGTATATAAAACATTTTATCATGGAATTCTTTGTGATGACAGCACTACCACCTTCGCGAGAGTGGCGGGGTAACGACTCTATAGTGTAACCGGTGGGTGTTTGATCGCGCACATGGACTCATAGCTTGATGTTTCAGCCATGGTTTTGTCATGAAGAAGACGTCGATATTCTAATCATTGATAAAACTGACTATTTATATGCGCTTTTCCGGTGGTCATGCTGATTGGGCGTTGAATAATGCAATACGCAATGGTATCTCTGGGGCAGTTGATACAACGGTTGACGATTTAAGATGGATTAACACCAGGTTATCTAAATTAACGGACAAATTTTTAAATTGTTATAGCGGGAAATGGCATAAGGGAGATAACTGGAATTTTTCTTCCTGTTCCACGTCCGCCAGCTTTCTTTTCTCGCTTCCATTTAAGTGAGGACGAATGTAGTCCCAGTTTATTAAGCCTTGAGCACAATGTAGTATGAAGAGCCAAGGAGTGGTCATTTAAAGCAATTAATGAGGGTCCATCAAAGCTTAAACGGGTTAACTGGCGATCACGTGACTGCGGTTTATTTAAAAACAACGGGCGTCATAATAGTGCAGCAAAACAGCTGAGAAGAATTTTAATTGTTGTCGTTTCCAAAACAAGGAGATGAAGAAACATACGAACTGATTAGCCAATTCATAATGAAACACAATAATGTAGATGAAGATAAACAACACGCACAATTATCATTCAAAACAGCACAAAAAGGGACGAGCTGCTTCAAACCGGTCAAAACGATAACGGCCATCTTTCCGGAACATATAGTTGCTTTATAGATGGAAGAAACTGTAGCAATAGATGGTCGCCTTTATGGTGCATGAAACCCTAATACGATATAGTGACCTTATAGGAAGGGAAAAGAAACTGAATAAATACAGTGGCCCTATACTTGGATAAAACCGTCGCAAACAGGGATGTCGTAAAGTAAAGATATATTGATGCATTTTTTTTATTCAGATACTGAGTTGATTTTAGTAATTACAATAAAATAGATAAAGGTTTCACGGTGTAACCAGGGAAATAAATCAACAAGAGGCAAAACGAAAAACCATCATTATTGTTATAACGGAACCTCACTCGGCTACAATACCCTGAGTCCCGCTATCTTCTTTTGGATAGGATTTGTATTTGGAGTGATACCCCACTAAATCTGTCCCATGACTGGTGCTCAAGAGTGCGACAAAATCTTACCCCAGCGGGATACTGTTTTTTTCCTGGCTTCTCGACTGCGTGTCTTGTGATCACTGACTGTGTCGTCGACCGAGTCGCTGCGATTAGATCGTCGAATGGGTAGCAGGGTCGCTGAATGAGTTGCATAATCGTAGACTGTGCCACTGACAAGGTCGTGGGCGGACTTCGTTACTCGTTTAAAATTAATCGATCGATCGATCGATCGATCGAAACAGGGCGCAATGATTAGAAAGGGTATTTCAGTTAAAATGTGTCTTGTCGCAAACATTTGGCGTGTCTTAGACGAACCTTGTAGCGCCTATATCCTGGTCGGCCAAAGACCTTTTGAAATTCCCGGCCTGTCACTTTCCTCAGACGAATGGTTATACTGCTTCACTTAAAAAAGGACGTCTTCACACTATACCGCTCCAATAACACACCACCATGGCAGCCACAGTTGATGCTTATATATACCCAGGCGGAATCACGTGACCGAAAAACTAAGACGCTAGACGGTTTTTCAAAGTCCGCTAACATTCAAAATCAAACATTAACTTTAACAAAACGAAAATGATCTTATACGAGAAGCTTTACGTTCAGTTTTTTCCTCTCCTTCACTGATGAACAGTGATAGGTATAGTGTAAATGACCTTCCAAAGAGTGGTGATGAGGTACCACTTGCTATTTGTTCACCCACTGTTGTTTTTGTTGTACCTTCGTAGAATTAACATATTCTTTGATAAACGCAACAAATATACAGGCGCCTCTGATTCCCCTGTTTTCCGTGACTTCAACCAGGTTCAATACTACAAAGTCGCCTTTGGGCTTGACAAAAACATCTTGAATGTCAACATTAGACATTATAATTTTACCCTTTTAATCTTCAAAATTCACAAGCTTACCTGGATCAACACACAAAAGAACATGACTACTAAACTCAGAAAAATTCGCGTTGGTGGCAAATCTGCTCGATCCACACCAGCACCGAATCGTCGAGCTGAGTAACATCTGTAAATGTCAGTAGACATTTGAAAGATATTTAACGTATTTGAATGTTAAATCAATAGGCGTCTGCAGGGTCAATGAACACCCAAGAGCACGCAACGCTTCAGCAACAAGATAAACGCATATTGGCCCATCCAACGTGTTGTTGTTAGCGTTGATACAGATTGGACCATTGATCGGATAACATGCACAGTTGAACAACGCCATATCCCGTTGTAAACAAATAAAGCTGTGGTATTGGCAGATTAATTGGTACCATCAGCCTGAAAAGTTTTTCCTCAACTTCAAAGAATGTCTCACACGGAAAGAACATAGGCGTGTCCTGCACTTTCAAATGTAGTTTTAGTTTATTGAGGTCTCTGGCCGGGTAAGAGTATTACTGAAAACTCTTTTACTTTGATGCACTAACACAGGTTTGCCCATGTCAAATGCAGGGTCAGTTAAATCTTTGAAATTAATCATTGTTAATACATTACTGATCGTGTCTAATATCATTCACATCCTTAACAGTAATCCACATCCTATTGCAAGATACGCAATCACTGAATCTGAAAATCGTTCTTGAGCGGCTTAATTAATGATTTTACATGCCACACCTGGCATAGTTTCTGTAGTGCAACTGGAAAATTTAGTGCTCATAGTGATTGAGCCGCAAATCTATATCAGCACTTTGATGCTATCAAACAATTCGCATTGCAACTTGTTTCAGCGCACGATAGTGCCTAAATTAACAATCCAGGATTAAAGTCATCGAAGCTTGTTCCATATTTCGCGTAAACGGGTTTTCTCGAGCTCACATCAAGCACAGGTCTCACATGTCCACGTACGACTGTCATTATATTAGATGTCAAATCGATCTCATATATATATATATATATATATATATATATATATATATATATATATATATATATATATATATATATATATATATATGTGTGTGGGTGTGTGTGTGGGTGTGTGTTCGCATCCGTTAGTCTCGAACCATAGTACTGCACTGTGCCTTTTTCTGTCATCGTGTAAGGACTGGATGATACTTAGCAGCTTTGGAGGGCATCCAATCTTCGCCAGGATTGTGGTGACCATATCGAACGCCTTGGTGAGGTCTATAAAGGCCAGGAAGAGGTGGTTGTGTTGTTCACCTCATTTTTCTCAGTTTCCTGACGGAGAAGATAATGTCGATTGTGTAAATCGCTGTGTGGAACTTGCAGTGTGTTTCTGGACACACTCTGTCAGCAAGTGTCTTAAGTCTGTTCAGGATGACGCGTGCAAAGAATTTACCCATAATGCTGAAACGGGATATGTTCCTGTAGTTGTTGCAGTCCCTTCTGGCGCCTTTGTTCTTATACAGGGTTTCGATATTGGTGTCTCTCATGTCCTGAGGCACTTCACCCTCATCTAGCACTGGCAGAGGAGGTCGTGCAGGTGTGCAAGCAGCACGCTGCATCCGCACTTGATGACTTCTGCTGGTATGCCATCCTTCCCTTGGGCTTTATCTAAGGACAAATTCTTTAAGGCTTTCTTTACTTCTGCCACAGTAGGTTTCTCGTCTAGTTCGGCTATGAGCAAGAGATTTTCAATGGCGTTGAACGCATTGTTTGTCACTTGGTTCTCTCTGGAGTAGAGTTCAGAGTAGTACTCCACCCAACGTTTCATCTGCTTGCCCTTGTCGTGGATGGTATCGCCTTTAGCAGACTTCAGTGGTGCTATCACTTTCGTCGTGGGACCCGTTGCTTTCTTTATGCCATCGTACCTGCCAGTGATATTTCCGATATCCGCTACTAACTGGATGCTCTGACAAAGCTGAAGCCAGTATTCATTGACGCACTGCCGTGCTAACCTCTGCAATTTGCTTCTGGTAGACCTGTATCACTGTAGAGTCTTCTGACCGGGGGGGGGGGGGGGGGGGGGGCATTTGTAACCGATGTGAGCACTGTAACGCTCTTCTATGGCTGACTTGAGTGTGGTGAAGTTAGCCTCACACCAGCCGTTGTTCTTTGACTGCTTCTTATCAAAGATGTGTGTGGCTATCCTGTACACAGTCTCTCTGATGTGATCCCATCTCTCTTTGGCTCTGCCATTGAGAGGTTCTGAATCAAACGCCTCGGAGACGGCATAAGTAAAGTCCTCAGCCTTGTCTGGACATGACGTCTTGCTCACGTCAATGCGATGTTTACCTTCTTGCCTAGAGTGGTGTATCTTCTTTGGCTGAAGATTCATTTTGCAACACACCAGCAAGTGGTCAGTGTTGCAGTCAGCAAAGTGGAAGGTACGGGTAAGAAGCACACCTTTCATGGCAGACCGTCTCGTAATGATCAAGTCCAGTTGGTGCCAGTGTTTGAACCGGGGATCCCTCCGAGATACTTTATACTGTGGCTTTCTCTGAAAGACATTATATATATATATATATATATATATATATATATATATATATATATTCTCTTCAATCGCCTGTGATAAGAGTCAAATAGTTCCTGCAGTTGCTTCTAATGGTCCAGTTTATCGTATTGCCTGTTTTATATTCTCGGTACATTCAGCAATTTCTTTTATTAGTTTAATCAGCGGTGCAAATGTTTACTCAAAGCCCACTGTGAGATGAAGATAATATCTACAAACATCTGCTTAAATAATTTGTCTCTTTTATGTCTTCACAATTACAGCTGGAATGTTCGCGAAATCATCAAACAGTTTCAGTCACTTTAGCCTTAAAAAAGCGATCTAGTCAGAGACTCTACTCTTTTTTGCACCTTATTGTATAAAGTTTTCTTTCGCTTTTATTCATATGCTTGACCTAATTTATTCCATTATATTTCTAAAGTCACTTCCAATTTGATAAATGTATCAGTGTAAATGTCTCTGAAAGCTCAAATAACATCCTTTGGTCTTCTTTGATTAAAACGGTACAATGGATGCGAACGATATAGCATTCGAAGTCGAGTCATTGCGATTACATGACACCATTGACACATAATATACGCCATGATGTTAAATTACGCTCAAATCGAGTCATGGGTTTTAATTTGCTGACTATTAATAGAACTTGGGATTTTGTGAAATGGGATAGTAATGCATCCAAAAGTGGGTACATTTACCAAGCAACTAATATGGCAGTTAAAATTATCCGGTCTATGAATACAAGAGAATGTTCCCTAGACTTCATTGTTGTTCTGCAGTCAGAGATGTACGTAGTCATGGCGACTGCTTTGAATCAGAGGCGTAGCTATGATATTTTGCGCCCGGGGACAAACTATAAAATTGGCACCCCAGCGATCTTGTGACCGATTTATTACCCTTGTTTACTTATTATAATGTAACGTTGTAAGCCTCATTTTGGCGCCCCTGTACCTTGGCGCCCAGGGACATATGTACCCCCCTGCCCCCACCTAGCTACGCCTCTGCTCTGAATGAAATAATTATTGTTAAAGTTGATTGAAAAGATAATCTTTTGATTTTATTGCAAATTTATTTGATTGAAATAAGTCAAATTTCTAGCGAAATTGCACATTTTTATGAATGGGAATTATATATATATATATATATATATATATATATATATATATATATATATATATATATATATAGAGAGAGAGAGAGAGAAAGAGAGAGAGAGAGAGAGAGAGAGAGAGAGAGAGAGAGATGTGTGTGTGTTTATACCACATACATAACAAATAATAAACATGGCTTTTAACGTTTTGGTAAAAAGCAATCTGATATACCAATACTATTTGATCCGCCCATGGATAAATAATACGCATATATGAACATTCGTGCAATGGCGCCCTTGCAACTGTGCTGCCCACTCATTATCTATTAATGACGTATCTTAACGATAAAAAGTATTAATAATCTCCATTTTCGAAATGAATATAATATGGTACATAATTTCATTCCAATCCTTACTGCTTTGCTTTTCCCTCCTCTCTCGTGTAGAAAATACGGCAAACATTGTTTCCTTTTAATTCTTAATGCTTAATTCTTTTTGTGTTGACCTTGATATGCATTACTACCATAGTCCTCAAAATCCCCAGGTTCTACAGTATGAATAACCACACGTAGTCTCTTAGTCTGGTTCCCTTACCTCTCTCCACTCCGTTACTCTACGTTATGACGACGAGTGGAGTGAGGTCAGGGAACCAGGCTACAAAATCCCCAGGTTCTATTGATAACCACACGTAGTCTGCGAAATCCCAGGGTCCGACTAATAACCAATCAAAAGTCGCTACTCCGTTAAAACGTCATTCAACATATTGACGTCGAGGCCGAGGAGAGTTGTTCAGACGGTGTTGGAATTATTTATAAGACGATAATTTCATATTAATATCTTTCTACTAATTATCAATGGAAGGTTGATGATCTTAACTATGTTAATTATACGCTTAGTTGCCAGAAAGATAGCAGAGTAAGACACAGAGGCGTATCTATGATATTTTGCGTACGGGGACGAACTATATAAAATTGGCGCCCCAGCGATCATGTGACCGATTAATTACCCTTGTTTACTTATTATAATGTAACGTTGTAATCCTCATTTTGGCGCCCCTGTACCTTGTCGCCCGGGGACATATGTACCCCCCTAGCTACGCCTCTGGTACGACACGTTTTCTGAGTCACATGACGTAATTTTACAGTAGAGTATGAGTCATATGTAGACCATTTTCTTGGGATTTTTGGTCCATCTGATAATTAGCACTGTTCGAGTGTTGAAGAGAGATTATTAGGCAATGAAATTTAACAAGGAATGCAATATGAAATATAAAAAACAGTCTGTCGAACAAAAGCAAAGTTAGTGTTATTGAACTAAATCAAATCAGTAAATTCCGACCACCAAGGGGGCCATTCCATCCACATTCAGGTAATTCCGACAACTTCAGCTCGTATAGGCCTACTAATAAATGACTTATTTTTCATTAAATTTAGTAATCATTGTGTGATATATCAGGATGCAATTTATTAATGGGTGAAACCATTTGTTAAATATACAGCCCATCAAATTGAGACAGAGAGAAAGATGAAGGAGAAATAATTTAAATAAAAATTAAATTTCTTATGAATTCTAAAGAAATATGTCGGCTGATGTTTTTGAAGTTTTGTTTTCCGTTTGATGGGAATTGCTCTTTTTTGGTGATGATTGTGCTTTTTTAGTCAATATATTTAGTCGATGGTCAGAATTACCCAAATGGTCAACATTAGAGACCGATCCATGAGAGAAGTACCCATCAGGGGTTCTGTACCAGAGACCTCAATTAAATATTTCTAAACAATATTTACCAGAGGAAAGTCAACCACAGCAGATCTTGACCTACAATTGGATCATCTATTCAGCATTTTTTCTCAAGTTTTTTATATATTAAATTAATATTTTTTATTTGTGCACAGACATCATTCCTCAACCTTACTTATATGTTTCCATATATTGTAGAGAGCACGGTCATGTAACACAGTGGTATTTACATGGAAATCAGATTAATTGCCATCTTTGTAACGAATAAGCAAAAGTTGTGCACATACCAATAGGTAGAAGGCAATGATATACAGGCAACACATATTCAGCATAAAAATGCATTGGAATATGTGGATACTTTCAGTGTAATAATTATAATTCTATAAACAGGTTTCAAGCACTATCTGACTTGTGACACAAAGTGCAACTTATAAACTTGTAAACAACTATGTGATACTTTTCCCTCTGAGGCTTCTCATTGTCTAATATATCAATGTCTTCTTGTATGTATGTAAATTAGTCACATATCTTATGTATCCACTACATGTGGTCATGGTTCAACAGATGGATCTTTTATGTATTCTTCTTCATGTGTGTATGTAAATAATCAAGGCAATGATGTCTAAAACTAAACTAAAATCTGACTGTTGAGAGTACTAGTCATCTCAATCTTTCTGTATTCATGTGACCCTGACAGCAGAATTACAATGAAGAATCCAGGAACTTGAAATGAGATGCTACAAAACCATCCTTGGTGTTTCTTACATGGACCACATCACCAATGAAGAAGTGTGTAACACCATCAGACACAAAGTAGGCCATTATGAAGACCTCCTCACCACTGTCAAAAAGAGAAAGCTGAAATGGTATGGCCATGTCACTAAGATCCAACAGTCTATCTACAACAGTACTGCAGGGCAGCATCCAGGGTGGCAGATAAAAGAAAGGAAGTAAGAGAAAAAAGTGGACTAACAACATCACAGAATGGACCAGGAAATGTTTATCAGAAACACAGGCATTGGACATGATCGAGATGAGTGGAGGGAACTGGTGAGATGTTCAGCAGCACAGTGCATCAACGACCACACTAGGTCAAGAGACTGATGATGATGATGATGATGATGATGATGATGAATAAACCTGAAAACATAAGTGAAATTATTGTGCCAGTGTATGCACTAAATGACAACTACTTAGTCTATATAACTAGACATGTTCCAAAATCATCAAAAAATGGTCAACACATTGAAATACAATGTACAAAGTACAGGGACTTTAAACAGTTTGATGAGGAAATGTTCTTCAATGATTTAGTTTGCAAACCCTTCCAATCAGTATGCAATATAGCTGATGTCAACACTGCCTTTAGACAAATGGTATCAGATGTTCAATGTAAATTTAGACCAGCATGCCCCAATTAAAACAAAAAGGGGTAATCACCAAATTACATTCAAGTGGATTTCCTCTGAGATCAATGAGGCTAGGTACCTAAGACATAATTTCCACAAGAAAAAAGACATGAAAAGCTATAGAAAGTGGAGGAACAAAACTAAGCACCTGATAGATAAGGCAAAAGAGACTTGCTATAAACAGGCTATTGATGAAAGTAAGAGTACCAATACATTGTGGAAGCATCTGAAAGAGCTGAACCCACCCAAGAACAGTTGTCCCCCCCCACCAGACTTAAGCAAAATGATGATATGGCAACATCTGCACAAGAATTTGTGAAAATGTTCAACAATTTCTTTATAAGCATCTCCAGTAACAGTATTCAGAACCAGACTAGCATCACAATTGAACTTGATGCTCTTCTTTTTTTTAACATGAGCTAACATTCCTGATAATTATTTTTCAAGCTGATGTTAATGATATGCTAATTAAGGTGAATATTGATAAATCCTGAACTGATCTTATAACAAAATTGGATGAATTGGTCAAAGAATTCTTAAAGTTGCTGCACCAGTAATAACAAAGTCACTAATGCATATCATAAACTTAAGTATAATGAGTGGTAATTTTCCAGAAACACTGAAAATTGCAAAGGTTACACCTATCTTTAAGAAAGGAGAAAAAGAGGATCCAGGGAATTATAGACCAATATCAATTTTACCTGAATTGTCAAAATTATTTGAAAAGCATGTAGCCATTCCGGTAATTTTTTTGAAACAAACACTATTTCATAAAGCACAATCAGAATTTGGAAAATACCACTCGTGTCAAACAGAACTTACCAAATTAATTGATCTTTGGTTGAAGGTAATGGATAATGGACATACGAGTGGAATTGTTTTCCTTGACTTCAAGAAAGCTTTTGATCTTTTGTTGATCATGAAATTCTGCTGCAAAAGTTGAACTGTTACAGGTTTGACAATCCTTCTTTAAACTGGTTTAGATCATACCTAAACCAAAGGTCTCAACATGTAAGCATTGGCTCTCAAACTCACACTATTCATTCAGGAGTCCCTCAAGGCTCAGTTTTGGGCCTTCTCTTCCTTATCTATGTCAATGATCTACAATTAAATAATGAATCCACAAATACAGATTTGTTTGCAGATGATGCAACCTTGTACACATCTAGTTCTGATACTGAAGTTATCCAAACAAGATTAAACTCAGATCTTATTAGAGTCCAAAACTGGGCACAACAAAATAGGATGGTAATTAATAAAGGTAAAAGAAAATGTATGATTTTGGGGACATCACAAAAACTACACAAGTCAGGGAACCAAAAATGTCTTGCAATAAAAAACCATCCATTAGAAAATGTCAAACGTGAAAGGCTTGTAGGTGTGTCCATAGATAATAAAATATTATAGAATGACCATATTGGTAAGCTTTATAAAATACTGTAAAAAAAAAAAGTGCCAGACTCGGCAGAATCAAGAAATATTTACCTATGAAAACTTGCAATCTATATTACAAGTCATATATTCTTCCAACAAGGGATTAGTGTTCAAATGTATGGGGAAACTGCTAAATCTGAGCTTGACAGGATTTATAAACTTTAGAAATGAGCAGCACACATTATTTTAGATGCATTTATTGATCATCCCTCAAAAACATTGTTTACAGAACTAATGGTTCACAAAATATGACAGGATAGATTTTCACAAGGCAGTTATTTTATATAAATGTCCTCATGGAACTGCACCAGAGTATCTTCAGGACTTATTCAGGCTTTTTTCAACACAACACTAGTTGAGATCAATATCACATGGAAACCTTCTAGTACCAAAACCAAGAACACAGCAATTTAAAAATATCTTCCAATACTCTGGTACAATTCTGGAACAAGCTTCCACTAGATGTAAAATCTGCTGAAAATATTAGAGTATTTAAGAAAAGATATCACGAGCACACTTGTAATTAATCTAATAATTAATGGAATTTAGTATTTCAATACTAAACATGTTAAAATAAACAGTATTTATTGCTATGTTCATATAATGTGCATTGTTATGCTCTCCTTAAGAGGGCCTCAAGGGAGAATAATGCATGACTAATGAGTCACCCTCTATTAATAAAGTATTACTATTGTTATTATTACATGTATTATTATATACCGGTACAGCTGTACTCTATTTTATGTTCACCCATTTCCAGGCTGGTTTCCATTTTTCCATATCATTATCAGTTATGAAGTTTCACATTAAAACACCCTGTTTTAATCGCTACTTGTTTAGGATAAAGGAGCTTATGTGATGGCCCATCTGCATCTGTCCACTTGCACAAGTTTAAATTTTACTACAGTAGAACCTGTCTTGAAAGACCACCCCTTCTGCCAAAAATTAATGGTCTCTCAAGACAGGTGGCTGCTCATAACAGGTCATAACACCATATAATCAATAAGCATGTTCATGAAAATTCTGGTCTCTCAAAACAGGTAGTCTCTCATAACAGTGGTCTCTCAAGACAGGTTTTACTGTACTACTCCTAAATCCTGGGAGATAAAATTGCTATTAAACTTTACCCATGATCCACTTGATCTTAAATGAATATTATGACCATCAGGCATCCAATATGACTGCCACACACTGGTCATCCTGAAAATCTAGTTTGCGATAATCCTTCTGAACGGATGATCATATTGACATTGAGTTTTCACTAAAGACTCCTATGATCTCTAGGTGGGCCTAGATAAAAGGAAATTGGTGTTGATCCGATTGCTGATAGTCTTTGTATTGCTACTTCTTCAAAATGAATACTTGTGGTGACATTGTGTTTTTATTATCAGATTATATCAAGTTGGTCCCAAAACAGAATGATATTAATTAGACTGTCATGTGGCAGCCATCTTGAAAATCTTGTTCTCATAACTTTTCCTGAATAGATAGTCATAGTGACATGGGATTTTCACTGAAGGATTGTAATATGTAATTGTCCAAATGATAATCGTGTCAATTATTTTGAATATGGCTGCCTTAGTGGTAATCTTGCTATTGCTACTTCTCCAGAAAAAATGATCATCAAGAACTTTTCACTAAAATAATTCTTATGATATTGGACCTTGAAGAAAATGGTAGACTACTAGATTGATGGTCATGGTGACCATACCTTTATAGTACTATTACGTGGGATTTCAATAAAACACGTATTATGTATAGTTGTTCCTATTGTAATAACTACTTCACCTGGATGGATGGTCATATCAACATGGGGTTTTCACAACAGGACTTATGTTAAAAACTTGGCCATCAGTGAAAATGGCACCTCTTTGATGTCCAATACGGCTGCCATGGCAACCACATGGAAACTCTTGTGATCTTAACTGCTTCTAAATTAAAAGCCATATTGACATGGGGTTTCTCATCAAAAGCTTCTTATGATGTATGGTTGATCTTTGATGAAATGTGCTGCATCTACAGTCAATATTACCACCACAGTAGCCATCTTGAAAATCTTATTGCTTCTTGTCCTGAAAAGATGGTCTCCTTTACTAATTGGAGGGTTTCCATGAATCTTGTACACATATTCATCTTAAATGATCTAGTTGTCATAAATGAAAATGGTGTTGTTTGGACTTCAAATATAGCCACCACTGTAATCATTTTGGCATTTCTAGTTATCACTTGTCCTTCTTGATTGGTGGTCATATCAACATGGTGGTACTATAGTAGCTGTGTCAAAAATTCTTGTTTTTGCTTCTCCAGCAGGAATTGTGGCAGTGGCATAGGCGTTTTTACAATATGTAATTGCTTCTGCATGAAAGTGGCACAGATCTAACCACTAACAATATATCTATCCCTTTGTAGAACAGCATTTCAACCTTGACCTAATGACCTTAGAGTCAAGTCAAACCTCAAAGCTTGTATTTTTGTACTTAAATGAACTTTTGAGCCTAAAAACTTGTATATGTACAAATTAATCTTGACCAGTCATTGTATTTGGTTGTTTTCTAATAAACCAGTTGAGAGTCAGTGCTAGTCATTGACTTTCAAGTAATGGTATTTACTCAGGATGTTAGCTTTACTGACTTTACTGAGCATGATTACACAAACAGACACAGTCTTTGAATACATCTGAAGAAAACTTTGATTTATGGCAATCCAAGAACTTTAGCTGTTTTTACAAAATAATAAATATTGCTTTAATGTGACCTTGTAGTCTTGAAATATGCAAACTGAAAACATCTTACACTAAAATGTAGTGAAAATTTAAGGAAAATTTGTCAAGTAGTATTTAAGCACTATGTATTTAAAGATTTTTCTAGACTTATTGATGATTTTTTTTTTTTGGATAGCATCAGAAATAAATGAAACAGTTAAAAAATTTAAAATTATTTAAATATAAAAAATGCATTTATTTTAGATCACATGAACTCAAAATAGGTATTTTGATTTGGAATTTTTAACATAGCTTAAACAATTTTTTCAGTCATTGCTACAATGTTTGCAGTGTGGCAGTTTATAGTGATGTCTAGTATTGGGGCATCATGCCGCAGATATGTAGCATAATGTCCCACCCAGTCACATTGTCCTGTAACCAGGCCGACCAGTCATAGCACTAACATCTTGATGCTGAGTGCCAAGCGAGGCAGCTGTTAGTACCATTTTTATGTCTTTGGTATGACTTGGACGGGGATCAAACCCACGACCTTCTGCATCTGAGGCGGACATTCTAACCACTAGGCCACCATAGTTATGTGAAAATAGGTAAAACCGTTTTCATGTATATTAGTGAGGAATTGAAAATGTAAATTTAGTTATTAACAGTTATTAACTTAAATTTGAATTTCCTTGAGTGATCAACAGAGTTAATTCTTATTTTTGGGCTAGTATGTTGTAAGCTGATGATTTGAAAAAAGTGTTTAATGTAAAGGAGAAACACTTGATAGAATAAATTGTTCAGATTGGATTGAAAAAAGGTTATAAAAGTATTCAGACATTATGTGTTGATGATCTTAAATTAACCAGTGTATGCTGTAAAGGTGCATTGCAGAATTAAAGAATAAAAGAGATTGACTTATAGATTCCTATTAAGTCTTTTTGACCAGTGTAGCATCAGTTCCATCCATTGACTTGTAATTTTGTGCCCTATTATGGCAGGTTTTGGGAATATTGCAGATTTTTCATTCACCCATAAACAGAATTTATGAAACAGGGAGTACTGTACTAGTTTGATGAATTTGATGTTATATAAATGTGTGGAAACTGTGTACCATCATTATAGACACCCCTAAATAAAGATGAGTCTCCATTGACTACATTTATTGATTCATGTACGGTGTAATGGAGTCAACTTATATGTATCCTCTGAAATGAGACCTGAAGGACCCAAATAAGAATATTTGAATCCAGTTTTATGTGTGATCTTAAAATATATAAGTAAATTCATGTAAAATAAATAAAAATTATAAATGATGATGGCAATCTGTAATGTATGTACGTGGGTTGGTGTATGTACATATATGTATGTGGGTTGGTGTATGTACATATATGTATGTGGGTTGGTGTATGTACATATTTGTATGTGGGTTGGTGTATGTTCATATTTTTTATGTGGGTTGGTGTATGTACATATTTGTATGTGGGTTAGTGTATGTACATATTTGTATGTGGGTTGGTGTATGTACATATTTGTATGTGGGTTGGTGTATGTACATAAATGTATGTGGGTTGGTGTATATACATATTTGTATGTGGGTTGGTGTATGTACATAAATGTATGTGGGTTGGTATATGTACATATCTGTATGTGGGTTGGTGTATGTACATATTTGAGTGTGGGTTGGTGTATGTATATATTTGTATGTGGGTTGGTGTATGTACATATTTGTATGTGGGTTGGTATATGTACATATCTGTATGTGGGTTGGTGTATGTACATATTTGAGTGTGGGTTGGTGTATGTATATATTTGTATGTGGGTTGGTGTATGTACATATTTGTATGTGGGTTGGTGTATGTTCATATTTTTTATGTGGGTTGGTGTATGTACATATTTGTATGTGGGTTAGTGTATGTACATATTTGTATGTGGGTTGGTGTATGTACATATTTGTATGTGGGTTGGTGTATGTACATAAATGTATGTGGGTTGGTGTATATACATATTTGTATGTGGGTTGGTGTATGTACATAAATGTATGTGGGTTGGTATATGTACATATCTGTATGTGGGTTGGTGTATGTACATATTTGAGTGTGGGTTGGTGTATGTATATATTTGTATGTGGGTTGGTGTATGTACATATTTGTATGTGGGTTGGTATATGTACATATCTGTATGTGGGTTGGTGTATGTACATATTTGAGTGTGGGTTGGTGTATGTATATATTTGTATGTGGGTTGGTGTATGTATATATTTGTATGTGGGCTGGTGTATGTACATAAATGTATGTGGGTTGGTATATGTACATATCTGTATGTGGGTTGGTGTATGTACATATTTGAGTGTGGGTTGGTGTATGTATATATTTGTATGTGGGTTGGTGTATGTTCATATTTTTTATGTGGGTTGGTGTATGTATACATCTGTGTGTATGCATGTACACTGATCTGGTCTTTAATTATAAAAAAGTATATACATGTATGTATTTTACAAAGTCATGTACAGTTATTTATTAGTGCATGTCCACTGTATTCATTGTCTGTAAGTCTGTACTGTCAAGCATGAATAATCAAGAATTTTATTTAAAATGTTGTTTTAAATAGTCAGTAGTAAAAGATCATTTTGTTTCACTAGTTTTAAAAATGTCAACTTTGAAAAATAATTTCAATTTGAATTTATTATTAAATATAACACATTTTTGTTTTTCATTAAATATAACACATTTCTGTTTTTCATTAAATATAACACGTTTTTGTTTTTCATTAAATGTAACACATTTTTGTTTTTCATTAAATATAACACATTTTTGTTTTTCATTAAATGTAACACATTTTTGTTTTCATTAAATATAACACATTTTGGTTTTTCTTTAATCAGTCTGCAAGACGTGGAAATTCAGCAACTTACTGAGTTGGAAGGATTACCATTACAAAGTAGGCACAAGAAATTTAAAAATAAAAGATCAAAAGATTAAAAATTGGAGATGGCAAAGAGAGGAGAGGCTGAAGGTAATTTGCCAGAAGTAATATTGTCAACATTTTAGAATATTTGTATCAGATCCAGAAATATGTTTAAGTTATACTTGTGAATCTGCATCATTCTGTAGAAAAGCTGACCAAACAAAATGAAAGCCCAAACTGATTCACTGGCCCAACAATCAAGCTCATGAGAGTTCACTGTGAACAACCATCATCCAAGTGACATGGATTATGATGTTTCATGATTAACATTAGCAAATTTAAGCTCACTGCCATTAATTTGGAATGGCGATATAGAACAGTACAAATAATGTACAATAACCTGTTTATGTATATGCTTTAACTAGCATCAGATCTTACTCCTTACATTGCATCAATGCACATGGAACAACTCTGACAACAGAATAGCAAAGTAAAATGCTAACAGATATCTAATACATAGGTTGAATATGTCTGCTTTTGAAGGATATTATTTAGGGGTCATGGTTATAGAACACTTATTTATACCCAATTCTGTTTTGTTCTGTGATGTAGAGTAATATTACAGACTTTGGCCATTTTGTTTTGTAATATGAAATAGAGTAATAAAACAGACTTTGGCCATTTTGTTTTGTGCTGTAATTTAGAGTAATATAACAGACTTTGGCCATTATATTTTGTACTGTGATATTGAGTAACATAACAGACTTTGGCCATTTTGTTTTGTACTGTAATTTAGAGTAATATAACCGACTTTAACCATTCTGTTTTGCACTGTAATTTAGAGTAATATAACAGAATCGTATAACAGACTTTGGCCATTCTGTTTTGTACTGTGATATAGAGTAACATAACAGACTTTGGCCATTCTGTTTTGTACCGTAATATGGAGTAATATAACCAACTTTGGCCATTCTGTTTTGTACTGTAATTTAGAGTAATATAACAAGAGTTTGGTCATTCTGTTTTGTACTGTGATACGGAGTAATATAACTGACTTTGGCCATTCTGTTTTGTACTGTAATTTAGAGTAATATAACAGACATTAGCCATTCTGTTTTGTACTGTGATATGGAGTTATATAGCAAGAGTTTGGTCATTCTGTTTTGTACTCTGATAAATAGACTTTAGCCATTCTGTTTTGTACTGTGATATTGAGTACTATAACAGACTTTGGTCATTCTGTTTGGACTGTGATATTGAGTAATGTAACAGACTTTGGCCACTCCGTTTTGTACTGTGATATTGAGTAATATAACAGACTTTGGCCATTCTGTTTTGTACTGTGATAGAGAGACTTTGGCCATTACATTTTGTACTGTGATAGAGAGTAATATAACAGACTTTGGCCATTCTGTTTTGTACTGTAATTTAGAGGAATATAAAAGACTTTGGCCATTCTGTTTTGTACTGTGATATTGAGTAATATAACAGACTTTGGCCATTCTGTTTTGTACTGTGATAATGAGTAATATAACAGACTTTGGCCATTTTGTTTTGTACTGTGATATAGAGTAATATAACAGACTCTGACCATTCTGTATTGTACCATGATAGAGAGACTTTGGCCACACACAGGCTTCTGAAATTGAAAAAACTTTCAGATTTTGGCTTAGAAAATTTCAGATGCTATTTTTCATTAATTGATATTACTAATTCTTTATATAATTCAAAATATGAAGAAATAAGACATTGTATATATGAATATATACATAAAATTGTTTATTTTAATTTTTTTAATTACAAATGTTTATTTTGGTGAGAGTAATGCTTTCTGTTGATTTACTTTCAGTTATACCATATCGAAGAGTACTTAGAAAATGCTATCCAAGTCTGGTGGAGGATTTAAATGTTGACCGTGTTATAGACTTCATTATCCAGAAAGAAGTCATTCATCATGTAGAAATACGTGATATGCAGGTATGAACTTTTGACTCTTAATCAAGAGGAATACATTTTTTAAATTCTCCAGATCATAGAATATTGTTAACTTTTAATTTCCATCCACAATTTTAATTCCAGTAATGGATATTGAACACTGTAGCCACTGTTTGCAATGACCAAACACTTTTGGTTCATCACTTCAAAAAATTGTTTTATTATCAAGTTTTCTTTTCAATAACTACATTATGTGTTTATGATAAAAGTGTTATTCTGTATGTATGATAATGAATTATATTATGGCAGGGTACCATATGGCATAGGGTCAAATGGATTAGTGTATATAGTTTACCTTATCTGGTTACTTATAGCAAATTGAAGATTAAGTTGCTTTTCACTTAGTTTTGTCTTGACCAGTTACATTCATAGTTGTAAAGTGTGGTGAATGTATAAATATGTTTGTTATTGTCAGATAACAGGCACCATTCACTGGCTACAATGTATCTGTGTGTTTGTTATTGTCAGATAACAGGCACCATTAACTGGCTACAATGTATCTGTATGTTTGTTATTATCAGATAACAGGCACCATTAACTGGCTATAATGTATCTGTGTGTTTGTTATTGTCAGATAACAGGCACCATTAACTGGCTATAATGTATCTGTATGTTTGTTATTGTCAGATAACAGGCACCATTAACTGGCTATAATGTATAAATATGTTTGTTATTGTCAGATAACAGACACCATTAACTGGCTACAATGTATCTGTGTGTTTGTTATTGTCAGATAAGAGGCACAGTTAACTGGCTATAGACAGTTTTAGGAATACTTCCATATAATCAAAATATTAACTATGAAGGCTTTTTTTTATACCTTTACTGTCCTTGGTCAAGCTATATACATTCATTTGAAATTCCTTATTGTTGTTATCTCTACTGGTCATGGACTTGAATAGTAATGGTCAGGTATGTTGTCTATCATTTGTTGTTCCTCCATCTGTTAGTAATAGTTGTGGTCTGGTCTGTTGTCTGTCATTTGTTGTTCATCTATCTGTAAGTAATAGTTATGGTCTTGTATGTTGTCTGTCATTTGTTGTCTCTCTATCTGTAAGTAATAGTTATTGTCTGGTATGCTGTCATTTGATGTTCATCTATCTGTAAGTAATAGTAATGGTCTGGTATGTTGTCTGTCATTTGTTGTCTCTCTATCTGTAAGTAATAGTTATTGTCTGGTCTGTTGTCTGTCATTTGTTGTTCATCTATCTCTTAGTAATAGTTATTGTCTGGTATGTTGTCTGTCATTTTTTGTCTCTCTATCTGTAAGTAATAGTTGTGGTCTGGTCTGTTGTCTGTCATTTGTTGTCTCTCTATCTGTTAGTAATAGTTGTTGTCTGGTCTGTTATCTGTCATTTGTTGTCCCTCTATCTGTAAGTAATGGTCTGGTATGTTGTCTGTCATTTGTTGTCTCTCTATCTCAAAGTAATAGTTGTGGTCTGGTCTGTTATCTGTCATTTGTTGATCATCTATCTGTAAGTCAGGTTGGTACTAAATAGAAATAGTGCCAATCAGCAACCAGTATCACCAGTCATCTTGAAAATTTTGTTGTTGCTACTTCTCCATGAGGCTTTTAAAGAAAGAATTCATATGACATCGGGCTGATGCCAAACCTTTGTTTGGGGTGGTGGTGGTTCAAAACAGACAAAAGGCTGAAGGTCATGAACCACATAAGCAAGAACAGTTTAATAAATTAAACATGAAAATGCAACACAATTATTACGTGACACTAATAACATTATTATCAATTGGTTGTAATAACATTCAGTTTGTTAAAAAATGTCACATATTGTGGCAGATACATAAAACATCAGAAAACATTGCAGAAAAAAAGATTATATAATAATTATAATGCCAAAATGACTGCCAACATGGCTGGACACTGCTGCATCTGGCCCATGAGCTGTGGGTTGGACATGCATGTGCTAAATTAAAAGTATGCCAGTTGGACATCCAATATGGTTGACAGTGGCCATTTTTAAAATTTTGTTTTCAATACTCCTTCTGAATGGAAGGCCATATCAACATTGGGTTATTACTGCAAAATGTCTGATGCATTTGGGTCTAATTAAAAATGGTGCTGGTCTGACTTCTACTCACCATGGGAATAGTCTTGAAAATCATGTTATCATTAATCCTTCTGGAATGATGGTTCTTATCATTTTGGATTGATAGTCAAATCAAAATGTTTTTTTTCCCCAGCAGACTTTGTATAATATCTAAATAAAAATCTGGCATCCAATATTGCTGACATGGCATTTGTCCTGAAAATCATTCTGCTACTCTTTAACAGAACATCATTATAATTACAGGGGGCTTTCACCAGAAGACTTCCTATAATATCTAAATAAAAATTAAAATGATGCCAATCTGTCCAACAATATAGCCACCATGGTGATCAATGACAAAATTTTGTTATAGCTAATTTTTCGAAATGGTTTGTAATATGGACATGTGTTTTTTTTATGATGTTTACTTGGTTCTAAATAAAAATGGTTTTGATCTAACATTCACTTAGGTCATCATGGGAACAATTTTGAAAACCTTATAACATAATGATCTTCTTGATAGATGGTATATTCACATTCTGATTTTACCCAAAGACATCTAATGATGTCTTCTTTCTCATAAAAAAGATGGTGCCATTTGTATATTCAGTGTGGCTGCCACAAAAAAGCTACTTTTGAATCTCTAGTCATTGCTCAGAATTATTGTCTTGATACAAAGCACTTTAAAAGAAGATATGGTCTTATCTCGAATTTCTGGGATTTTTTTTTTACACAGTTAAGGATCCATCCTTGTAAGGATTTCTTGTTTTGTTGTTGTTATGAGGCATAGACAAGCTCTAGGTACATGTATCTTAATAACATGAATGATAGTAGTGTTGACCATGTCTTTGTGTTTTTCAAGCCTGCATGCCTTGGCAGAAATTTGATAGCATATACTCTTGATTAAGCGTAGTGTTCAAGTTTGCTACATGGTACTATATAATATTTTAGCGTTTGAAAGTCATAAACGGGGAGAATACCTTGTAGCATGTTTGCAAGTGCAACATGTTGTTCAAATGGTTTCTATTTATCTCATCTGTGATATGGAGAGAAAGTTATCATACAACAGTATTTTATTTAACACATTGCGTTAAATGTGTTATATATGGAATTCCAGAGGTCACAAGAACATGATCATTATTTGTATATCATTTCACATGCTTTATTCAAATACAGCTTTTGTATATATAAAATTACTGGATGCCTAAAATGTGTATTATGGTATGCCATGTATTCTCTTTGATCTAATAGGTACAAAGCTGTGTGATCATAAAGTCATTTAGAACTCTTAAGGTATTCAACATCCATGTTTGCATTATAAAGGTAAATGCTGTGTTGTTATTCGTTATGTTTGTGATTTATGGCTTTTTATGAAATTAGTGACATTAACTTTTGCAAAAATTCAGAGTTTCTTTTTTTTTAGATGTTTCTTGTTTAGATATTTGTTTTTTATTGTTCAGCGCTAGGCACTCAGCATTAAGAGGTTAGTATTAAGACTAGTTGGCCTGGTATCAGGATAATGTGACTGGGTGAGACATGATCTTAAATGTCTGTGGCATGATGCCCCAATACTAGACATAACTATAAACTGCCACAATGCAGACTTCAAAGCAATATGACTGAAAATTTTATGAAGCTACATTAATAATCCAAATCACACGTACATACACACACCTCATATAATATCTAAACACAACATTAAATATGTCTGAAGACCGATGTTACAACAAAAACATAAGAAATAAGACTAATCCAATACTGTCCATGTACATTCATTTTGCTACTACATGTACTGTACTAGGTAAATGACCTTTTGCAAATATCTCACATTGTAAAAACCCACATGACCTAACCCATCCAGTGTGAAATAATTTAATTCTTCCTAGAACCCACCTGATCCACCTCTTCAATGAGGAACAAGTCCAAACATGTTTTATTATTAATATTATTTTTAATAAATTGTAAACACCTATGTGAGCACTTACTTATAGATCGTATGCAATTTACACAAATCTACACACTTAATATCTTAATAGTTATAGTAACTTGATTAATGTTTCGGAATGGTTTACAGTTCATGTACAATCACAATCACCTATCATCAGTGCATTACTGATGCCTACACTAAGGACTGTTAATCATGGGGCATATAACATGCCATTAACAGTACTCTTGTTTTTTGTTTTTCCCCCACATATTATTTGTAAGAAAGTCCAATTATGATAATTTCAACTTCTCCCAACTTTTTTGTGTATTGTTATGAATACAACTAAATTGCATTAGTTTGATTTAGTGGATAATTAGTTGAAAAGTATTAAATTTGAGTCAGTTTATCCTGTTTTTAGTCTACCAGAGTATGTCAAAGTGTGGTTTTGTGGTATACTGTTAACACTGAAAGAAATTGGGGAAAATTAATTATCCTCAAATCTGAAGCAAGCATGACGACAAAGCTTGTATCACTATAAAAATTGATCAAGATGGCTCCTTGATGTAAAGTACAAAAGTTGTGTTATATCTGATTCCACAAGTTGACATTTTGTCTGCATCAGCATTCAAAGTCATGTCAACATTTTAGAAACAACCCAAAACTGGCACTCCTAATACTAACAACCTGGTTTACAGTTTGTCCATATATATATATATATATATATATATATATATATATATATATATATATATATATATATATTCTAATTAGTGCTGTGTAAGCCACTTCTTTTAATCAATAATAATGCATGGTATCTAGATTTAATTTTTATGAATTTTGTAGGATGAAGTCATTACCTCAAAAAAAATAAGAATGCTCATCAATTGCTTTCTGAAAGAGACTGAGTCATCATATAAAATATTTAAAGAGTGTCTTAAAGAATCTGGACAAACATCTATAGTTGATATGCTTGAGGGAGAAGAAAGAAAGCAGAATCAAGACAAAAATTTCTTGACAGGTTAAGTATTAATATTTTGCCTACTTTATAGTCTTCATTATGAGAAATATTTTTGTTGTAACTGTGTAGCTTTGGAAAGACAAATGTTTCAGAGCCCAGTACAAGACAGCATTTGTTCTAGGATTGTTGGATAATTGCCAATTTCTCACAAATGGCACAAAAATTTAATTTAATTCATTGCAATCGCATATCACATTTGTAAGCTCTTTTTTGTTCAATGTTTTTAATTTCACCTGTTCTTTGAAAATTATTTTTATATGTTATGGGGATTTCTTCTTTTCAACATTTTCACTTCTAGAATAGACCCAGAAAAAGCTTAGTCTGATCATCTCAGATGAGCTATTTTCAGTTTGAAATTAAGATTAACGCTACTTATTGTGGCAAGAAATATAAAGTGTATTTGCATGCATTAATTGGTGTCCTTTAATTGTCTTTTGATTGGCATTCCTAAAGTCTTATATTTAGCTCTCTACCTGAGATATCTGTTTCAGTTATAAAAGTGTTTTTTTTTTTTTCTCCACATAAAGTACTCAGTGCTTACAAAGGGAGGCAACAATGACTGACATTTTCAGAAAACTGTGATAATACTGAGCTCAAGTACATAGCACTAGTCAAACCTAGTTCAGACAAAGAAGTTTTCTCATTTTTGGAGACATTGTAAATTGTGCCTCGTATAAAAGAAATGGTTGACAAACTATGATATATAATTATGTGAAAGAAGTGCTTGCTTATTCAGAATAAGTAGCAATATACTCAAAACAGTATATCGGAAAATCCAGTAATGAGCCACAAAATTTCATGACAACCATTGGTTTTAGTAATCAGTTTGGTTGAATTACAGTCATTTAGCAAACATGTATAACTGACAGCTTAACTACTATTACACTTTAGTGCTGTTGAATATATCATACTCAATATATCCTTTAAATGAACTCATTCACATATGAGACAGAATTTTATGTCATGAATGTAAATATTTTAAGAAATAATAAAAAAGAATTTTACTTAGCACCGTTTCATCAGTATAAGTAACTGTTTCTATATTAAAGTTTTGTTCAAGAAAGAGAAAATAAAAAACTGTTAGTATTGAGATGGTAAAATATTTCAGTTGCTTGCTAGAAATGCATTTGGAAACTGGTGGAGTTTTGATAATTTTCAAAAATTTGAAATTTTCTATTTTCTTTTGAAGTGTGGATTAGAGTCTATTGTTACATATTCATAAGATTTTTCAGCGTAAAAAACATTCTTTGACATTTTTACATATTCATCAGATTTTTTAGTGTAAATAACATTCTTTGACATTGTTACATATTCATCAGATTTTTCAGTGTAAATAACTTTCTTTGACATTGTTACATATTCATCAGATTTTTCAGTGTAAAAAACATTCTTTGACATTTTTACATATTCATCAGATTTTTTATAGTGTAAAGAACATTCTTTGACATTGTTACATATTCATCAGATTTTTCAGTGTAAATAACATTCTTTGACATTTTTACATATTCATCAGATTTTTCAGTGTAAATAACATTCTTTGACATTTTTCAGTGTAAATAACATTCTTTGACATTGTTACATATTCATCAGATTTTTCAGTGTAAATAACATTCTTTGACATTTTTCAGTGTAAATAACATTCTTTGACATTGTTACATATTCATCAGATTTTACAGTGTAAATAACATTCTTTGACATTGTTACATATTCATCAGATTTTTCAGTGTAAATAACATTCTTTGACATTGTTACATGTTCATCAGATTTTTCAGTGTAAACATTCTTTGACATTGTTACATATTCATCAGATTTTTCAGTGTAAATAACATTTGTTGGCATTGTTACATATTCATCAGATTTTTCAGTGTAAATAACATTCTTTGACATTGTTACATATTCATCAGATTTTTCAGTGTAAATAACATTCGTTGGCATTGTTACATATTCATCAGATTTTTCAGTGTAAATAACATTCTTTGACATTACTTTGAGGATGACTTCCAATATTTAAAAAACCAGAGAAAACAGGTGTCAGTATGTGTCAAAGCCATAGTGTTGATTACAACCAAACTGTAACATATATTCAGCAACTTGAATGAGTACCATAATCTCAGCACAAAAGTAGAGCACATTGACCAATATTTAATGCTTCATTGACTAGGTTTTAATTTTGTGTTTTAACTGTTCCTATTTGAATCATTAAACTATGCATCTCATTAGTATTATGTAAAAAAGTCACTGTGGCCTACTTTTCACATATTTTGGTCTTATGTTAAGCATTTATATTTAAATGAGGAATATGTAAGTATTTTTCTACCTTGTAAGGAGATCACTTACACAAATAATCATGAAACTTGGTGAGATGTATATATGTATGAAACTTGAGGAGAATGACACAATCATTACAAAAGTAGATCACTGTGGCCTACATTTCACATGCTTGAGTCTTAGGTTAAGCATTTATATTTAACAGAGGAATATGTAAGTATTTTTTTTACCTTGTAAGGAGACTTACACAAAAAAATCATGAAACTTGGTGTGGTGTATATATGTATGTAGCTTGATGAGAATGACATGATCATTACAAAAGTAGATCACTGTGACCTACATTTCATGCATAACTGACCTAGATTCAGGTTTGTGTTTTTAGTTTATTGTTCAAGCATGGTTCATTTTGAATCATCAAATATTGTATCTTGAAAAGTAAATCCTCTGTGACCTACATTTGATATTTAACTGGCTAAGGATAATTTTTTACATTAGGTTCATGATTACATAGGTTATTTTGCACCTTGTATGGATACAGCTAGAATCACTGCATATGATATTTAACTGGCAAAGGATAAGTTAAGTTCATGATTACATAGGTTATTTTGCACCTTTATATGGATACATCTAGAATCACTACATTTGATATTTGCAAAGGATAAGTTGTTACATTAAGTTCATGATTACATAAGTTATTTTGCACCTTGTATGGATACAGCTAGAATCATTTAATTGCTATTAACTCCGGTTACTGTTTGGTTAATGTATTGCAGGTAATTGGTCAAGCATGAAGAAATTTGCTAACCATTTCAGCATTCATTAGTAGTCAAAGGTTTTTCACTCACATGTCAGTGACTAGATAAGGTTTTTAAGGAACTCTGATAAAACAGAAATATGGTAGGGAGTAAGAGGGCATAGCAGGCAAGCTGTATTTCATTAACGGTCATCACCTATGGATAGTAAATTGAAATTACTGAAATGCATAAGAAATGTGACTTTATGGTCCCGAAAACAATTCTAGCCGTCTAGTCCAAGCCCAGTTTGTATTACAGTAGAACCTGTCTTGAAAGACCACCCTTTTCTGCCAAATAATTATGGTCTCTCAAGACAGGTGGTCTCTCACAACAGGTCAGAATGCTACATAATCAATACATGTGTGCATTGAGAATAAGGTCTCTCAAAACAGGTGGTCTTTTGTAGCAGTGGTCTTTCAAGACAGGTTTCATTGTACCGACATTAGTCCGGTCTTAACTTAATGTAAAGATTAAATGGGGCTGAACTATTTACACAGTAGCACCTTAAAATCTTTCAAAAAGATGATACAGGTTTGTATAAAGATGATTATATTTGCTTTGGAAAAACTAATAGCATACTAATTTAGGAAACTTAACTATAAGGACACATGAATGGATTTGTTTGTACATTTGTGTACTGTTAAATATAGCTTTATTATTGATAATTTTAATGTTCTGTAGTTAGGATAATGCATCAAGCATTATATGAGATAATTCATTAGTTTTAGGTAAACTAGCTGCCATACATGTGGGTATGTTTTTGTTTCCTAAGGTTTCTCCTTACCATCTGAATTACAGAAAAAACTTTAAGAGCAGTTTAGATCTTCATAATAAGAGTTTCTTGTTCCCAACATAGTTCAGGAACCATTCAGGTTGATATATTGCAGTTTGCTTTCTTCTTGACATTCTTTTTTATTTCATTTTTGGTAGTTTTGCTTTTTTGTCAATCAATACCATAACTGCATAATCCAAGTTGTTACCAGTATAACTCAGGAACAATTGGTGCAATTTTGTATTAGCACTATCTCCTAGATGTGATTAATGGATTAATCTGTTTGCTCAGTTTTTCAACAAAGTATTAGGTGTTCATTTAATTGAAAGTAGGTGATTTTTAAATTGGAAGTTGCCTGTTAAAACCCCATACTTTGTCAGACATAGTTTGACATTATTTTGAAGAACTTTGTCATATAACTAGCAGATTGCCTTTGAAAGTAGTTTATCTTTTTTTTTTGTACCAAAGTTATGATCCTTTCACACTTTTTTTCAGTCCAGGGTCATTTGACTATCAGTTTCTTTTATCCATTTCTTTTAGGACTAATAGAATAAAAAGTGTGAAGCAGGAAAGACAAAAATACATCAGTAAGATTATTGAAAAACTGTCACATTCATTCATGATAAACCTAGCACTGACATGTATATTTATTCTTAATTCTTATTACAGAAAATGTTCCTGCAGAAAAGAAAAATTCAGTTAGAATAAAGAAACATCCTACTTTACAACTGAGGTCCATTTGTAGACCAGATGTGAATACAATTAGCAGCCTCTCAAAGGGCAACTTAGAGTATGTATGAAACTAGTATAGAGTATGTATGAAATTAGCATAGAGTATGTATGAAATTAGCATAGAGTATGTATGAAATTAGCATAGAGTATGTATGAAATTAGCATAGAGTATGTATGAAACTGGCATAGAGTATGTATGAAATTAGCATAGAGTATGTATGAAATTAGCATAGAGTATGTATGAAATTAGCATAGAGTATGTATGAAATTAGCATAGAGTATGTATGAAATTAGCATAGAGTATGTATGAAACTGGCATAGAGTATGTATGAAATTAGCATAGTGTTTATATGAAACTAGCATGAAGTATGTATGAAACTAGCATAGAGTATGTATGAAATTAGCATAGAGTATGTATGAAATTAGCATAGAGTATGTATGAAATTAGCATAGAGTATGTATGAAATTAGCATAGAGTATGTATGAAATTAGCATAGAGTATGTATGAAACTGGCATAGAGTATGTATGAAATTAGCATAGTGTTTATATGAAACTAGCATGAAGTATGTATGAAACTAGCATAGAGTATGTGTGAAACTAGCATAGAATAGGTATGAAACTGGCATAGAGTATGTATGAAATTAGCATAAGAGTATGTATGAAATTAGCATAAGAGTATGTAGTCTGTATGAAATTAGCATAGAGTATGTAGAGTCTGTATGAAACTAGCATAGAGTGTGTATGAAACTAGTATAGAGTATCTATGAAACTAGCATAGTTTTTTAGGAAAACTAGCATAGAGTATATATGAAACTAGCATAGCATATGTATAAAACTAGTATAAAGTATGTATGAAATAAGCATAGATTATGTTAGTCAGAGTTTCCTCTGACCCTTTCCACCCCATTTTTTGATATTTGGACATTCATATTGGGGTGTATGGTCAGAGCGCATTCCCTATCAAAAAGTTGGAATTCGCCGACACCGTCTGGTTTCGGCATGGGGTAGCCGTTTAATTGCCGGCCCAGCAAACTTAAACGATCTTTCACCTGATTGAAATCAATATGAATATGATTTATTTTCTAAAAAATCACGACCATAGCATTCGTTAAGTCTTTAATCTGCTGACAGATGAGACGAAGGTACATCGTTGCTGAAATTTGACCTGGATCTGGCCGTTTGTATTCTTAGTCACGTGACTGCAAAAATCTCGCAACCTACATGTCCATGACATCAGAGGTCAAACTGTCACGTGATATCAACAATACGCCATGCCTAGTTTTGCTGTATGAAAACAAATCCAACATTAAACTGAGCGTCAGGTAACTTTTGTTTAGAAAAACGAAGAAAAATAAAGTTCCCAAACTATTTATTGCAAAAACAACGACCGAAAAATGTAAAAATAAATGTAAATGTTGCAGCAATTTGAGGAAAACCGATTCATGCAAGGTACAAGGTGTCATGTGCTACAAACAAAAACATCGCTGACACATGCTCGGTACTTCTTGAAAATAGTTTTCTCCACCCATCTGCGATACTGGCACATTTCTGGTCGTTGATCACAGAATCAGTATGTTTAGAATAAATTGTGCATTATATTTTTTTTTTAAATATTAAGCGGCTACTTTATAAAATGTTCAAATTATATGTACAACAACTTTGTTTATTGTCGATAGCACGTGACAATATGACCTCTGATGTCATGGACATGTAGGTTGCGAGATTTGTGCAGTCACGTGACTACAAATGGCCAGATCCAGTTCAAGATTCAGCAATGATGTACTTTCGTCTTGTCTATCAGCAGATTAAAGACATAACGAATGCTATGTTCTCGATTTTTTAGAAAATAAATCATATTTCTATCGATTTCAAATTTGAATATCTCGATGAAAAATCGTTCAAGTTTGCTGGGCAGGCAAGTAATCGGCTACTCCATGCTGACACCAGACAGGGAATGCGCTCTGACCCTACACCCCAACATGAATGTCCAAATATCAAAAAATGTGGTAGAAAGGGTCAGAGGAAACTCGGACTAAGATAATGTATTAAATTAGCATAGAGTATGTATGAAATTAGCATAGTGTTTATATGAAACTAGCATAGAGTATGTATGAAATTAGCATAACAAGAAAGCGTTTTGATTGTAAGTGAAATTGTTAAGATATTTATCTTAGGTTTACAAAACTATAAACTGCAAAATAGAATTTGACAAAATTTTGTCCTAATCTGTGCATTAAAGCCAATCAGGTAAGTGCAGAAGCATACAGGTTTTCTTTCACATATTGATGCTGTTACTGACAATACAGAAACATTTATTATTAATATTTTAAAGACCAGTTCAATATACATTTGGCAAAACTGGAAATTTGTAAAAATGATTGGAATACATCATTATATATGCAATTACTTTTCAAAAAAATGATAAAAAAATGTTTACAATTTTATATAACAAAGTCAGTTCAGTATAATCAGTTTGGCATAAAATTCTAAACTATTAAAATTTTAGTCCAAAGACATTGATCCATAAGCAGATATAGCCACTATAACTAAAAATAGCAAAACCCATTCAGTACTTCAGTTTTCTAAATGATAATCCCTCCTGCAGGAAAACCTAAGAAGTAACAGAATTCTGGCAGTTGAGTCCCAAGTTTTTTGTGGATTTTTCAGTTGTAAAAACATTTCACATATGGTAAGGCTGATGAGCCATGGTGGCTCAGTTTTTTTTACACCGTAAACATGTGTGTTAGAATCCTGCTACCAGGTTAGCAGCTACCATTGGCAGTCTCTGGTGAATAGGTTTATATCATCGTGGCCAAATAATATTAAGACCAAGAAACAGCATATCAATTATGCTACTATCTAACAAATTGTTATTGGGATATAGCAAAATAGGTAAAGTCAGGATGATATGAGTTTCTTCTGTTTAACTAGATTGTGTTTTAATAGCACAACATAGTGAAATGGCATAGGAATATATCCTTTCAAGAGCAGTTTATTGTATTGATTTGTATCAAATTGAATTTGAAATGTAGATTTGCAAATAAAGCAGCTAAAATGTATTACAGTGGGACCCCGCTATAACACGGTAGTTGGAAGCCATAGAATCCGACCGGGATATGAACCGAACCGTGTTATAAGCAACCATGTACAATACCAACACATTTTTGAATTTAATTGCCGGGGGGTGGGGGGGTGGGGGGGATACATAAAGACGGGTGCAAAAATGCATGGCACAATTACCATCAATATATATTAAATGAGAAAAAAAATTGCTGTGGTAACAGAAATTGCCGATTTAATATATTACTTTATTCAGAGAACCATGCATTGGTACATACACGTGTCTAATTTATATATACATGTATAATCTATTGCATGAAAAGAGTATCAACACCGTGTACTCACCAGCGAATCTTGTAACATACACTGAATCCATAATATAAATATTTCCATAGAAAATATCCACACAAGGATGTAAAATATTCAATAATTTTGTCACAGATCATTATGTGACTGAATTCAATGAAAAGAAAATAAAAAAAAATTATGTAACGGGTGTACGTAATGAATGATGAAATAGTACATGTCCGTAGATTAAATAATGGAAGCTAAAGTGTATTCTTATAATAACTACATGTACATCTCATGATCTTTCTGTCTCTGAATTCAGTCATTGTAAATTTCAGCACATTTTCCCACCCAAGCTGCTAGTCAAAGTCCTTTGAACTTGCCGCCCAGCTATGCGTCATGTTCTTTTGATGTACTCTAATACAGCAGGCAGAACTGGCTGTATTTTAACCACTGAATTATGTCACTGTTTAGCTCAGCAGTTCACTTTGATGATAAACAATGTATTTAAATTGATTGATTTATACATTCTGGTGAGAATCTTTTATCAACCCCCGCATTGGCTATTGCTTAGTTGTGTATGAAAGTAAGAGAACATATATTGGAGATTATTAGAGCAACGATTGTATTCAGAATGCATTCAAGACAAACACAAACTAGACACGATGGCTTCATTACTCAGGAATCAGTAATTATAATATTGACACTTATGAGCTGTAATTTTTCAACAATAAACAAAGATCAAAGTTCTCAGTAGGCCCAGCAATTGCTTCGTATTTCCGACGTTTATTTTGGCACAAAACTAGAAGAAATTTTGATAATACATTTTCTACACGTTCTTTTTCGCACTGTTTAGACGAATATGAGAATGATAATTAAACTCTTGACTTTTTTTTTCATACTTAAAAAAAAAAAAATTTTTTTTTTTTTTTGGTCTTTGAGAAAAATACCTGTAATAAATTACCCGAAATTTCGGGAGCCATGCCACGACTAGGTTATATCCGAATTCGGGTTATAGCGGGGCGGGTTATAGCGGGGTCCCACTGTATGTCCTAAGCATTGATAAATTCTTTCATCTCCAATCTTCTTTCCTCTAAAAGCAATACATAAGTGTTTTCAAGCTTACCATACACATTTCTAAACTAAATTAGATTTTTATTGAGTGCCATATTTAGTTTCTGTGTCACCTGGTGGCCACCTTAAAATCATATAAATCTTTCATTTCCTAAAATGCCATTAAAAAACTACCGTATGTCCTAGATGTATTTTATGTCCCTGTTTCAGGTGGCGAATTTGTGCTCGCCTCGTTGCCAAGAATAATATTAAAAGGAAGATGAAACTGGATGGAAGGCATTGGAAAATGATTGAATATTTTAGTGTCAACTTCATTGATGACACACGAGAAATTAGATGTGTATTCTTTAAGAATACAGTGAAAAAATTCTACAAGTACTATCGCTATCTAAAACTAAAACAAGTATGTATATTATGTAACAAATATGTCCATAAGAATGAAAATGGAATAGTATTTTCATCTTTTATCCCCTTAATGTAAAGAATCATATCCAGATGCAAGTAATCTATAGTCGGCTTCTGATCCATTATGAATAATAAGTGATCTATCACCAAAGGAATTTATATGGTACAGTTACAATTTACTAAGAATTATTTATTCCTCAATATTTACAAATGTCAAATCTTAAAACTTTTCTTCATAGGTGCAGACTTTTATCATTTCAACAACAACAAAAAGCAGTTGGTATAATTTTAAATCATTACATTTTTTAGGAGATGCAGTCTGAGTAAGATTGATTACAATTTTTTTATAATTAACATTCAGGTAGTAATTAAAATGTCAGTGCCTTGATTGCATTTTAAAAACAATAATTAAGACGTTAATAGTATAAAAAGACGTATTAACATATGCATATGGAAATCTAAATAATGGAAGACAAATATAAGTAAAAATAGAAGTAATTTTTTTAAAATATTTTTTTCATTACAATTGACAAAATTTATTCTGATTTTGAAACCAACTAAATATATATATATATATATATATATATATATATATATATATATATATATATATATATATATATATATATATATATATATATATATATATATATATATATATATATATGTGTATTGAAAGTTAAAAAAAGATTGAATAATTTAGTAATTCTCAGGTAGACTGTGATTGTACCAGGTAGTTCGGATATGTGAGGTATGATTCATAATGAAAATGACAATAGCTATCAGAGTTTTGCTGTTTGAAAGAAACATTTCTTACAATAATTATTTTTTTTCAAGTGAGAAACTGTACTTCTGCTCCAGATATATTGATAACAATGATATCATGTTCACTTGAATGTACACATTAAAATTTGTGAATGTATGTTTAAAAAATTGTAATGTATTTATGTAGCAAAATGTTTCTTGCAACCACAGGGAATAAATCTGGATTTATTCTTAACTCACATGACCAAAGACATGACCCAGTCTTCATCAGCAATTACTGTTTAAGCCTTTTCTTAAAGCCCACCTGACCAATTATCACCAAGTTTGGTACAGAGCATGTTGGCATTAAAAGCCATCAAATATGGCTGCTGTTACTAAACATAAAAAATCCTTTAAACTGCATTTCACATTTTCATTAAACTTGATAGCATTCTGGTAGAAAGATCTTTCTCTTTTATACAAATGATGCCAACCTGTCTTTAAATATGGATACTGTTATTGAAAATAGAACATATAATAAAAACTATTTCTTCACCAAAACCACTTAAATGAATCTGACCAGATTTGATGAAAGCAACCTGGCATGAAGACCTTTCAAGTTTGTGCCATCAGATATTGTCGTAGCTAAAAACAGAATCTTTACTTGACTTCTAAAGATACTGAATTTGTCAGACAGCATACTGTCTTCTAATTTTATGCAAATTATGTAAATCCACCATCAATTATGGCTGCTGAGATTTAAAACAGAAGAGCCTTTAAATGACTTCTGATAAACTGCTTAAGATAATTTGACCAGACTTTATTTAAAGTATCTAGGCTTAAATGGTTTTTAGATTTACACAAAATGATCATTCAGTGCTGAGAGTTGATAAACATTTTCAGACCTTTACGTCAAGAACTGTTGAACAAAATTTTAAACAAAGCATTTCCAGTATTAGACAAATGATGCTTATGTGCCATCATATATGGATTAAGAAAAAACGTAAAACAGTTGTTTTCATAACATACTCAGTCAACAGCATGAATGAAATTTCAAAAGAAAGCATCATATTGATCAAGATTTCTTTACCAATTGCTCTTGCATCAAATTATGATGCTGACATCCAGATGAGCACTATTAGACCCACTTGGGCATCTTGTTTCAATACTGCCAATAAATGGCACATATTATGAGCAATTTAAACCCAACTTGGGCCTCTTGTTTACTCACCACATCTCTTTCTTTAACCTCCTATAGTAACTCACAACAAGATTTTTTACACCTGTTTTAAGATGGGTGTATTATGTTGTAGTGCTCTCCATCTATCCATTAAAATGTTTGCCTGTCATGAAACTTTAGTAACAATGGACAATTTGCATTTAGCTTGGCCCAAGTACATATCCTGAGTAGACAGTGTTTCATGTACCATAGCTATACCTCCTCTCCAAGGTCATAGTCATGGCAAGATACAAATTAACTTTGTGACTTTTGTCCTTGTTCAGAGTAAAAGCTATGAATACCATAACTCTACAGTGTTACATATCATAACCATGCCCCCTGCCTGTAAATCTGTTACTGATACAACCACAGCTCTTCTCTCAAGGACAAGGTCACAGCAATGACAAATGTACATCCATTTTGCTTATATCCTTGTCTGTAGTATGAATTTTGTGGATATTTTAATGACACTTTACCCAATTATATATCATATATATATATATACAGACAGTACTTCACTTACCATAGCCACACACTTTACCTTGTCAAGGTCACAGCAAAGGAATTTTACTAACTTGCATCCTTACCTGGAGTATAACTATTGAATCACTTAAGATATTTTAATGTAACTTGACTCCAGATGCATTATGACCTGACAGTTTGTCACATACAATATCCATCTTCCCACCTTGATTTCAAAGTAAAATAAGGGAAAATGTAATCAGTGACCTATATAAATATATGTTATTATTTTGAACTTTGGAAAATATTTTAATTAAATGTTAGTCTTGTTATTTTTGGGGGTTTTATAGTGTCTTGTTAATTCACTTATATTATCACCCTTCAAGGTCATTGTCACAAAAAGGAATAATGTAAATCAAGCACTTAATACATTATTCAGTCAGATATTCTGATGAACTTTACCCATGTCCACATATTATCATACAGTACTAAAATCTCTAGCTCAAAGGTCATTGTCATTAAAATGGAGATGTTGTGGTTGTTAATCTTGTGCAACCGACAGTACTCGTGTATCCTGCTCCCCGCACCATAACAACAAACATAGAAGTAAAACAAAGATACAGATAATGTACTTGTAGTTAAATGAAGATTTTTAAAGTTTAGAGTGAGATATAAGATTGTAAAATTTGGTAAGGCTTTGTTTATAAGGCAGAGTATATTATGGTTTCCATTCATCTGCATGTTATTAGTTTCATTTCTGCATGAAGACTTAAGTTGTCCACCAATTGCGTGGTCAGATGGTCATCTCTGAATTAAGAGAGGGTTTACCAGCTTCATTTCTTGGATACTCCACCTCCATCTGAGACCCCGATCTATTTTGTTACCATGCCGGTATTGAATTTTGGAAGAGTATGCACCTTTCAGAGAAATTAAGGGTGCTGTAGAGAGGGTGTTAAACACTCAAAGCTTTGAGTTCTATTTGCAGATCCTCCTGGTTTTGAAACAAGGAAATACTTTTTTACATTATATCATCAATCTTTCACTTTAAAACAGTTTATTTGGAAAAATATTTCTAGATGAATTTGCAGGTCTCAGGAATGCCATACGGGCAAGTGACTGTATAGTCTCCATAGACCTCTGTCTCCTTCCTTCAGCCTTGTGTCCTCACCTTAATTGTTTACCAAAATGATATGAGTAATAGTGAATTGTTGGGGGGCCCATCATCAGTGCTGGATTACCAGATAGGTAGAGTAGGGACCCTGTGATAATGGATCAAAATAATATTATTAAGAGATGATTTGTGAGGGTCTCACGATTTCCTCTGCAAGGGCCTCCACATGGTGTTATCTGGCACTGCCCATCATCCTGTATTTTGACAACTAATTGTTCTCAAACATCTTACACATTGCCCTGTCATCCTGTTGCAAGACAATGACTTGACCAGGTTTAATCCCTAATCCTTTTCAAAATTTCTCCAACACCTTCACAAATCAATGGATATGTCATGTTTCTCCCAATAGGATTACACAGATACTTGCTACCACTACATGAGTGTTACAGATGACTATTGTCTTCTCACCTACAGGTTTCTTTCTTGTAGATCAGGGGTGTACAACCTTTTTCAGCCAACGTCCAGACTGCATTTTCTAAGACCACTCGAGGGCTACAGACACGAATTTCTTGAATATAATTACTGTTCATGGGTCAGAGTTCTGTGTTGTTTTAATTTGTCCTGTGGGCTGGACAGAACATGTTCATGTGTCAGATCCAGCCAGTGGGCAATGGGTTGTGCACTCATGTTTTAGACACTCTAGGCAGCAACAGATCTAGTTTCCCTAGGAAGACATTTACAGTCTTTCCAGTTTCTTCTACTAGCAAATGAGAAACATCACATGGATACCTTTTCAGTTCAGATTCCATTGATATCCAGCTTTTATTAGCAGGTGGATAAACAAGGACCTGTTTCTGGCCAGGGTTCTGAAAAAGAAGCAACTGTTTCTGGCCAGGGTTCTGATAAACAAGGACTTATTTCTGGCCAGGGTTCAGATAAAGAAGGACCTGTTTCAGCCAGTATTCTGATAAAGAAGGACCTGTTTTGGCCAGTATTCTGATAACAAGGACCTGTTTCTGGCCAGGGTTCTGATAAAGAAGGACCTGTTTTGGCCAGTATTCTGATAACAAGGACCTGTTTCTGGCCAGGGTTCTGATAAAGAAAGGTCTTTTTTCTGGCCAGGATAGTGAATTTCCAGTCTAAATAATTAGGAAAGCAGCAAAAAAATGTTGAAAGTTTCTATTTTATTCTGACAAAATTTCTTTCATGACAAGTTATTTAATTTAATTATTTATTATTAATGCAATAAATAATTTCAAAATTAAATAAAGAATTTAAGGAAATAACAAAACTACAACTGCATATCTAAAATAAAAAAACTATACATTTTCAATGTTAGCTTGTTGATTGCAACATATTTCATTGTTTTAATTTGCATGCCATCCATTATTCAGAGAGTATTATCTTGTGCTGTTCATCCATTTCCACACAATAACTTGTTGTTTACCAGCTACAGTTACCTATCTTTTGTGAATGACATAGGTAATGGAAAAACTCCATAGTTGTGTGGGTCAAAAGATTAAAGATCATTGACACTGACTGAAAAAGAAAAATGGTTTCTGAACAATAACTCAATAGTTAATGTATTATTACTTTTAATAATTTGTATTAATATCCAGCTATGTTAAATTTTGAGGACAAATATCAGGCAGGGTCAAAAGACTTTCAAAAAGAGATTAATTGGTGTGTTCATCTTGAAGGTTATTGCTCGCCATGGGCAAAAAGTAGGGCATTGTAACCTACCTTTCACACTGCTGATTATTTTAAGTTTTCTAAGTTTTGCTGATACACAAGATGGTTACTGTTACTCAATAATCGAGAATAACCTTCAAGAATCACAGAGAATAACCTTCAAGAATCACTGAACAGACTTTGACGACATACAAATTATGCTGATTTACCATCAAATGTAGTCACCATTACTAAATATAAAAGAAATCTGTTTACATGACTTCTACTCCAAAAGTGCTTAGCGAATTTTAATAAAAGTTATTATGATATACAAGGCAGTAAAATTGGTATAAATAATACCAATCATCTATCAGATATGATTACTGTTACAAAATATAGCAAACTCTTAAAAATTTAGATTTTTTTTATATCTCTTTTGTATTTTTCAGGTTTATTATGTAAGTGGAGCACATGTGACAGATGCCAACCCAAAATATCATCCGAAAGCAGAGATAGAATTAAAGGTCAATAATAAAACAAAAATTAAACGATTCAGAGGTGCAGTGGACTTTCCAAGGATAGGGGAGCATGATTTTATAAAAATCAGTGAGCTTAAAAACAAGCAGCTGGATGAATTTGTTGGTAAGTTTTCATGTAACTTACAATGTCTGAAGTTTTTTAGTTACCTCTTTCAAGAAAGGAAAACACTTACAACCTACATATGCATATGACACTAAAAGGATGATCCAAGTTGGGGTCAGATTACAGCAAAGATACTAAGAATGATTATGTGAAAAAGATATTATTTATATTGTGATTGATACAATTAGTAAATCTGATGCCAAATTCCAATAATGGATGATGCAGTTGAAAAGAGACTATAATATATCGAAGAACATGGTATTATTGGACTATATTAGTAAATTTAGGATAAGTATTAAAACATCCAATATATCAAACAATTCTATCCATTAGTACGGATTGCAAAAAGAATCCAATTTTATAATTCATGTACCTCTACAGCTGAAGATTTTGCTCTAGTAAAGTGGACTGCTCCCTGACAGGACATTTCGTGTTGTAAAAGTTACTCTTTACCTTGAGTCTATAATTAATTTGGCTGTGGTGCACTCCATGGTTGGTGAATGTTTGGTTGTTTTCTCATTGTAAGCACTTTGTAGCATGAAGTGAACTAAACTCAGTATTTTGAAATAATCTAGATTTGAAATAAACCACTGTCTGGTAATGCTACATGAAAACTAAACCTGAGCACATTTTAGTTAAGGTATAGTTCATAAACCATTTCTGTTACAATTGTTACCTTCAGCCAATAAATGGGATGAAAAAGCCGCTAAGTGGTTAGCATACTGGACTCGAGTCAGAAATGGTTCGGGTTTGAACCCTACCATTAGATCGACTTGGGTTGGATATTGTGGTATGTCCTTGGGCAAGGCATTTTAATCCATTTGCCCATGGCACTAAATAACCTGATGCTGCTTTAGTACCAAATTAATTGAAAGCTGTATATTGGATTACCTATTTATATATCCATTTATAGATCAAGATTGAAAATTGATGTCATAAATCCAGGTTAACATTTCAAATTAACCTTATAATTAAAGAAATTACATATCTGTGTTAAACAATTCCATATAAGATCAAGAATGAAAATCAATGCTACAAATTATAGTTAACTGAAAATTAATTGTAACAGAAGTAACATATTACCCAATATTATTGGATATCTTTCTTTGCAATTGCCTTAATTTTAAGTGCTTACAAATCATCATTAATAAGCACTTTGGTAGAGTATACTATTTTTTGGCAGAATAATTTTGCAACCATTTAAACATTGGGCATTAAATCGGTGTTTCACATTTATGTTGACTATGCTGTGTCACCTCTCACCATCCATTGATCACTAACAACATTTGGACAGCACTTCTGTTGACCTTCTGATAACAGTTTTCCAGAATTTATAGTCCTTCACAGCCATGATGCTTCTTGATGTCCATCCACTCCATGATGATTTGAAGCCAATACTTCAGTTAGCATTCTCTTTGCCTTTTGTTGCCTACAGTGCCTTGTAGCTGGTATTAGCCATCCCAGCTCATCATGTAACATGACCAAACAAGGAGAACCTTTTTTTTCAAAATTGTTAGGAGGTTGTCATGGTTGCCATTGGGTGACTGGATGATGTCTGCTTTTTATTTATTGAACAGTCAATACCTACAATGTATCTGTAGCATCATGTTTGTTTAAAGCCAATTTTTCCCCAATGTATTGAAAGACTGACAGTGCACTTGGTTGTATGAATTTGCTGTTGATAGTGATGCTTTTGTTGAACCACATGCTTTTCAGTTTGAAGCGGGAAGCTGCAGTTAGTACAATTCTGGAGTTGACTTGAACCAACTTTGTTTGTGATGCTATATCTGAAATATTTGTGAGAGTGTACAACCTCCAGATTCTGGTACTTGACTTAAATATTGTTCTTTGAAACAGTTGATCAATATTTTTTTTAATATATCATTTTCTCTCCTTCCTGGGCTTGATGGGGATGTAGGATGGCAGTCAGCTTTTCTAACTGAATATCTGAGGTGACAAGTTCATTTATTTTATCTTCAAAATGGAGGTTTGTGATGATGTGTTCTCTAACAGTGATAGTTCTTTCATGATATTCATTGGCCTCTTAACTATTCAAATATGACTTTATACACAACAAAACACAGATCCAGTTAAGTTTTTTTAAATAAATATATTGTTTGCTTAGGAGGACTATCTGCTGCTACTATTTGCATTTCTCTATGTTTTAGATGTAATTGGTGTTGTTAATTATATGTATACTTTGCAATCATGACATACTTCTATTTGCATTTCTCTATATTTTAGATGTAATTGGTGTTGTTAATTATATGTATACTTTGCAATCATGACATACTTCTATTTGCATTTCTCTATGTTTTAGATGTAATTGGTGTTGTTAATTATATGTATACTTTATAATCATGACATACTTCTATTTGCATTTCTCTATATTTTAGATGTAATTGGTGTTGTTAATTATATGTATACTTTATAATCATGACATACTTCTATTTGCATTTCTCTATATTTTAGATGTAATTGGTGTTGTTAATTATATGTATACTTTATAATCATGACATACTTCTATTTGCATTTCTCTATATTTTAGATGTAATTGGTGTTGTCAGTTACATTGGAAAGATTGAGACTGTTGAAACTGTGCTTAATCACAGAGAAACAAAGCGAGAAGTAGACATGGTGGATAAGAGCGGCATGACAGTTTCAGTGACCTTTTGGGGAAGACATGTAAGTCCAAAATTAGGTGCTCTTCCATGTACTTGTCTTTGACTGCTCTTATTGCTGCTTGTATGAACAGAGTTTGATGTCACATGGTCTCCATGGTCACTTGGTCTCCATACAAGATCTTCAATCAGTTCAGGATGCTAGGACAGCCATACCTCTGCATAACAGAGGTCATTATGTACGGGTAAGATGCATTGTAAGTTGATTCGAAAGAAATGGAGCTTAATAAGATAAGATTTATACATATAGAATTATGGATAGGTAAAAAGTAAGAAATTATTTGCAATTGTTCAAGTCAAATATATATTTTGCAGTATGGATGATCAAGTTCAATAAAACCTTATAATCAGCAGTCACTTTATGAAGTAAATGATGGTCCTTGGGACAGAAAGTTTGAAGTTGTTTATTCAGTAGGTGTTTGCTAAATTCAGCCAATGTCTGTATGAAATTGTAAGGGGACTGACTCTTTTGCATAGTCCAAACTTTTGCTGGAACAAGGCTAAAGAGTTCAAGTCCAAGGAAGTCTTTTCCTGATGTTCTAGAAAGCCTTTGAAATATGCAAACTGTTTTTTGATTATTTTGATATGCCTGCCATTAGACAGAGTGTATCTTGCTATGATAAAAACCATCTCATCATCTGATTTTAGTTTCTGTACGATAACTTTTTGTTGTAGGTTATGAAATTTAACCAAACATTGTACATTCTAGGCATTTGTAAAGCAAAGTTACTGATTGAAATAGTCGAATAATATAGTATCAGTGATTCAAGAAGAAACAGTCTTAGTCCTCGACCACTTCATTAATGTAGCACTTCCTGTAAAAATGAAATCAATCAGTTTGGCTTAAAAAGTAAAAGGTCAAGATAACTGAGATAATAAATGAGGAAAATGGTGTCAGCACAATAATGTAGGATCTAATCCTTCTAATCCTTATAATGGTCAAACTTTGTGGAAGGTTTACATGATTTTAAAAAACAATGTAGTCAACCAAGGTACTACATATGCACACACCCTACTCTGGATAATGCTAAACCTGCAGGGGATAAGAAGGTCTTTAAAATAATAATCTAGCACAAAAAGGTCGTATTTATCTGTACTGGTCATAAACTGTAATCTGTTTGTTCATTAGCAATAACTTGTAATTGCTACTCCTAAACTACCTGAACACACTACACTTAGCAAAAGTATTCCCTATTTTCCTAGGTGGATCAACAAAAGATCCTATCATAATACTGATATTTTTATTGTACCTCATTATACGGTAATTGTTCAAATTCAAAATAAGACTACTTCTGGGTTTCTGATTTCACAACTTGAGTGGATGAAAACTGATAACAAAGTTATCTATCTATAAAACAAACTATTGACAATAAATGCCTTAATGCAGACCAACACCTGACAGCTTTAAAATATTTCTGCTATATATATATATATATGTATATATATATATATATATATATATGAGAGAGAGAGAGAGTGCCTTTAAGTTTTTGTTGATGATTGTAACAATAATTTGTACTTATTACATTGCTAACTTGTGTCCATGAATGATTGAAGATTAAGATAATGATCATTTGTAAACATTTGTACTTGCATTTGAGATCAGGATATTGGTTTTACATTGGAAAATCTATGGTCTACCTGATTTTTATTACCGGTAGGCTGATTGCTATAATTTATGTTAAAACAGACCTTATGAATTTGATGGTAATTTCCATTGAAAATGACCCACATCCAGGCCTTGTCATTGTCATAGTTTTTTATATAAGGTTCTAAAATAAAACAAAATTATTAATTCCTATCTTGACATCAGTTTTTGTGAAATCACTTTTAGTTTTGTTCAATTATAATTTGAGAGGAATTACAAAGTTTTTACTGACAAAATTTGGAGAAGGGCACTGTTTTGGGATTATTTTGAAATATTTCAAAGGCATTCTGGATTATATCATTGTGATACATCATGAAACTATTCAAGGCTATTGGCATATCATTACATTCAATAATGGAATTCATATGGAGCACCATTGTATACCATTGGACTTGTAATAGTAGTGAAGGTATATATTGAAAGAGAATTGCAATATAACTGTAACATTTATTTTGTACAAGCCATATATTAAAAATTTCTTTACTTATTTCTGTATTTTGTTGTATGAAAATTTTGTGTTTACATCAGTTGATGGCCACATTTCATATTCTTTTAGCTACTGAAAGTTTTTGACAGAATAATAATAATAATAATAATAATAATAATAATAATAATAATAATAGTAATAATAATAATAATAATAATAATAATAATAATGATAATAATAATGATAATAATAATAATAATAGTAATAATAATAATAATAATAATAATAATAATAATAATAATGATAATAATAATGATAATAATAATGATAATAATAATAATAATAATAATAATAATAATGATGATAATAATAATAATAATAATAATAATAATAATAATAATAATAATAATGAGGACTTTATATATCGCCTAATCTTTAAAAGCTCTAAGTGCTTTACAACATCTATAATGATATGACTACTGTACAGAAAAACCATGAAATTGGAAAATATAAAAACATGCTGAAAACATGTAAGATACAAAACATTATTAGGTTTCTAAGTTTGTTCCTGCAGTCGCAAAAGGTGAGTTTTAAGAGCACTCTTTAAAGGGACCACTGTGTCTTTGTGTCTAGTTTCATTGGGCAATTTGTTGCACATCGCCAAGCTATGGTATGCAAAAAAACATTGTCCATATGACTTTGTTTCATAATGGGAGCAATTAGTTTTTGAATGTCAGAAGAGGAGTGTAAGTATCTTGCTTGTGTATACACTTGGGTGAGGCCGGATATGTATGTTGGACTGGAGTCTGTCAGTGAAACATAGCACAGAGAAAAAAATTTGTGCTTGAATCTGTATCAAATGGTTAGCCAGTGTAGGGTACAGAGCACTGGTGAGGTGTGCTTTGTTTTGAACTTTTTGAAAGTTTCCGGAGTAGATATTGTGATGAACCAGACAGAATTGAGTTACAATAGTGTTTTAGTGGCATCAGCTGAAAGATATTTGTGAATGGAGCTGATGCATTTCATCTCAAGATATGCAGCCTTGCATATGTTTATGAAATGTTGGTGCATTGTTAGAGTACTGTCTAGAGTAACACATAGGTTTCGTACTGACTGTGTGAATTTAATGTTGGTGTTGCTGATATTTATTATCTGAGGTAAAGGATGTGAATGAGAAAGTCTTTGAGCTGTGATCAGAATGGCCTCAGTTTTATCATCATTCATCTGCAGCTTGTTACACATCATCTATGATCTCACATCAGAAATGCACCTCTCTACTTGGATGGTAGCATCAACTTCATTTGGATGGCTAGACTTGTATATTTGGGTGTCATCAGCGTACAATTGGTGCGACACTGGGTTATGATCTATGACACTTGAAAGTGGCTGAGTGTATAGAATGAAGAAAACAGGTCCAACAACAGACCCCTGTGGAACACCATAAAATAGATCAACTTGGTTGGAATGTATTCCATTTGCAGATACAATTTGTGTCCTGATGACTAAGTAGGACTTGCAGAAAAATCAAGGAGGGTGGAGGACTGTAATCTTTCCACTATCCAAAGCAGAGATAATGACATTAAATACTTTCAGAAAAGTAGTTTCAGTACTGTGGCAAGGGCGATATGCAGACTGTACATTACTAAAAAGACTGTTTGAATTCAAATTAGCTACAAGTTTGGTTTGAACAACTTTTTCTAAGATTTTTTATATGAAAGGGAGATTAGAAATTGGGCGGTAGTTCTTTAAATCGTTATGGTCCAGTGTTGGTTTCATCAGCAGTGGCTTTATGATGGCAGCTTTGGAAAAGGATGGGAATTCCCCTGATGAGAGAGATATTAATAGCATCAGTTAGTGAAGACAATATTGGGTATAAGCACTCAAGCAGCAGTGATGTTGGAATTGGATCAAGTTCACATTCCTTTGGTGCACTCTTCATCACGATTGTTCATACTAAATCAATAAAGACCAGTTCAAATGCTCCTAATGGTTGTCGCAGAAATTCTGTATCATAACTGTATGGTGACGAGTCAGTTGAAGTTGTGTTGTCAAGCAAATCTCTAATGGTTTGTATTTTGTCATGGAAGAAATTTTGCAAATTGGTTTGGAAGTTCTACTGGAGAGAAGGTAGTTGAAAGTTGTGTTCCTTGACATTAGTTTGTTAGTTTTCTCGAAGAGCTCTTTGCAGCTGGAACTCTCTTTGCAGCTGGAAAATCATGCACATCTTGACAGATTTATTATCTCATTCCTCCAATTACATCTAACTTTGAACATGGTATGTTAAAAATGTTTTGTGGCATATACTGTTTTGCAATGATTTGTTTTCTTTTCTTATTATAGGCCAGAATATTTAGTTTGAGAAAGAATTCTGTTTTGGCATTACTAGGAGTAAAAGTTAAAGACTGGAGAGGTAAGTTGACCTTATTAAGTTCATTATGCAATACATTTTTGCAAAAAAAGACAACAAATTGTGATGGCAGAAGTATTTTGAGAGAAGCAAAAGCAGACAACAATTTATTTTGATTTGTAGATACTAAGGAGTAATTGCATCTAAACTAGGTCACTGTACCATCTTTTTATCATATTTATATCAAAGTATTTTAAAGTCCAAAATGAATATATTTTTTTTTATATCAGTATTTTTCTCAAATAGCATGGGCATAATATGACTTTATTTCTTACATTTTTACTCCAGAATGTTTGGGCAGAACGCTTCTTACGATCTTAACTGTAGCTCGCAGACTACATGGGAGCTTGCACTGAGCTTGTAGGAGGTTGTAGAAGTAATTTGGCTACATTCAAGTAAAGTTGCTCGTACGATCTTAGCAAACCCTGCAGATAAATTATCAATAAAATGGATATGGTGAGAAATAAAATTACTAGAAAATGTAACATTTTGTGTATAAAATCATTAATTTGCATATCGAAACAATAATCTTTACTTGTTTTGAAAAAGGTATTGAAATTCCACTTCTAATAGTTATTTGCTAGGTCGTCTAGTTGGCCATCCCTGGTAAAATAATAATAATGACTTTATTAAAAGAAGCTCATTTGGTTAGGCCTTCCCTCTACAATTACATTTGTACATGTATAGATATATATATATATGATGCACATATTTTTTTCAAGATGAGGTGGCTTTAGACAACAAATGCTATTAAAACTAGATAATTGATCAATTGCAACAATAAAATATGTACAAAGCTTTAAGGATAAGTATATACAGGATTCATACAAAGAGTAGTAGTGAAAAAGTGTAAAATATATATATATATATATATATATATATATATATATATATATATATATATATATATATATATATATATATATATATATATATATATATATGGTTTATGTCTTCTACTTACATGAATGTATATTTATCAATCATATTCAAGAGAATTGGGGGGCACACAAGCAAAAGCAGTGTCCTTGCCATCATTTAATTGGATAATCACACACAAGTCTTTGACAATTGTAATTGGAACTATTTTGTACTGCACATACTTAGATTTCAATAAACTATAACAGGATTTTCATCGATCATACCATTTTCAATTGAAACTTCAGTATTATTTCTCAGTTCCTTTATGACTGCATAATATTGTGGCTTGACACAATCAATAGTACAATTTCTGTGACACAGTTTATAAACTTTAATATATTTCTCAACATTGCCAAATTTTCTTGATTAATCATTTTCGTAGAAAATAACAGTGTACAAGTTTCGTTCGGAAACTGCAGAATACAGTAAAGATTGAAACAGAATTCCATCTGTATACATCCTGTAGAAAAAAAGCACCTTTTTAGGTTCGTTAATGCCAAGGATTGAAGTTAAAAGGTTGAGCTGTTCATCAGAAAGTCTGTGTATTATTCGACTGTCTATAACACCAATACCGTGTTTTTTCTCCATATTTTGAACCAGATTACGAGTGTACGTTTTTTGTGCAAACGTTTTTGTAATTCAAAAAGTAATTTGAAAAAATTCATTGCAATATTCAGTTTAGAACGGGCACTCTCTTCCATTATGATATAAATGTATCGCAAGTATATAGGAATACAGTTCTTAAATATGAGTGATTCATTCGAAATTGAGGCTACCATGCCTGTAGTTATCTGCCATATTGGATTTTGCAAACAGTTACCGCTGTCACTGTATCTCATCTTCAGAATATGCAACTTCTAATCATGTTGAATAGAAAAGAAGAAGAATTCAGAATTTTCTCCATGAAAGACAAGAAAACAGAGCTGGAATGACAATTGTGCCGTCCTGTTTAGATTTGCGAAACAATCTGGTAAAGGAGAAAACTCTACCTTTTCAAATTGTGTAATGTGATTTTGCTACTGGGCATGAAATACAAGAGCATGAAAAACCTAATAAACATCAGCTTGCTGGTTCATCTGGTGTTTTTCAACAGATTACATCAAGGAGCACTGTGAAGAGAGAGAGGCATCAGAAACTTTGAAGGAGTTCAACAGTATAATCAACAGCAAGTGTGGCACAGCTAGACATTACCTAAATGAAATGTGCTGATTTTAAAGACATTTTACTTGAATACAGCTTACGAGTTGGATTTATTAAGATCTTTAAAAAGTCACGTGATCTTAAGTTTCTAGTCCATTAGTTTATTTTAATTGAATTAGATTCATAAAGCATGGAAGTTTCATTTTCCATTTATGACAATTACTTTTAGAGAGGTTGGTTCATTGAGCACTGTGGATAGAGATAGGCATCACCAGCTATGAAGGAATATCATCAACAGCAAGTGCAGATTTCCAAAAAGAAATTGACCATCCATTTAGTACATACGCAAAAATCTGGCAAAGCTAGGCCCACTTCCCCCCCACATGCATACTTATTAAGATGTGCCCCACCAATGTTCATACTCTTGTTGCCAAACCAAAGTTTGTCTAGTGTCTGCTAAAATTCAAATATAGACTGAAGCCAGTCTAACAGGTTACATATTAGTCAAATTATTATCGAGGTTTCACACCCATCCACCCTGTTTCTTATGCATACGTACATTATCAGTCGAAACGCACACTATACGCAAGTGTATGCATTTTGGTTACCCCCCTCCATGTGTACGTACTAAATGGATACAATTCTTTTAATGACCTTTAAACTTTATGATTTTTTTCAGTCAGTTGGATTTATTAAATTTTTAAAAAATCATCTGATATTAATTTTTCTAGTCAGTTTGTTGGTTTTAATTACTGTATTAGATTCTAAAACTTATGTTTTTGTTTTTTTGTAATTATTGAAATAAATAGAAATTTTACTTTCCATTTATGATAGTTCTAGTTATACCGTATTTACCGCATATGTTGGGACACGAAAAAATAATTATTTTTTTTCGTGGCCCAGAACTTATGGTGAACTTTTTTTAAACCTACATCATGTGTCCCAAGACTTAGGAAATGAAAAACATGTTCAATTCCCCCCCCCCGCCAACAACTGGCCACACCGCATGTTACAATAAAATATATAAATAAAATGCGTATTTGATCATAAAATAAAATAAACAAGAAACTAAACTTGTACTGTCATCATTTATTCACATTTTTTGTCGACATTAGCATTTTATTAAAGGAAAAATATATCCACAAACTCCGTATGAGTAGCACATGAATCCATTATCCATAGTGTAATAGCTTTCATCAGACAACGCAACACATTAGTCATTGACGTGAATATTGAGAAACGAATCACGTTTAGTTGTCCTCAAAGGTTTGAATGTTATGAAAATGAAAATTGGATCCCACAAAATCACATATGAATGAGATAGAGAAAGAGTGAGAATTATCAGCTCCATTGGTCGAAAGCAACTGACATTTACGCGTGATACGGTAAGGTACAAAATAACCAAGAGTGTATTATATCCAGGGTAACAATATGACAATATCTCGCAAACTAAAATCATTATTAGAAATACATTCACTGTGAGTACAAATGACAATCTTTTTGATTCCATGGGATACAAAAAGTATTATTGAAGCAAGTTAATGCTGTATATAGTATTTACCGAATTATAACCTGTTTGTATAAATTATGACTGCAGACGGCATATAAATGAAAGCCCAGGTGTTGAATAAACACACCTTGTAACAGCCATAAACTCATTGTTTGAACTTACTGGCAGGATATCAAATACAAAGGTTAATTTATTACAAAACAAACCGACCCCGGAAGCTTACATTGGATTCCTATTAGCATGGAGATTTTTTTTAACTATGCATGTGTATACAAAGTCGGCCGACATAGGGAAGCCAAGGAAAATGACCACACGTCTCGTATTAAGAGTGCAGATAAACAAACAGTTGTGGACTGTATTTTGAAAGCAGTCGAATCGCTTCTGGACAAGCCAGATCTGATCTGAAAATCATTTAAAGTTTGTGGGTACAGTCCTACCCATTTATATCGTTATCCTCGGGCCCGAGGAAATATTGTCAACATAGGCAGATGTTGAGATAAGTGGGGGGGGGGGGGCCCTGAAAAAAAAAGATAACATGAAGATAGTATCAGTGTGAAATACACTTGTATATTGATAAATTACATTTTGGTTACCTTTGTGTAATAAAATCCAAATTAAAATATTGCATTGATCACATCCTGATACGAAATTCAATGTCGGCATTATCACATTATCAAAAAATTTCACAGACCTCTTTGCGAGATGTACATCCCTTAACTTCCTTACAAGCCAGATATTTAGTTTCCAGAAACTGTAAATTTAATTTGCGTTTTACCTTGCAGTTGGTAGCCATCGTAAATGTAAATAAAGTTAAAAACGAAACTTTCACAGCAAATAAAATCTTGTTTTAATCACCGATCACTTTCAAATGTCTCGGAAACTCGTAATCCATATTTTCACACAATTTTTATATATGGGATTCAGAAAATCACATATACAGGAGTCCTCTGTACGCATCAATTTCCTGGACTGTAAATTTAAGGGCTTGCTAATCCTGCTTCGACCACCTGTTGATTGGAAAATTGTGTTCATCAATTGATCCTTTTAGTTGTGCTGATATTTACAATCAGAAAATTCAGTGGCTGAATGACCCACAGATGTACATGCTGTCATTGTAAGAGTACATCTGAAGAACATGACTCACAAGCGAGGCGGCAAGATCAAAGACTTAACTAGCTGAAGAGTAGTGAGAAAATGTGCTGCTATGTTTTTTTGATCCGACCGCGACATCAAAAACTTGGCGGCAAGATCAACTAATTGTTGAACAAAGTATGGGTCGGAACTGGCAGTTTGTCGACATAAATTATTAGAAAACAAAGTACAGTCACTATCTACTGGTATATCTCTCTGTCTCTTTCTTTTTCTCTCTCTCTGAATATATTTTTACGAAAAGTGAAAACAAACAATACTCGGAGTTTTCTTTTTTAAAGTTTTACTTAATAAAATATACGTTTGAGTACATTTTCTGACATGTACTTTTCGAATGATTTAAAAGGTGTCCCACAACTTACGACTCAAAAAAAGCTATGTGTCCCAGAATATACAGTGCACAAAAAAATTACTTTTAAAATAAAATTATGGTGTCCCAACAAATACGGTGTCCCAACATATACAGTAAATACGGTAATTGCTTTTTTATTGGTTGTTGGTTCATCAAAAAAGGCATTGCTTTTATCCATTCTGAGAATTGGAACAATACAGAGAGATATATATCAAAACTAAAGCAGCAATGAGGAAAAACAAATATATCTTGGTGCATTGAAGGAAAAAAACCATTAGCTGTAAGATTTTAGTTTTGTTTCATAATTTGTATTGCATTGCATTTGGTGAGAGTTCACTGTATTTATTAATATGAAGCTTGATCTTCCCCATTGATCGACCAGGGACTGCAAAGTTGGCTGTATAAAGGTCTGACTAAGTGTGACTAGCTAACCACAAGCTTGTATTGAACTCGCTACAATTCATTGCAAGCTTGCTACTTTGCACGTACGAGCTTCTGCTAAACTTGCAATGAGAATACAAGCTCATTATGTACTATCAACCAGCTAGTACAAGCTGGTTCACAGCCCGTGACGAGCTTGTATGCTCATTGCGAGCTCGCACATGCTAAGTGGTCAACAGTGCCTCACGAGTTTGCGTGCTTATTGCTAACTGGCATGAGCAAAATTTCAGCGAGCTTGCTATATGCATGCCTTAAGTGCGTTAAATGCTCGTACAAGCCTGCCACGGCTTCGTAATCGTTCCAAATCCGACCTCTATGTGCAATACAGCAAATTTGTGGGCTCCCACATACAAAGTTGCAGCAAGCATGTATATGGTCTTGAAATAAGCTCGTGATTTTCATAAGGGATGTAAGGAACAATACTGAATACTACAATTGAAAACTCGGGGCAAATTTGGCCATAATGAAAAAAATCAAAGCTTTCCATTTCAGCCTTGTCAAATTATAGCCAGTCATCAGTTTTGCACCCTATGCAAATTTTGTACCAATATCTGAACATGTAATTATATTTTTTTAATGATTTTTTGTTGTCATTATTATTATTATTATTATTATTATTGTTTATTATTATTCTAATTATTTTATTATTATTTAATTATTTTATTATTATTATATTTTTTTGTATTATTACTAATAATATTTGTTAATATTATTTTTATTGTTGTTGTTTTGCTATTATTATTATTATTATTATTATTATTATTTATTAATACTTTATTTTTATTATTATTATTTTTATTATTATTATTATTATAGTTATTGCCATTATCTTGATGCACAATAATCTTAACATCTTGCCTTTGAAACTGCTTTTCAAATGGAAAATAATTTCTGACATTGATCTCTTGCCACACTTTGTTTTTTGTCTTTTGTACACAATATAGAATTAGATCGAAACATACTGTTTTGCTACGTGATAGACACGAGAACCTGCTCATCTATTATTTCTTAACAACTTTGTATTGTTCTTATGTTAAATGTATGTTTGTTATTTAAGTTTTTCCCAATGATAAAGAGTTTATTTTGTCCAAAATGTTAGTAAACAATTTTGAATTTGCCCCCATTATAAATTTTTGTGTCAACACACACACAGACACACAGACACACACACACACACACACACATTCATCTTGAGAAATAATACAGACCATTAGCAGACTGCAGTACCTTCTTTCATACACCAGGTCTTGTATTAAACCCATTTCTCAAGAGCTTGTTGCTTGATTCATGATTAATGCAAGGATTTTATTGACACATTTGAAAAGGTTCTTACCCATGACCTACTTTCTTGTTCGAATTAATGTTGGGTTCTTTTAGAACAAACTTTGACAGACTTACAGAATTTGCATAATTTCTTTATCAAATACATTATATGATCATAACATGTTAGAAGTACATCTACTACATCCAAAATCCATCATTTTGAAGCAATAGAAATCATCTGCTTGCAGTGACAGAAAACTAGTTAGAGTCAATTTTCAGTTGCTTCATCCCTTGTACTAGCCATCAAACTCTTGAAAAAGGCCTCACAAAATACATCTACATGTACTCTGTATCTTGTTCACCTTTTGGAGCAATTCATTCAAACTTTTCTCAGCTCAGGGAAGTCTAATTTTTATTTTTCTCTCCTGAATCTCTCTTCCTCTCACAGCTTAATTGTTTGCACATAAGTTGTCTAACACGCTTGTGTCATATGGTAACTATCTTAATTGGCCAGCTTATGAGCAGTAGTAATTACAATTGATCTAAATAGAGCCCTATAAATCACACGCCTTTACTGATAACTGCCATCTCAATTCTGCCTGCGTGGGTTAGAGCCTCTGACTCTGCCAATGTTGGTGGGTGAGAAAGCTTGCTATTACCTTTCTGTGGCTCAATGCTTCTTCCTCCACTATTCATGTATAGTACCATCTATAAAGCGCTCTCCATTGTGTTGAAAAATTGCGTTAAACCCACAAAATTAACAGAAAAAACAATAGCATGTGTATAAATGCAAGAAATAGCCCTGTCATGATATGACCCACATTCCATTAGGCAAACATCTACCATAACAGTCCATTAATGTATTCTACATGTATGAAATGCAAATATGCCATCATTAGTATTTCGATCAGACGACATACCTACTGACAGCTTTAACTTGGATCTTACCTAAAGCAAATAATTTAGTAACGAATGTATCCCGACTTATTAATGCAATATTACTGATGAAAATACCTGAATGACTTTACATGTATCTGCATAAAAGAATAAACTGTGGTCTATTCTTAGACCATTTTTCTTTGTTATTTTCATAAATGATATTCCTCTACAGATTGGAAATACAATATCATCAGCTGATCTATATGGTGAGCAACAGTTACAAAACTGAATTAGAAAATAATTCTTCAAATGACATTAAACAAGCTTCAAATATGGTTTATGGAAAATAGCATGGTTGTAATTAGAGATAAAACAAAGGATTCATTAATAACAACACAGCAAAAAATGAACGAAACTGAAAACAGATGTTATGAATATTTAATTTGCATTGTTTATTAGTTGTTTTTTATTTATTTATATGCTATAGGTTGTGTAAATTTATATCTTGATCTTGTACAAAACCAAGTTATTGTCAACCTGACCAAAATTATCTTTTTCTACATTCTGTAAACAACTAATACATAGCTAATATTTTCTGTGTTAATACGGATTTAATATTAGGATCATTATTAATAGAAGAAAACATGAATTTCCACCTATAATATAGTGTACTATCTTGCATAAAGATGCAGTCAAAATAGTGATAATGGATCAGAAGGGTTGTTTTATTTTATAGACCCATTGTAGAAAGTAGCTTGAGCAGTGGGATCAAATCAAGTCAAGAATGGGAAAGTTTGTCACTTTGTGTGAACAGCAGCATTCCATTTAGGGATACAGCATTTTGAGCAAAGTTGCTTTCTACACCCTTCACCTTCCTTAAGTCTATATTGAAACTGACAAATTTGCAAATGAAACTGAATTTGTTCAAGACAGCAGTGCACATGATACCCCTGGAGAGTGGAATGTACAAAGAAATCTTGTCTGTCACCTATGGTATTTGGACTGCCTATTCCTAAATCCTGTAGAAAGCTCTATGGTTTTTATGAGAAGAGTGATAGAAAGAATATAAGAAAAATTGACCAAATAAAGATCATGATAAGGTAATGGTAGTACAGATATGAATTATTAATGTGCAAAAAAATTATAATGCTTTCAGTTTTGTAGAGTCTAAACTATGATGAAGTTATGTTTAGCATCACCATTATAAAATCAATGTGGGTTTTACAAAATACAAATGAGGTAGCAGAAACCTCAGTTTCGATGTAAGTAATACTTGATGATTGCAGAGATGCAAGGTACCAATGAATGCGAAAAAATTTATATTTTATTGTTTTACATTTGGTCCTCATGCAGCAAACAAAACAATATTCTTGTATATGGTTACTCATTCATACTTTTATAATCTTTTAAAGTTTTTGAATTTGGCTGCCACATGTGGACCACCTTACATTTTTAAAAAAATGGCTCCAATTTTAGCACAAAATAGCGTGTCATGATGTCATATCAATAAGTTTTAAAAATCAATTACAGTTTTAAGTTTTTCAAGTTTATTGCCATGGTATTATCAGATAAGGCCTTATAGTACCTACCCCTTTGTATAGAAACCTAAAAATACCTCAACTGTCTGAATTGGAATGAATATTGATTCATAAATTATATTTTTTTACAGAATATGTGGCTGTTCTATTGAAAGAACTAATTATTCTTTATCAAAAATTTTGTTTGTTTGTTTCATTAGGATTTTTTTAAACGTAGATTTAAAAATGTTTCAGTCATATCACTACGATGTCTGCAGTGAGGCAGTTTATAGTGACTGGCAATGATGACTTTTTATTTAAAGAGGGTAACAAAATTAGCTGAAGAACTAATCTACCTTGAGGCCATCATACAAAGGAAATTTATTTATTTTAAATGTTTCTCTGAAGCCATCAGAATAATAGGTTTCAGAAGAAGGAAATAGAGTGGGCATTTCTAGCACTGGGCCATTATGCTGTAGACATGTAGCATGATGTCCCACCCAGTCACATTATCATGACACCAGGCCGACCAGTCCTAACACTAACCTCCTAATGCTGAGTGCCAAGTGAGGCAGCTGTTAGTACTTTTTTTTTGTAAGTCTTTGGTATGACTCTGCCGGGGATTGAACCCATGACCTCCCGCTTCTGCGGCAGACACTTTAACCACTTGGCTACTGGAGTAGTGGAAAAAAAATATAGTTAATAATAATAAGAATAATAATGATGATGATGACTTTTTATTTAAAGAGGGTAACAAAATTAGCTGAAGAACTAATCTACCTTGAGGCCATCATACAAAGGAAATTTATTTATTTTAACTGTTTCTCTGAAGCCACCAGAATTATAGGTTTCAGAAGAAGGAAATAGAGTGGGCATTTCTATTCTCTAATGGAATACTATTCCAGAGCAAAGTTTCCAGGTATTAGAAAACTATTTTGAATAATTCCTGATTTGGTTTGGAATTTTATATTGCTTGGTAAATATGGATCACAGATGGAGAGTATTACCAGGTAGCCTAAACTGGAATAGTGATTGTAAATATTCAGGAGCACTATTATTAGATATGTTGTACATTAATTTGGCTTTTCTTAAACAGATTAAGTCTTTAATAGGTAATTTGTTTAACTTATTTGCTAAATATTCCATGCTTTCTTTCTGGATTGATATTAGTCCAAATGATCTTTTCTGAAGATGTGCCAGCTTTGCTATAATTTTATCATTTTAATTATGCCATACTGTATTACAGTAGACTAAGGTTGTATATAACTGTTATAATATAGCATTCTGTGCCTTTCAGGGAGAAAATGTCTTATCCTACTGAGAAGCCATAAACTTGAATTGACCTTTATACTGATATGTTTGATATGATCAGTCCATTTTAGGTTATTATCTACCATAATACCAAGTAGTCTATCTTAACAGACCATTTGTAAATTTGTATCCTTCCATGTTAGAATTGAGCCTTGTCTTACTCAATATTTAATTGTTTCAGGTTCAGACAGAAGATTATTTACATAAACAAGTTGTGTTCTCTCACTTACATATAAAGTAAACCATTTAATTATGCTTTCATCACATTGGCACATTTTCAGTTTCGTGAAAGGGATTTCATGATCCACCATGTCAAAAGCTTTCCTGAAATCTACACCTATCACAAGTCCAAAAGTTGTAACAGAATGTTTTGAATGAATTCCAATAGTCTTGAATATCCTGATGTACCACAATGATGCAGTCGTGTATGTCTGTGAATGAGTTCACAATAATCACAAGTATTGTGTATAAAAAGTCAATGAGCACTAATGATTAATTTAAAGAAATAATTCCTCTTGAATTATATGTGAACACAACTGTAAATTCTAAGCATGGATGGATTCCAGAGACTGATAGGAAGTAATTATGTTCATTGCATGGCTATTTTTATACATTTTCACTTAACCTGTATTGTAATCGAATGTGAAGACTTCCTATGGAAAAACCTAGTCTAACTGTAAACAAGACTGACATTGAACTGTTGCTCTGTAAACATGTTGTTTACAACTAACGATCATTGAGAAGAGAAACGTTAGGTATGTAAACATTTTGTTTACAACTGATAACAAGTAACAAATGTTAAGCACACAATATAAATTAAATACACATAACATTTATAACAAGAAGTTATGACACCCAAGCTAAAATCTAGACAAGATTAGAGTCAAAGGCAGTCACCACTGAGCCTATGTTAACTTCCTCTGTGGAAATAATGAGACAGTACAGTAAATTGTGGCAAGTCAGATATTCCAGTATGGCAAGAAAACTGGTACTCTGCAACCTGCAAGGACTGGTTAACCAGTATTTAACACACACATATATGTATATATATAATTTTTCCCTCTAGTCACTCTGGATGTAGGATTGTTCTTGACTTGTTAACCTACATTCTAATACAGGTTTTCTTTTATTATAATGAAATATAAAAAAATTATTACACAAAACCAAAATGTATTAAATATGACTTAGTTATGAAATGACATGTGGCTTATCAATGAACATTCCCAAGTCTGTTTATTTCATTGTTCCTGTGTTGCATGTCATCCATGAAATACAACTCTGAATCTATTGATTCATTATCATCTTCATTTTTGGCTGGCATTGGCTGAACAGTAAATATGTTTTCCTTTGTCTCATAGAGAAACTTAACTGTTTTAATTGTGTTATCAATAACAAGAAGAATCTATTTTCTCATGTGGCAAGAAATTTACATCACTTTTAGTTGATGTTCTCTATGGGGGAAAAGTAACAGCTAAGGGGAGGTAATAGTGTTGAATCATGCTAATTTCTAGTAATACAATTGTTATTTCAGCATTACACTTTAGAATTTTTTAAATTCTTTTGGTAAAACCATTTTTAATTACATTTTGTAAATCTGATGCTTAAAAGCTCATTTTAGAGTATGGCCAGTAACCTTTATGGATGAAGAGAAAATTTGCTATAACTGGCAATAGTATCATATTATCAACATCTTAACAATAATATCCAATGGTGATGCTTGTCGGATTACTCTCACTTCTGTTTGAAATAATAAAAGCTTTATTATGAATCTACACTGTTGACATCCACCTGCAAATGCACAGATGTAATTAATATACATTGTTTTTACTGGTACACATATGATGAGTGTTGAAACAATTTGTATTAATGCTTTAAATGATCTTTCAAGTGATTCGTTATATTGAAAATAAAGGTAATTTATAAAAAAAAATGAATGATTTCATTTGAAAAAAACTATTTATTGATTGTTATTTCAAATGTGATTATTAACTGATGATTCAACCATTCAACTTGTCCCCCACGCTCTTGACACTGTCCCTTTCTTAATTGTTTTGGGGACACTCAGTAAAACATGCCATTACTTATACCACTATCTGTTATTTGTTTGTGTGCAAGTTATCAAGATAGAGGTTATATACCTAGTAAGATAATCATTTCTGTAATTTTTAATGGTATCTGTCCTAATTCATTGTGTCTGCTTTACATTGAATCACATATATCCTATTTCTATCTCTTATAACAGATATAAAAAAGCAGTGGGTAGGATTAAATGTGTTTAAGCTGGTAAATAATCACCCCACCTGTATAAATTGTATAGGGTACCATTAAGACCATACATGTAATATCTGCTCTGAAAACAAATGTGCAGTCAGCATAGCATTATTAGTTTTGCTGCAAATACTGCTTTAGCTGCTAATTTCTTTTTGAGATAGAAAGATTGCCTAATAAAAAAAGAGATTTGGAAGTCTCCACCATTATGGGTCCTCTACTGTTCCACCATTGCCCTCATTGCTCAGAACCAGAACAGGGAAATATCAGGTCAGTTCTTCCAACATGGTCCTGGATAACTATAAGCCACAGTACTGGCTTTGGTGATCATCCTTTCAGTAGCAGTTGCAGTCTTTGGCACCAAATTCTGACCTGTTTACAGCAATGATCTCATAAATTTTGTTAGAATATTTTTAAAATATGTGCTACAGAATTATTTTATGAGCTGAATCTTTTTCTGCAAAGGTACTGTATTCAAAAGGTATATTCATTTATTAGGCTCCATCACTGAAGCACTTGAAAGTGCTAATCTATACTCAGTTCAAGCATCTGTATGATTATGGAACAAACTCACTCCAGCTCTGGCATAGTCTTAGTCATAAGCCCACTAGTACCAGGACTGTGCATGGTGAGCTGTCTTATTGGTATACCCAGTCCTGGACTCGAGACACAGTCACCAAGTACTACATCAAACCTTTTGATGACACCATAAAACAAAAGTCATAAGTTAAATACACTTCCAGGCTGGCTGCTTCAGTATGTGGGAAAGGCACACTACTCCCATTTCCTAAGCATGGTGCTAAAGGTGCATTAGACACCATCAAAACAACCAAGCAACCAACTAACCAACCAGCCAACCAACCACCTGCTGAACCAGCTACATCATTATTACCTTGGTAGGAGGATTATTTATCACCATACTTTTCCAATTTCATGCATGTCAACTTCATTCCTTGGTCTGACAGTCTCAGCTGAAACGTGTGTTGAAGAAGACATGGTTTCAGTTTTCACAGTTTTAGTCCCACTGGACTGGAACTTAATTACTGCATCCTTCAATCTTCTAAGAAAGACCAACCTTCTTTGAAAGAGCTACCACAGTCTAGTCAAGTAGCAGATATTCTGCATGACTTAAAAAGGCGACTTTAAGCTGCAGGGGTCAATAGACCTTTCTTTTTGCAACATCAAAAAATCAAATGTTAGCTTGACCTTCAACTAAACATGCACATTGGTCTTTCATAATCAAGTCCAATGTTGTTGAAAGAAATTATTATGGAAAATGACCAAAAGTCATTGAAAATAATGGAAAAGCAATGGAGAAAGGCCAAAAAGTGTTCAATTGGATGGATTTGATGGCAGTAAAGGATGTTGAGGGGGAAGGTTTTGCTGAAATAAAGTTCAATATATTTATATTTCCAGTCATGTTGATAAGCATTATCATTATTTCTTGTATGTAGATGTACCTTGTGGCATTTTGGTCATAAACATTAAACAATTTAGTAAAATAAAATGAGAAATTTGTCACATAGAAATCATGAGTGTGTGCGGAGGGGGAGGAGATTTGTGATGGAACCCAGCATCACACTACCCAGCATATATTTCATATGAGACATCAGAAGGCGATCCCTTAGGGTCACCATCTGGGGAACCTTCCTCAAAGCTTTTTACTTGATGAGAGCTTATTTTCTAAAAGATACCAATGACAAGACACAAGAAGATGAGGACCATTTTCAACCCGTCTTCTCTCTCTGACAGCCTAACTGCAGAAACTAGCATCAGGTCTGTTACATCGTTTTCTGCATACCAGTATGAAGAAAACTTTGTATTTAACATTTTGCCATGGAATTGAATAGACTTTAACCCCAGCAACACCTAGGTTTTGCAAATCATCACAGATGGCTTTAAGATAATATTCAATGACCCATCCAAACTTGTCATGGGCTCCCTCTCATACACGTGTCCTATACAAACATGGGATAGAGATTGTTCAGAAATAAACTTGTCAGGATTTTACTCCAGGGTTTGTCTTGTATGTAAAGCCAATGGCAAGCTCTGTCTGGTCATAGATCTAAGCTTTCTCTACCAGCACATTTGGGCACTCATCTTCAGAATCAAAATGCCTTGATCAGTTTTTGAATGCCATTCAGGATCTAAAATTTGCATCATATGGTCTTCTTTTGTAATTCCTGAGGCTCAAATACATGGCCACTGTGTATAGCAGGTATCATCTAGAAAGAAAAACTTAAGTCCAAGAATGTTTTTGCTACTTGGATGTTTTCTTTTTGGGCCACCTGTTCTTGAGATACTCCTATGCTAGTGGACGCCATAAACACTGCCTCTGAAGCATTGATAAAAGTTTTAAGCTTAAAGAAGTCCCTTCTGATGTAGTGGGTGGATCTCTCATCTTGCCTGATGCCTGATTTGCACAAATGCCAATATGACTGGCTGGGGTGCCCACCATTTGCTTCACCTTGTTAATGTGGTTTTGGAGTTTCCTTGTACATCATTTTTCTGGAGATGAATGCCATCGTGAAAGCCTTTTGATTATGGCTTAAGATTAATATTTGGTGCCAAGACCTATATCATATCTTCTCCACTGTTTGCAGATAACTTTTAGGTCAATTGTTGGTAAAGGAATCTGAAAGATGTAGTGAGTGTTGTTCAGAAAGGAGGGCTGAATTTGTGAGGTAGTGGATAGTCTTCTAAAGTATAGTTAAGGTAAAAATATTTATATTTTACTCCAAAAATTTTGGTTTTGTTAACATGTTAGTGCTGTATCTTGATATTTTGATATTTAAATAGCATATGCAGGAATCCTTATATTTGTCTAGCCATCATACAATGTTATTAATACTTCCTTCTGATAGAGCTGATAAAATATTATTGTCATTATCAGAATATGCACCTAAAGATAAATCCTTGAAAGTTTTATTAGCGTATCCAGCCCTGCAGTTTTTTTTTATTAATTACTGTGTAATTTGTTAAATATTATGCAAAATATATGCATATGTGCATATTGACAAATTGCTTTGCACATCCAATTTATTAAAGATTTTGTTTTCCATTTTTGACTTGAATGCAGGGTAGTTCAAACTCTTGTAAAATTAATGCAGCTGGTCTTGTCATTTTCAGTACACCTTGAGTTATATCACCCATTTTGTTATGCAGATGAATGCAATGTATGATAGAATGTTGTTAATCTTGTTAACATTTTAGAACAGTTTTATCTGGACCAAAGTGAGTTCAACAAGATTTTGCTTCACGAGCTTACGTTGTTCACCAAAGATTATAATGATCTTCGTTTGTGATTGCAGTATAAATTCTAGCGGTTTGATTTGTTTTAATAGCATTAAAAGAATAAATTGCAGGTGTTTTGGAAAAAGAAAAAAATGAGATGACAATAAACTAGATGCAGTAGTGTTTTTAGGAAGCTATTGGCAGTTTAGTTTGTTAATAATATTTGTTAAGCACAGAATAAGGTTTGAAAGTGAATGATACCCCACATTTAATAAATTCTTTTTGAAATTTCTATGCTGCCAGCTCTGTCAGTGTATCATGAACATTATTATTCAAGATATATATATATATATATATATATATATATATATATATATATATATATATATAATCAGCTTAAATATTTTTCCACAGGTATCTCCTTGTCAAGACAGTCAAGTACTCAAGTAAATATCAACCCTGATATCCCTGAAGCTCATTTACTCCGCCAATGGTATGCAAGTAAAGGAAAGAAGATGACATTCCCATATGTCTATTGATATGTGAGTATGAAATATCATTATTATTGTCTTATATGTAAAATGCCAAGGTTTGAATTACAAGAAAAATCTGTTCCAAAATGATTTTGTTTCATCTGTGTAAGGAGACCTTGAAAATAGCTGTCACATTTCCAGTGACAAGACCTTGAAAATGCCTGTCACATTTTCAATGACATAGACTTGAAAATAGCTGTAACATTTCCAATGACATAGACCTTGAAAATAGCTGTCACATTTCCAATGACATAGACCTTGAAAATAGCTGTCACATTTCCAGTAGCAATAGCAGCTTCCACAATGAATTATGGGATAATGAATAACCTATTGAGCCCAGGTGTAGGTGGTTGACCACCTATCTTTATAACCAATTTTTGAAAGACAGAACATTTTGCAGGTAGGCCTGTACAAGTGTTTCTGAAAACAATCCCCAGGAAATGGGTATACTTGAGGGCAGCATAATTTGTCAGTTATACTTTTCAACATCAGTATCGACAGTACTATTCAGTTATCCTTTTCAATGTCAGAATCAACAAAACCATGAAATGCTCTTATCCTGGAACTGTCTGTACATTATGTGATGTTGACCATTTGATCTGCTTTACAAAACGATTATGAATACTCTTCAATGCCAATGAAAGATTATGCATACTATTAAATGCCAACTACATAAATGCTTAAAAGTGCTCTGAAGAATATTTGGTCATGCACTTCTACCAATTAACAAAATTTGAAGGTTATATTATCCTTGTCTTTGTGGAAGATTAAAGTTTTAGAACATTTTTAAAACTGTAAATCAACTTTCTCTCTGCATATTAGATTCCTCTTTAGGTATATTTAATTTATATTTTGTGCTTAACTTTTTTTCTTGATTGCAAGTTGTTAATAACAAGTTTATGTATAAGGAGTTCAAGGTCAATCTTACTTGCAGTTAGTCCAGATTTTTTCACATGATAGGTCCAGTTAAAATGTGCATAAATAGGGATTTTATAAAATAATACATTCCTGTTTTAAATCTGTCTATTAAATATAATTTGACAGTAATATTTAATATATTCATTTGAATTACTGAAGTGCTAGTTCATTGGCTTTTGGACTAACATGCTATTTTGGAATTATAGTGAACTCATTCAAAGATATTCTGCAGTGCATCATTTTATAATATTGGGATGTTCAAGACTGTTGGAGTTCATTTGGAACATTCTTTATTGTTGGTCTTGTGGTAGGATATTTAAGTTTATTTTTTATTGTATTTCATAATACTGTAAGTGTCTCTTAAAGGTTTACATAGTATTGTAAGGAAATAAATAACTTGTTGATTTTACTTTTATTGTTGGTTTCACTTCATTATGTTTTTTATTTTAAGACATACAATCATAACCTACCTCAGAGACACATAAAAAAGCCTGGATATAATAAGTCATGACCAACAAAGATTCATCTTCATCAATAGAAGTAGTAAAGATCTGTCTTGTCAATATGTACTGAACAATTCTATATCACCACATTCAATATTTGATCTTTGTAAATTCATACAGATTGCAACCAGTCTTCTTGTTTTTCAGATTAAATTTAATGAAATTATAACCTTTTATACTTAAATTTACACATATGTTTTAAAAAATGGAGTGAAGGTTTCAGCATCATGCCAAACAAGTTAACAGTTTTTCATGGGAACTAAAGCAAAGATTTGAACTAAATTGAATCCTCAAAGTAACAAATTAAATTTTTTTCTTCTTCAAAAAGCTAAGTTTGAAAATCTTCAAATTGAAAACCCATTAATATCAGAAATTTTACAGAAATATGATTTGCTGATGAGATTTGAAAAAAGTATTTGGTTTGCTGCACCAAGTCATATTGTGGTATTAAGGGTAACAGATAAATGAGTCAACATTGACCTGCAGTCACCTTTTTTGTCAAATAGAATATTCCATATACTGACTTGAAATAAATGTAAATCATCATGTTTGTGAATATTTCTCCAGATATACAAAGCACCACAAACTATTACATTGGCTTTGATTTAATAACAATTTAAAAATATGCTATTATGATAAATATTAACTAGACACAATACAGTTTGTCTAAGAAAATATTTAACATTTTAATTTTTGGTAGTGTCATTGTAATGGAATCTGCCACTTGGAAAATATCACAAGAATATTTAACAAAATCATACGACTATACAAACAGGAAAACCATTAAACAACTGGCATTGAAACATTATATAAAAGAAAATATTAGACCACATTTACAGCAGTTTGCATCCCGCACATAAATCATTCCTGATCTGCCATCAGATATGAGTGATGTTACTAAAACTAGAAATCCTTGAAACAATTGCATCTAATACATGGTGAACAGAATTTGACCAATCTTATATCAATAATATCATACCTACTTGTTATCTGGTACTTCTCTGAGAAGAAAATTGTTTGAAAATCAAAATACATCATGCAAACTCATAGTTCTTTGTCCATTACTCTTGCATTGTTTTTTTTGTAGAGGTTGGTCAAGTAAGCAGTCTCAGATCCACTTGGGCCTCTTGTCATTACTTGATAACAGAAAGTCACTACTGTTAGCATTGTTCATCAAATCTGTTACAGAGTTTATTTCACTGTGTTTAAATGAGGTAACATGATGTTATAAGGTTTATTAAAAAAAATGTAATAGCTCTTTCAAGCTCTGCAATAAAGTGAACATCCATGAAAATATAGACTTAAAACCCCAGAATATAAATACATTAAAATCTGACTTGAGTGACCTCTACTGTTAGCCACAAATGGTCATTTATGACCAGAATCATCAAACACATGTTATGATATTAATGCACAGGTATGAGCAAACCCCTGGAAGTGACCAACTGCAGATATTTTCTGACAAAATAAATTTCAACACTGTTACAAAGAATCACAAACACTAAGACATCTTTACTTCTGTGCTACCATAACAGCATTGTAGAGTCTGCAGGTGGATTGTAGATTACTCTGAAATACAGAAAATTAAGGGAAAAGGTTCAGTTTTACTCCCATTGTCCTAGAGCCTGTTAACATTACTTAAGGACACATGGTATTAATTAAATGGAAGAACTGTGAACAAATCTAGAAATGGGTGTCGAAATAATAGAGTACATATTGTAATGAAAAGTAAAATTTTAGTCAAAATATCTTTTGAGGGGTTTTCCTATCTGTAATTTTTAAAAAATATATAGACAATATTCTATTGATGTAATTTTAGTATTTTTATAGGCTTGAATTAGGAGTACTCAAAAATGAAAGAGCACCTGATTCATTTGGTGCAGAACAATAACATGTTTCATGCACATGTAGATATAAAATATGCCGTGGCAAATATGGTGTTCTCCACACAGAACCTTGCAAGAAGTATAGTTGTGCATGGAGATATAGGTCTGATCATTAGCACCCAGAAATTTTCAGTTATTGAATATTGAATATGATGGTGTTTCTATATGTTTACTCACAGGTGCTTGACACGAGCTTGATTTGAGGAACAATAATCTAAAGGAAAATAAATCATACAGAGTGACAAAAATACCTTAGATTACCCCTTTGACCCATCCTGACATAGGACCCTCTCTATTATACAATATAACTATATTTTTATATAGTATGATAGAGAGGGTTCTATGTCAGAATGGGTCATAGGGGTAAAATAAGGTATTTTTGAATTTTTTGTCACTCTGTATTTTTTTTCCTTTAGATTATTGTTTTTTTTTTAAATTCAAGCTCATGTCGAGCACCTGTGCACTTAACTATTGTTGCATAAGATAAATTACTTATAAATTTTGGTTGTACATGTATCATAGTTTTAAATGATTTTTCAAACTCAGCCTGGCACCTCTTAGTCAAGTGCAAAGTTGTTTTGCATCTATTCCCTCAGTTTTTTTAGTTCATCCTGGCATCAAATCAATTAATATGCTCTGACCTGTAATGAACCTTCTATGATTTAGAGCCAGATGGCATGTATCAGTATGATTTTTTTCTCCCAATAATTTATGCATTTTATTCAGCTTTATATTGAAAAGTAAAGAATGTAACACTGCTTGTAGTGGAAAGTAGCCTTAATAATGATTTTGAGACTTTTTCTTAACTTTTTATGAGTAAGTATATATTTATGAATCAGACAACTTTAATATGCAATTCAATTCTGTTACTTAATATTACCAAGTAGCTTATGCAGTGATAAGTTATATCAGTGTCTGAATATTGCATCGAAACATGGACATGCCTTGGCATCGCAAAGCTTTCCAAATATATCTTCACCTCCAGCTTACTTCTAAGCTTTGGCCAGAGCAGTTTGTCAGCAGGCTTTCCATCTCCAACATCAATGTCAGCATTATAGGAACATTGGATAGCTTTTTCAAATTTGTGTCATGTTGTCTTTATGTAACAGACCTCAAGAGGCTATGTCTTTTGCATTTATGTACATTTGTTCGACTTGTTGTGGGGAACATTACAAGGCTTGAAGAAATAACTCTGTCTATTCTTTGCTTCCTCATCCTTCCCAATAATTATATACTAATATGTAGCACTCAATTATTTATTCTTCTGTATCTTATAGAACTTTTCATTGGCTTTTATACTTTTGAAAAATTTGAAACATGTATTATATAGCCAATGAGAGATGAAAAAACAAGGCATCATGTAATTTGATACCCTGTGATTTCATACTTGCTAATGTCAGCATGTTTGTGTCTCTTTTGTGTAGCATGCATGCCATAGAATGATAAAATGAAAATACAAGTGCAGAAAACAATTATTTTAATAACAAGAATAAGCCACTAAAAAGTACTGTATAACACAGCCACATGTAATGCATATGCATTTTAGCTATATACAGTGGTATCACATAAAATGCCATTACACTATTATCCTTGCAGAATCATGGCTAATTCTTACATACAATTGTGCTCTAATATCAACGAGTAAAATATATCTTTTCTTAAAAAAATTAAATCTGGTTATAGGACACATGGTACTAATTAAATGGAAGAAAGTGTGAACAAGTCTAGAAATGGGTGAACAAAAAATAGAGTATATATGGGCTAGGTGGTCCATAATTAGTTAATAATGAAAAATAATATTTTAGTAAAAATATCTTTTGAGAGATTATCCTATCTTAATTTTTTTTAAATATAGACAATATTCTATTGATGCAATTTTCGTATTTCTACAGGCTTGACTTAGGAGTACTCAATAATATGAATTGTGCAGAATCAATAACAGGTGTTTCATGCACATGAAATAGTTGTGACAGTAGTATTATACAAAATATTGCTAGAAGATCAGTCCCTACACTAGTATGCATATGGCTACTGTAGCAAGTATCATACTTTGATGTGTGAAAACCTAAATTTATGTTAACTTTAAATACAAGGTTATTTTCACCTTCTGTAGATTTTATGTTGAATCCATAGCACTTGTAGTGTAAAAATTTTAAATTTTAATTTTTCTTTCCAGGTCAAACAATGACAGTATCTGCAGCATGGGTTTTTCACTTGGTCTTGTTGACCCTAATGCAATAACACAAATACTGTAAATAAATTATTTTATCAAACATTGCCTTCATTTTTGTATGCATATCAGAATTGTGTATGTGCTTATAACTAAATGCTTGTAGATACGTCATTGGAAAAAGACTGTTTATCGTTCATTTGTATGCATAGTCGATAAAACATATTAAGCGGGCATGTGGCCTCACTTTTGATACTTTTCTTAGAAAAAAACCAACAAAGCAATATTCTTAGTCTTTAAGATTCCCATCTTCCCTTTATATGCCAAAAGAGATACCGGTAATGTCAATGAGGAAGACAATGAGAATGACATCACCTTGGCTCAACTGACTCATGAATTATGACTAAACATTGAATTCAAATCGTGATGGTTACCACGAATGTTTCTGTCTCGCAAAGGGAGCTGCAACTGACAGAACGGTGAAACAATTATTTAGTAATTGCTCAATATGGTCAGTTGAAATTTCTGTACAAGATTTTTCATTTCTTCGTGGAGAGATTCTAGACGGTACATTTTGCTGTTAAGTCGTACAAATTGATCATATTTTTCATCATCTGAACTCTTCAATAACCATACTGATAGAAATATCGTTTTACTTATTTCGTGAATAAATTCAAACATATTCCTTTAGTAAAATCTTACAGTTCGATCTCGTGGAAATATCGTTACTACGTTAGTCCACGCGAAGAGCATTATGATAAATGTTATTTATTGGAGTAGTCCGAGTTTCCTCTGACCCTTGCCACCCCAATTTTGATGTTTGGACATTCATGCTGTGGTGAATGTCCAAATACCAAAAATGGGGTGGCAAGTGTCAGAGAAAACTCGGATTATTATTGGATCTCCTCTCGAGTTATATACTTCAAATCGTATAAAATTTCATCCCTAATTCTTTTTACTATTATTAGGAATTTTAGTGTTTATTTTTCTCACTTAGATACATCACTAATTTTAGCTCCGGTAATTTGACTAATTCAGCCAACTCGTTTATTATTTTAAGTCTTATATCAGTTAATCCATTTCCACGTATCGCGTTTGTAAAATATTCGATTACCCGTTCCGCTACACAATTTAAAGTTGAAAATTTAATTGGTGCAAGATCATTATTATTAGGTTTATCTCTTAACAAATCAATTCCATAAATAACTGCGGTTACACGATATACTCTTTGTTCTCTGCACTTTTTATCACATTAAACGTTTTCATTACTGAAATCGGTAGGGGTTACAAACAAATGAGGATATATAGTAAGACTATAGATACACAAATTAATTTCGGCAATGTGATTTGTTTTTAAAACGAAGCTTATACCATTGGGGAAAAAGTGGAGGGTCGGCAATGAGAAACAGGGATATTCCCCCAACTGAAAACACATTTTTAAAATTCATTTTTTAATTTGCCTAATTAAATATGACTTGACTTCCTACAGTTAAAGTTTCTCCAATGTTACACCCTAATCAATCAGGCTTTAGACAGAAACATTCATGTGAGACTGCCTTGATCTCCCTAACTGATAAATGACTTCAAGCACTTGACCAAGGTAAAATAATAGGATCTGTATTTGTAGATTTCAGGGAAGCGTTAGACATGGTGGATCATGAAATCCTTTTGAAGAAACTAAAAATCTACCAATTCGATGAAAAAACAGTTAAATGGTTTACTTCATACTTAAGTGAGAGAACACAACATGTTTATATAAATAACGTTCTGTCCGAACCTGAAACAATTAGATATGGAGTGCCACAAGGCTCAATCCTAGGTCCATTACTATTTATTTTATTTATTAACGACCTACCACTTTTACTAAGAGACTCGATATCATCTACAGATCTAGATGACACAACATTATCAGACATCCAAAACACAAAGCATGAACTCGAACTTTCTTTACAGAATGCATTAAACAAGATGGAAAAATGGTGCACATGCAATAGCATGGTAGTAAATACTGGTAACACTGAAATATTACTTATCTCAACAAGGAAAAAACAGATAAATCTTGATAGCAATGAACTATGTCTGACATGGAAGGATAAAAATTTGCAAATGGTCTGTCACGACAGACTACTTGGTGTTTTGGTAGATAATAGTCTATCATGGACTGATCATATCAAACATATCAGTAAAAAGGTCAATTCAAGTTTATGGCTTCTCAGTAGGATAAGACATTTTCTCCCTGAAAGGCACATACAATTATTTTATAAACGTTACATACAACCGTATTTAGACTACTGTAATACAGTATGGGATAATTCAAATGATAAAAACATATCAAAGTTGGAAAATCTTCAGAAAAGAGCATTTAGGCTAATATCAAACCAGAAAGAAAGCAAGGAAAATTAGCTGGTAAGTTAAAAAATATTACCTTTTAAAGACCGAATATGTTTAAGAAAAGCCAAAATAATGTACAGGATATCCAATAATAGTGCTCCTGAATATTTACAATCCCTATTCCAGTATAGGCTACCTAGTAATACACCCCACCTGTGATCAATATCTACAAAACAGTATAAAATTCCCAAACCAAATAAGGAATTCTTCAAGAAAAGTTTCCAATACACTGGAACTTTGCTCTGGAATAGTATTATAGTTGAGATTAGAAATGCCCACTCTATTTCCATCTTCCAAACCCAATATATCCAGTGGCTTCTGAGATGCTGCTGAATTAAATAAATTCCTTGTATGAGGGCCTCAAGGTAGGATTAGTTCTAAGCTAATTGTGTTACCCTCTTTAAATAAAGTCATTATTATTTCACAGCACACATTAACGCCACATTTTACTAGCAATTCAAGAACATCAACTCTTGCGTAACTCTATAGTGTACGCATGCGCACTTTGAAACTGTTTATCGGTGTATATAGTTCATCAATACTTGTCAACATTCTTGGTTTGGAATCTTTAATTAGCACAGCCCTTTTTTTGGCTTTGAAAAACAGGATTACGATTGTCACGAAAAATCCACAGTAGAATTTGTTTTTGATTGCACATTAAATTTTATTCTCAAAAAGATATATTTGATATTTGAGATAATCAATGTTTTCGCTCGCTCATCGTTTATTGTAGCGTCCTTGATTGTGTCAATGACTTTGGTTTTGCGTATAATTTTGAATGTACTCTGAATACTATTAATCAGATTATTCTTCTTCAGATCATCCATAGCTTGTCTCGCAAGTCAGGGGTTATTCTGTCAAGATCAAATCTTGATTCAGAAAATGGAGATTTCCAAGGCTTGATTGTGGATAATCTCTCAAACTCCTCCATATTATATTTTAAACAAGTATTTAAATAAAAATATTATATATCAAATGACTCAAATAAAGAATCAGTGCAACATTACTACGGGTTTTGTAAACAAGCGGCGGGTTTCAAGGACATAATTGGAATACATTTTCTCTGTCTACAAAGGAATACGTTTTCTTTATACTCACTTTGTTTTCAATTTGTTTCACTGCACTTTTCTAGTTTTCTAATTTACTTTTTTCATTTTTATATAGTTTTGTTAATTTGTTTCATAGTGTCAAAATGGCACATCAGGACCAAGAAACTCATGATAGCAGGGGATCGAGGTCAAGGTTGCACTTGTATTATAAGTGCACAGTGGATGACAATGTGCTTGTAGCACATCATCCCAAAGGGTGTCAGATTCTTATATCTGGATCCGATGACACGCCTAAACAACTAGAAATTCTGGCTACGTTCAAAGCAATGGGGATAGACATGAAAAAAATTGTCTGTTTGCAAAATGCTGGACCAAAGCGTTTTATGCTTTACCCCAGAGATAAGGAAACACCTGTTTTAGATGTAGATGAATTCAAAGTCAATAATATAACAATGCATGTTCATGCTGCCCCACCAATAGAGAGGGAATTAGGGCCAAAAAAGGTGGATGTACACTTCCACGGGCTCCCTTTCTATATTGATACTCATGAAATTGAGGAAAAACTAAAGGATAGGTTTGGGATTCAGGCTAAAGGAACCAAATATGCAGATTATTGGGGTTATGAGGGAGTCACTTCAGCAGTTCGGATTGTTAAAGTAGATGAAGGACAAGAGAAGAAAATTCCCCCATTTTTTTATGTATTGGGGTTTAAACTTCGAGCATGGTATCGAAATTGTGAACGGGACCGGAAATGCTCAAAATGTGGGCAAGTTGGGCATGGGCCTTGGGATTGTGGCATGGGAGTAGTCCAACAAGGGACGTCTATAGCAAATGTACCTTTGCTTGATGTTCATAAAGATAACAATCCTCACACCTGGGCAAAAGTAGTTCATGCAGCTAAACCTAGTCAAATTAAATTCCCTGCGTTTTCGCATTCCAATCCTTTTGCCATTTTACCACAAGAAGAGGGTGAGGGGTATTCTCCAAAGGGAAAAGGACCAAAACCAAGAAGAGTCATATCCACATCCACTCCAATTAAATCTAGCTCAAAAAAATGCCAACCAAAACAAAAAAAGAGGAAAGCGGAAATGGTTTCATCCTCTGATGAGGATATTCCTCTAAACAATGAGAAGTATGAGAAGGAACTTCCTTCTTCTTCTCTTGTGGGAATAACAGGGGTAGAACCAGATAAAGCAAATGATGGACATGATATTGACAATTCCAAACTAGTAGTTTCAGAAGAGTCTGAGTTGGGTGAAAATGTAGCATCCAATGCAAATATGGACACTTTAACTACGACCATTGATAGTGATACTGACTCTGATTCTAGCAAGGACAAATTTAATGATACAATGTACACGTCGAAGCTAACCAGTGATTTCGAAATATCAGTAAGTGAATCTGAAAATGCATCGGTTGATATAGATCCAGGTTCCCCTCAAAACGGGGAAGACAACAGTATTAATCATTAACATTAGATGAATAAATTATATCCATTTGGAAATTAGCGGCCACCTGGAGATAGACTAAAAATGGAAGAACAAAACTTCCTTTTAAAGTCCATAAATATTAATGGTCTAAACCAAGACAAAGTTAATAAGTTACTAACAATAGGGGACTTTGACTTACTTTTTCTTCAAGAGACACATTACGGACTAACTGATGAACTTAAAGAACAACTTGAACGGAAACTGGACTGTATTATTTTAAAAAATGATCCTAATGGGAGAGATATAAGGGGAGGGGTAGCCGTTATGATTAAAAATAGAGTAGGGATTAAATGGGAAAGGATAGAGGAGGGTATTTTTTTTAAAGGGAGATTGATTCATTTAAAAATAGAGAAATGTCATTTTATTAATATATATATGCCAGTATGTAATATGAAAATTGCTTTTGCAACACGTTTAAAAGAATACTTAAATAACTATCTTGGGGAAAATTTGATTATTGGGGGGGACTTTAACTGGATTGAAGACGGAATAGACAGAACGACAATGAAATTATGCAAAGGTGACTTAATGATTAGGGAAACAATGAGACTTATTATAGATTCATTAGATTTGGTTGACATATATCGACGGTTTAATTTACTAAGGGTGGGATATACTTTGATAAGAGGGGATACATCAAGTAGGTTAGATAAATTTTTAGGTACATGTTTTGGCACAAATAAGTATATTAATTCAGGGATTTTAGATTATATTTCGGACCACAAATTAATTTTTCTAGAAGTAGGGATTTTTAAGAGAACTAAATGGGGTAGGGGGTCATGGAAATTAAATACCCAATTATTAAATACAAAAGAATTTATAGATGAAATTACTAAGGAAATAGAAGATTTTAAAAATAGGGGGAACATAAATATTATTGAAGAATGGGATAATTTAAAAGTCAAAATTAAAAAAATAGCTATTAAACATTCAAAATTCAGGATTCGGAAGTTTAAATTAGAAGTAGCTGCCTTGGAAAGTTTGATAAACACAACTACAATACAAGACATTAAAAACACTTTACTACAAAGATTACAGAATTTAAAGAAAGTTTTTAATAAAGGGAAGGGTATAAATGCTGGGATATTCACCAAATTATATGAAAATGCAGAGGGACTTTATAAACGGGAGGAATTAAGAAGGGGGGAGGGAAAATTTTAGAGAATTTAAATACGGGAGTGGAAATACTAGACGACAAAACTCAAATATTAGAATATATACGGAATTACTATAAGGACCTATATACTTCACAGAGAATAGCGGACGAAGATATAGAAACATACTTACGAGAGACAAATTGTGAGAAAATTACCTCAGAACATAGAGACAAATGTGAGGAATTTATATCACAAGACGAAATAGCTGAGACAATAGGAAATTTAGGGAAAAATAAATCACCAGGGAGAGATGGACTTTCTGCAGAATTCTATCAAAAATTCTGTAAGGAATTGTCGCCAATTTTAGAATGGTTATATAACAATATCGCACTTAGGAATAGCAAAATGTCAAACACAATGAGGGAGGGTATGATAACAATAATATATAAGGGGAAAGGGAATAGGGAAGAACTAAAAAATTGGAGACCCATCTCACTCCTTAATGTAGATTATAAAATTATTAGTAAAATTTTAACGGAAAGGGTCAAAAAGTGTCTTGACCCAATTATTAATATAAATCAAACTAGTGGCTCGAAAGGGCGAAACATACAGAATAACCTTTTAAATATTAGGACTATTATTGATTATATAAATACAACTGGTACTACTAGTGCTATGGTACTAATTGATCAAGAGAAAGCCTTTGATCGAATTGAACATAACTATATAATTAAGACACTAGAGAAATTTGGATTTGGAGAAAATTTCCAAAATTGGACCAAAATCCTGTATAATGATATAAACTCGATTGTACAGGTTAACGGAGCTAAAACGGAAAAATTTGAAATTCAAAGATCGGTGAGGCAGGGATGCCCACTATCGATGTTATTATATGTAATAGCAATAGAAATTCTTAGTACCAAAGTTAGGAATAACTCAAACATTGAAGGGATCAAAGTTCCAAATATTCGAGATGAAGTAAAGATGTTACAACATGCTGATGATTGTACAAACTTTATACAAGATAAAAAATCCTATAATGAACTTATAAAGGAATTTGAAAGATTTGGGAAAGTTTCAGGTTCTAAGATAAATCCTGAAAAGACTGAAATTTTACTAATAGGAAACTGGAGGGGTAAGATACATGATCTACCTGCTCCTCTTATTAAAGATAATATAAAAGCTTTAGGAATACATTTTGGAAAGGACGAAATGGTAAATAACTTGAAAGAAATCAAAGAAAAAATTACAAAAAATGTGGCAACCTGGGCACCTTTGCCAATATGCTTATTGGAACGAGCACAAATAGCAAAGAACTATATGTATGTGCACTTTAATTATAAATTAAAAACAGTAGACATTAAAGATACTACACTAAAAACTATAGATAACGATATTATTAAATACTTATGGGTAATAAAATACACTACACCAACAAAAATACTTTATATAAGGGAGGGATGAGAGGAGGTGTAGGTCTTCCTCATCCAATCCTTATTAAATACACCAACATTTTGAATCGATTTAATGAAATTAAAGAAGAGCCTAAAATAGCTTGGCAAGGGCTTTATATATATTACTTTGGTTTCTCTATGAAGCAGAGAAACGATATATATAGGAACAATAGATTAACTAAAACTGTAGAAGTGCCAAGAAAATTAAGATATATAAAAGATTTACTTTTCAAATATAGGGATGTTAAGGAATTTTGGGACATTAATACAAAATGCACATACAAATGGCTAACACAAGAAACAATAAATAAGGAAAAAAATAGGATTGAACATAAATACATAAATATTCAGTGGGATAGGGCCTGGGGAAACTGGACAAATATCAAATCAATTAGGAAAAAAAGTACCCTGTTCAAATACATGCATGATGCATGGTTGACAGGAGAAATAGCAGTGAGACGGCAAATGATCGAAGTATCGCCCAAATGTCCACTGTGTAAAGGATTTTCATTTACAAAAAAACATGTTATACTTGAATGTTCTAAGACTGAAGCTGATAGAAATCAAATTATCACAAATATTAGAATTTATCAGACATATGAAGAGAAACAATTATTATATTTAGATGGTATCTTAACCAATGATATTTTAACAAAAATTAGAGATTTTATTATAAAGACTATGATAGCATGTGGACCGATAATACCTAGGAGGGATGTTAGATAGGGAGGGAACAGGGAACTCAGGTGAGAAAAGTACAAGCAATGAGAGCATGGGGCTATATCACATGGCGCTACGCGAAGTGGAAAGGCCCGTGAAAGAGTTTGGAACAAAGCTCACCGAGAGATATATACATTACAACATTTCACGGCTTAGATAGATTATAGAGTTATGATTCATGTTCTTTTCTTACGGGAAGCATGCTATCATATGAAATCACTGGTTAGAATATGTTTTACTCTGTGGAGATCGTGAATCTACACAGAAAGTTCGTTTTTGAGGAATATAATCATTTTTGGAATGAAATAAGGTTTATAATTATAAAATAAATAAAGATTACAAAATAGATCGAGATGGGTGAAGTGCAAATAATAATAAAAAAAATTGCATGAATCCCACTTCGATCCAAGTGATCTAGAATATATAAATAAGGAAATTACGAATATGGAACATCATATAGCAAACAGTAAAACAATAGGGTCTTTTTTTCTTTAAGACACCAATATTTGTACTAAATTCTAAATTCTTGGATATATATGGAAATAACAGTATTTAACTGAAAAATACCGATTTAAAGGTATTTTTATGGTCAGGAAACTGGGAAAATTTGACAAAAATGGCTATCCTAACAAATATACAATATTCAACTGAATATATAGCATCATACATATAGCACAACACAAATAGCATACACAGGATTTAGGAAACCCCTAGCCAGGGTTAACTTGTGAAATGGACAGACCCCCATGATGAGCCTTATGGTTCGGGTGGTAATGTCATAGATAACACTAAGGACAAAATATCCTCCTATTATTATATAATCCCGATGGGACAAATTTAAGGTTAGGATAGTTTAAAGGAAAATTATAAAAAACACAAAACTACATATCAGGGGGAACACATACATACATGAAACTTTTTTCTTAGTTTTTTTGATAGGAGGAGGGGGCATCTGTCTGGTGCCCCCAAGAAAAAAAAAAAAGTATCAACCAATATAATTTAAAATTAAGACACCATGATTTGTACCAAATTCAAAATTATTAAAACATATATTAATTAAATGAAACTAAAACATATATACTAAGATAAATACCGTTTAGAGGTATTTATATGGTTAGAAAAACTGGAAAAATTTGACAAGAATGGCTATCCTTACAAAATATACAGTATTCATATGAATACATATAGCAACACACATATAGCACAACACAAATAGCATACACAGGATGTAGGAAACCCCTAGCCAGGGTTAACTTTGAGAAACTGAGACAGACACCCATGATGGACCTTTGAGTTTGGGTGGAATGTCATAGAGAAACACTAAGGATAAAAATATCTTCCTATTATTATATAATCCCGATGGGAAAAAATTAAGGTTAGTTTAAATTAAATGGAAATTAATAAAAAAACATACCAAACTACATATCGGGGGAACACACATACACATAAAACCTTTTTTTAGTTTTTTCAATAGGGAGAGGGGGCATCTGTCTGGTGCCCCCCCCCCCAAAAAAAAAAAAAAAATAAACTCGTCTTGCAATCTCCAGCCAAAGGGGTGAGTGTTAAATTTACATTTCGTTTTATTGTGAATTTTATTCAGATTATCATTTCGTATAATGATGCCTTTATTGCAATGCAGATTTCAAACGTGGAATATTTGGAATTACTAGTCAATTTTATGCTTTAAATGCAATATCGTAATCTACGGCTTAGATTATTTTTGAGACAACTATTATTAGTCTGGTTTTGTTTATTATAGCTGATTCCGTCGTTGATACCGTAGAAGTACATCACTGATAGCGCATCTAATAACATCATTGATACCGTCTCTGATACCGTAGCTGTTAACGTAGTTGATACCGTTTCTGATACCGTAGCTGTTAACACATCTGATACCATCTTTTGATAAACGTCTGATATCGTCTGATTTGTTGTGGAACATCTATGATTTGTTGCGGAACATTTCTGTATAATAGATGAATGTGATGGTGCCGTTTAATTGTGTAAACGGAATTGAAGTATCTGTCTGTGTGTCGAACTGTCTGTTCGTCTACATCTGTCGTGACGTGTAAATATCCGGAAAGCTAGAAGTCCGAGTGTCGGAGCTGTCTTAGAGTTGTAAAACATCCGGGTCGACATTTAGTGAGGAACCGTTGGTTCTGGTAGATGTTGTATGCTGTCTGAACGTATAACTGTGGTGGATCCGTGAAGGGCAAACGCCAGTAAAAGTATTGGTCAACCCTAGGTCTTCGGGGAAACTGGGAGGCGATTCAACTGTTGAATTGAATCGTGCGGTTATACAGGGGAGATACATAGGTGTGTTGCAATTGTACGACAATTGAACACATTGTTATATTTACATGGTTATGTCAAATCACATTAGTATTACAAGTGATTAGATGAATATCAATAAAAGCTAGCAACTTGATTGAATACAAGTATATGTTCGTGCTAGTTATCGCAATCCATCGTGCGATAGTATAGTTTGTCGTTTGTTTTATTATCATAATTTATTCGTGTGTTAATAAAACGTTTGAAAAGGATCTTTTGGATCTGTGTATAGTCCAAGAGATTCCTTTGTATCTGTGTATTTATTCTATTCATGTATTGTGAATGGTTGTGAGTGTAATTGTGGGTTGAACGCGTGAGTTATTGTGTTGTTACATCTGTATTTTTTTCATTTATAATTTATTACATAAATTTATATTTTCTTTCACAAATTGTGTTTGTATTGTTCATTTAATCCACCCTCCTCTCGGTAACAATTCTGTTACAATGATATTTTACTTCACCATCTCCAGTGTGTATTTGGCATTCACAATACAGCATTTCAGTGGTTCACGTCCTACTTAGTCAACATGACACAAATTGTATCTGCAAATGGAATAAACTCCAGCCCAGTTAATCTATGTTGTGGTGTTCCACAGAGGTCTGTTGTTGGACCTATTTTCTTCATTCTATAACTCAGTCGCTCTCAAGTGTCATAGATCATCACCCAGTGTCACACCAACTGTATGCTGATGACACCCAAATATACAAGTCTAGCCACCCAACTGATGCTGATGCTACCATCCAAGGAGTAGAGAGGTGCATTTCTGATGTGAAATCATGGATGACATGTAACAAACTGCAGATGAATGGTGATAAAACAGGCCATTCTGATCACAACACAAAGACTTTTTCATTCACATCCTTTACCTCAGACAATAAATATCAGCAACACCAACATTAAATTCACAGTTAGTATGAAACCAAGGTGTTACTCCAGACAGTACTCTCACATTGCACCAACATGTCATGAATATATGTAAAAATCTTGTGCTGAGACGCATCAGCTCCATTCACAAATATCTTTCAGGTGATGCCACTAAAACACTTGTGTTTATTAGTACTTTCGAGACTGGACTATTGTAACTCAATTCTGTCTGGTTTGTCTCAATATCTACTCCAGAAACTTCAAAAGGTTCAAAACACAGCTGCACTGATTATCATTAGAGTACCTTGATCAGAGCACACCTCACCACTGCTCTGTACCCTACACTGGCTATCCATTCGATCCAGAATCAAACACAAAATTTGTTCTCTGTGCTATGTTTCACTGACAGACTCCAGTCCAACATATCTATCCGGCCTCACTCATGTGGATACACCAGCAAGATACTTATGCTCCTCTTCTGACAATTGTATGCTCATTATTCCCACTATGAAAACGAAGTCACATGGGCGACGTTCTTTTGCATACCAGGATCAGGCGATGTGGAAGGAATTGCCCATTAAAATTAGACACGAAGACACAGTGATCCTTTTTATGAGTGCTCTTCAAACTCACCTTTATCGACTGCAAAAACAAAACATTGACTCTGAGTACCTGTGTAATTTAACATTGTTGTTTATGTTGAGGATACGTCCACTGACTGGGAGAGAGAACTTTTGTCAGAGTTTAATCAAAGATATCAGGCTGAAATTTAAAATGATGAATATGATGATGAGAATGGCAGTGATGTGTCATGGAGTTTCAGATCTTATATAAACTTGGCAATTGTATAAGATGACCATTAATTGACTGCTCCACAACAAATGGGGCCAGTAACACACAAGCCACATTAGTTAAAAAACAATGAGTGTTTTTTCTACTACTTCCACATGAAATACAGCGTGTCATATTCATGATGTAGCTTATAAAAATTAAAACTTGCAAGATAGATATATTGCAGATATGAAACTAATTCACGCGTACATTCCATAACAATTAACTCTTTCAAAGAATTATTAGCAAATTGGTTATTAACATCCAAAATGAAAGGAAAGCTTGTATTAGGAGCCGGTAATTAATCACCCGATTTTTTAAATAATGGAATCGATTTTTTTATAGACCAAGAGGATACTGGAGAGGCAGAACAGGATTAGTAAACTTGCTGAAGCAGAAAATGTTACACGTGCTGCTGCTACAGATTCGCTATCACAACAGTCAATATTACAAATGTATCTACCACCACCTAAAACAATTCAGTATGAACTAAATGAACCTAATGAACTGATCAGGCTGATATTTTATTTTTACCACATGATACTATCAAAATTAGAAGACTCCATTATGCATACAAAAGCGCGTTACCAGTCGTTGATGTTGCTAGTAGGCATAAAGAGGCAGAGTCGTTATTAACTAAAACAGCAACAGAAGCAGCTTTTGCGTTTGAGCAAATTTATGAACATTGCGGTCTATGAGGGCCACAGATACTACAAGTTGATCCTGGCAACGAATTTCAGGGCGCAACATAAACCAACATAAACATAATATACGACGAGCACACACGGCAATACACTTTCAGGTAATCGTTGAAAGATCTAATCAAAATCATGCTGAGCGGTTATTTGAATAACATTATGCAAAGAAAATAATTCAGAAACATATAAGATTTCGTGAATGGGTTGCAAGATTCGCAAGTTTATTAGCTGCATTAAATAATGAAATTACTCGAACAATTGTTATTAAACCCGTTAATGCAGTTACAATAAAATGACGTGATTGTTTCAGAACAGCAAGTGCTAGGTAGTGTTAATGTAAGGTAGTTATATAAGCCTGGTGAATTTTAAGTTGGTTGTTAAAAAAGCGACTGATCCTATTTGGAGTATTTTGTTACCAATGATATCTAGCATGGTACGATCTACTGGTAGAACCGCAATATGCCAATTAGATTCAACTGCTCCTCGACGTGGACTTGCACTGAACAATTGCAAGTAATTCTGGAGGATACACAATTACCACTGCAATCACTTAACTAGCACCTATACGACTATTAGCTTCAAAACAGGTCAGCATCACATTTTCTTGCGTATGACCAAGACTAGTATACTTTCTATCTACGGTAAATTGTCTTGGATCATTTTTTTAATACTGCCACAACATTACTGTGTTACAGTTTGCACAATAATTATTCTGTTTTTGTTTTCATATCGCGATAAATTCAACATCGAGATTAAAGTTTAGTTGCTGTTTTTTATTATTTTTTTTGGGGGGGTTTTTTTTGGTCACTTTGTTTATAACTAATTTATTTTTGGTTTTTATTATATCATTGTTAGTGACATCATCGACAGTTTCTGCAGTGTCTTTGACAATCCTCCGCAGCTGAGATATTATTATGACTCGTGATACTGCAAGATAGACCAAATTTGACCACTCGATATGATTATCAATTATCAAAAACTATATCAGTAATAGTTAATCCTTGAGACGAGTGGATTGTCATTGCGTATCTTAGCGTCCAATGAGATTTATCTGTTTTTAGTGCATCCTCAACAGTACATTTAGTACGAGATTCTGTTTCTCAGTCTCTCCTGGTATGTCATTGTCGATATTCTGTCATCGTGTATCAACTGGTCTGTAACACAATGGTCATCAGTTATCTCCTCGTAATAATCTACACATTGTTTTAGACATTCATGCGAAGACAATCCAACAAGTTATGGCGATTGACCGTGATCACCACACATTAGCACAGCTGTATTCTTTAACAATAACAAATCAAGAAACATGTTTAATATATCTAATGAAACGGTGCATATTTTATCCCAAATTATTTTTCCAGGTATATATTTCTCACCCATCTCATCAGGAATCCATTTATCTCCCTTGTTTCGAAAAGCTGTGATAAGTACCTGTATTTGCAATTTGTACTTTCATTTATAGTGCAAGTCTGTGGTAGGAGATAACGTAATTAAATCCGAACTCTGTCAAATAATTCAATAACTCGAGTTGTTTTACCGCAAACACCAGGTCCATTTAGATAACAGTTTTATGTCAAGATACTAGATCTATCTATCTATCTATCTATCTATCTATCTATCTATCTATCTATCTATCTATCTATCTATCTATCTATCTGTCTGTATGTCTGTACGTTGACTCAGTCACACTTGACTATTAAGCAACGGGCGGTGCGTGTGGTCAAAGATAAAGTAAAGACGGAAGTGATAGGACAGTCAGAAGAGTAATGATAAGAAAGGCAGAAATAAGTAAAAGAGTGTCAGTGTACGCTTTCATCCCCTCATACTCAGACCAATCCGGCTACCGCAGCGGCAATGAGATATGGAACCTCAACCGGCATAGCCCTGAGAATCACATGGTCTTACTTGTAGCTCAGTAATTCATTAGAATGTGATTTTGGAAAGCTCCTGCATGTGAGATACCATTCAGAGGCTTCTGCAATTTTTGATGGTAATTTGTTCCAAGTCGCTATTTTATTTGGAAAGAAGCTGAACTTGAAACAATTTGTCAATGCTGACTTTAATTGGAACTTTTTCTTGTGGTTTGACCTAGTTTGTCTGCATGCCAGGGTCAAGTATTTGTCCTCTGATATGTCCACTAAGTTGTTCGCAATCTTGTACAGCATGGTCATCTGGGCCTTGGTTAGCCTGGATTCGAGTGATTCCCTACTGGAGATGGTTCAACATTGCATTGACACTGCTTGTGTTACGATATTTATTTGTGGTGAATCTAGCAGCTCTCCTCTGAACCATCTCTATTTTATTTATTAAATCGTTATTATGTGGGTTCCACAAAGTCGAGCAATGCTCAAGACCTGGTCGAACTAGAGTGAAATATGCCGAACTTTTTACTTCTTCATTGTTGATTAGGAGATTGCAGCGCAGGAAACCAAAGTTACTGTTCCCTTTTTTTAAACTATTTTACCTATGTGTCGTTTCCAGGAGAGGTCTCTATATAATTCAACCCTGAGATATTTTGTTGCCCCTTAAGAGTATATTCGGACAAGGTTGGTCATTTATTCATGTAAATTCTTAGGATGCTGCATTTTTCTGGGTGGAATGACATACCCCAAGTTCTTTCCCAGAGTGCCAGTTGGTTCAGGTCTTCTTGAAGGATATCGCAGTCCGTGGAGTCATTTATTTCCCGGTAGACTATACAGTCATCTGCAAAAAGTCTTGTGTTTGATTTGACGCATGCAGGTAGATCATTGAAGAACACCAGGAAGAGGATGGGACCCAAAACACTCCCTGGAGGACCCCACTGACAACTGGTATTGGGTCTGATGTTGCTCCATCTGCTATAAGTCTCTGTGATGATTCGTCTGATAGGAAATATCTGATCCATTTCTGGGTGTTACCCCTGATGCCATAGTGGTCCAACTTACTGAGGAGTCTTTAGTGGGGGACACGATCGAAAGCCTTACTGAATTCCAGAATAGCAAGGTCATACTGCTTCCCTCTGTCTAAAGATTTGTCGAGCTCATCCACTAGAGTTATGAACTGTGTTTCACAGCTTCGTCTGGCAGTCTGTTAGGATGTTGTTGCGATCTAGATGTTTCACGATGTTGCTGACTATGATGTGTTCAAGCATTTTTCAGCAGATACATGTAAGGGAAATCGGTCTATAATTGCTGGCCTTGAATCATTCTCCATTTTTAAAGATAGCTGTAACGTTTTCTGTTTTCCAAACATCAGGGACATAACCTGTTCAGAGGCACTTCTGGTAAATTAGTATGGTGCACACTCCTCTGCTAGATCTTGCAGGATCCTTGCTGGAATCATGTCTGGGCATGTAGCTTTCTGTGGGTTAATTTTCCGCAACAAGCTGTAAACACCATCTACAGTAACTTTGATGTCAGGCATTGGTGGGTAACGATCTCCATGTAGGCTTGGTATAACACTCTTATCCTCTTGTGTAAAGACTGACTGGTATTGACGATTCAGTATGTTAGCCTTGTCTGATGCCTCTGAGTGTAGTTTTCCGTGTTCCTTAAGGGATGCCACACCACAGCTGTCTCTACGTAAGGACTTAATGCAGTTCCAAAATGTCTTCTGCTTGTTTGGTTGTTGTTCTTGGTTTGGGTTACCGACTTCTATCAAGTGTTTAATATATCTCCAGTAAGCCTGCCATTCTAAGCGTTGTGATCTAGCTTTTGCTTTTGTGTATAGTGTCCGATCTCTTGTTTTTCCTGTTGTTTTCTGTCTTGCAAACAATTTGTTCAGTCTTCTATGTTGGGCTCTAATGGATTTGTCTATCCAAGGCTTGTTTGTTTTGTTTCTCGATAGCGTCTTTGATGGTATAAATTTATCCATTAACCGTTTGATGTTTTCCTCAAACATTTCCAGGTGTCATTTGCAGAAATGTTATCTGTTTCATGTATGAATGATTCTTGTGATGACTTAAATTATTCATAGTCTGCATTTCTGTATTAGAAGACTTTACGAGCCGCTTTCATCACTTCCATTTGTCGTAGGCTGGATCCTATGTAAAATGCCTTATGGTCAGCAATTCCCGGTATGACATCACACTTGCTGATTAGTGTTCTGTTGCTTGTGAAGAACAAGTCAAGCAGATTTGAAGTAAATTCAGTTGCACGTGTTGCTGAATCTACAACCTGTTCCATGAATGAGTCATTTATGATATTTAGTAGCTGTTGGCATTGGGCATTGTTTGTGGCTTGTGGTAGTGGACACTCATTCTCCCAGTCAAGGTCTGCCAGGTTGAAGTCTCCTCCTAGCCATAAATGCGCACCTCGTGGGATTCTCGTAAGGCGTGAGTAAAGCTGATTTAGATAGCTTCGTTTGGTTAAGGATGGAGGTTTGTAGAAGGCACCAAAGTATAGGTCTGATGTCCCTTTATCCTTGAATTTGGCCAAAACTAACTCAAAGTTATTATCTGCCTTAAGTCCTTCTGGCTCGCAAGTAGAATACAGATCTGATACGCGGACAAATACCCCCCCCCCCATGGGATCCCTCTGGACGATCTCTGCGGTAGGACCTAAAATTTGCTGGGAATACTTCAGATGAATTTATGTGGCTGTCTAACCACGATTCCGTACCAATAGCAATGGTGGCTTTGGTAGAGGAGATCATATTGCATAGTAGTCCCTTCTTTCCAGGCCCCTTTATAGATTGACAATTAATTTCTAGGATTCTCATGGGTAAGTCAGTGTTAATTCCAGTGGAACCATGTGTTGTAGAGGTGCTTTCCTGCTTGTTTGGAGATGAGGCAGCAGCTGGTTTGTTCAAACTTATGTCACTGTCTGCTTGGATACTGACGTTAAGGCATTGATAACTATTACTATTATGAAAAATAAGTGTCAAATATGCCAGTGGAAAATTTGGCAAGCTACACTGAACTCATTCCCAACTTACATTGTGGAGGGTTTAAAAACGGCATCTGGCGTACCCATACACTCTTGATGATACCATACTTCGCAGGAGTCAGAGCACACACAAGATGTTGTCCATTTACAGGCTTTGTTGCAGACCCCGCAAGGAAACTTGATGGTTTTTGGGCCCGGATTTGGTTCTGGTGCATACGATTCAGCTAACAAAAGGCTACATAGATAGAGGAGAATGAGTTTGTTCCTACAGACTGATCCTTTTGCCTTAGACATTGTTAGTTTTAGAGTGGTAACGAGATGGGTGGAGAGCGAAAATTTTTGACGATCCCGAATCAGTACTGGTTGTGTATTATTATTGTCATCTGCTGGTAACGTCAGGGTAAATATTTTGTGCATGTTGATGGTAAGGATGATAAAATATATAGTAATGTGGTGTAACATGTTTTAACGTCCATCAATCATGTCCAAGAAAAAGAACGAAAAGAAAGCGGATGTTTACCATTTAGAGTTGCATTATGTGATTTGCTGGTGAGTCACCAGCGCTAACAGAAAATACCTTAAGTTTCTAAATAGAAAAGGTATGAGCAAGGATACTATCCTATTGATTTAGAATATGTTCCTGAACATTAGAGAAATGATGTTGGTTTACTGGAGTGGCCTGCTTTTGTGGATTTGTTGATAATAGTCGTGAGCAAGAAAGGAACTGACCGACGCCTGCCATTTTTATGTATTACTTAGATATATCAGAATATAGATAGGTTATCAGACGGTACATTTCACATCTAGGTTGTACAAATTGATCATATTTTTCATCATGTGAGCTCTTAAATAACCATTCTGGTAACCATTTAGTTATATATTAAATCGGATACAGATGGTTCAGATGATAATTCTGATAGTTGATTATTTTTGCAATGAGTATCTTTGATTTCAACATCTGCAGATTCAGAATAATTATAAAACATTTTTATATTTAATTCTCCATCTAACCCGCAGTGCATCATGGAAAGTAAATTGAATAAGTAATTTTGTATGTTTGTTTTCCTATATAGAATGAATCCACTGCAACTCTGACTGCATTGTCAGGGGATCTATTGACCATCGAAACAAAATAGAAACATGTGCGAGCATTAACTATCTTAAATGCGTACATTGTACCTATTCATGATCCGTTAGACAAGTAAGCTTTTAGTCTACTTACAAATATATCTCTCTTTGTTGCATATGCGACTATAAAGTCATATCCAGCATCATCAAAACTCAATCATGCATAATGTCGTTATTGATCATATGCCCCGCCTTGAGTAAATTTACCGAGTATTCATCTGTCGAGATCGTTTTCGGTTAAATCATCATCAGGTTGTGGTAACCAAACTTTGGTCTGATGATGGTATGATATAATTGTCTCACTTACGATAAACGATATTAGTATTTTACAATCAAGCATATATCGTAATAAAACTATTGCTTCCCAACGTCTTCTGAAAAGTGCCTACAAAACCGAATATAACAGATCGAATGGAGACCTTTAGCAAACTCGAATGATATAATACGAACGAATCCAGTTTGATCAAATCAGGTAGTGGTCCATTTATTAATGCTCTGTTCATCTCGTATGTGGGATGTCCAAATCTTTTAAAATATTCCGAACATTCTCCGTAACCAAGAAAACGTGCAGGATAACACGCGACCATATCAATCGAGATAACATCACAGTGGTCGTACTTAGTATTTCACAATCTACCGTGGGCTATTGGACAATTCGGCCCAAAGACAATTCGGCCCAAGACAATTCGGCCCAACATGGACCGAAAATAAGACAATTCGGCCCAACTTTAAAGACAATTCGGCCCAATAGAAAGACAATTCGGCCCAACTTTTTCTTCAAACAGCAAGTGGATACTATGCAAGTTTTATATATAGTTGTAACAAATATTTATTTTTAAAAGAAAATACTTAGTAAGATATACTGATATATTTAGAAAAATCGTCGGCACAAGAGTAATAACTGAAATTTCACATACACAATTTACTCACAAACATGGTCATTTATTGCACTTTCTAATTAAAAAAAAGTCATAAATTTTGTATGCTTAAAAAATATATGCATCTGCACAACGACATTCTAAATTGAAGTCGTCTGGTCAAATTATCCATATTGATTTATCAAATAATAATTAAAAGATAATATTCTACAGACACCGTACATGAGATATTATACAAATATATATAATTTTAGGTTAAGATTGTAACACCGCTTCATATACGACACACTCGACTGCACATGGCTTTATAAAATAGAAAGGATATATTGTTACAAATCAGCGACAAGAGTACAAGCCATGCATACCTCTTGAAAACACTAATCCTACTTCAAAGGCTTTGTTACCTTTTAATTAATACTTACTTGTTTTGTTAGACGATGGTTATTTTATTAATAGGCAAATAGAGTAGAAAATCAAGGACCATTGGTGCCTATGACATATGTTTCACCGAGGTTTCATAAATTTACTTCAAAGAGACTATAGTAACTTTTATTACATCTTTTAATCGATTCTCCCTTTCGAAATCGTTGTTTGAGCAATGTGTGTTTAGCACAGGCCTATATATACATATAGAACCAATCGAATGCACATTTTTTTATTTATGAGTTATAGTGTTATACCGTGTGTCTGTACTTTGTATATTCCAACAATGCACTATCCATGTATTCAGTGTACTAAGGAGGTGACGACTCGTCAACAAGCTGTGGAATGTGACTGTTGTCATCGATGGCAACACAGGACATGTGGCACAGGTGAGAATAACTTAAATATTTTGTTAGCTAAATATTTGTTAATAGTTTCAAATAATACGTATTATAAAACATCATTTGTGCAGTATATATGGAGAAAAAAGGGATTAATTAAAGATCGAAAAAACATAGTAGAAGCACTATGTTTCGGTTTTACATGTAAAATGAGCAAGTTTTGTTCTTATACAAAGATAATTATATTATGACTAATTTTGGTACTAACTGTAGCGTGACTCTTGTCATCAATAACATACTCATAATATTTGTTTTCAGGAATTTCTTTAAAAATGTATAAGGAGGCACTGAAGTTGGGTAGGTTGAACTTTGTCTGCAGCCCATGCTGCAAAGTGAGCGAGCAAGCAGATGACATCAATAATCCGCCGGCACTTGACCTTAGTGTAAGTTAAAACCAATTCTAGGTTTATTGTGTCCTCATACGATAACATTAATAACGTCATGAACTTTAACCAGTCGCTGTCACAGAGTCATACGATGAAGATCCACCAACTCGATAGTTTATAATAATGTTAAAAACCAATACAGCTTTATATACCCTATTATGATAATAACTGCATTATATCGACTACCTTTATAATTATATATATATAGTGAAATATTAGCTTGCGCTGTTGACCGTCGCTTATATCTTTATACCTTGGTGAGACATTATTATAATTGTTTAATTTTTCAATGTTACACGTATATATATGTTTTTTGTTTTTATTCAGACTCCAGTTGCTGTCAATGCATCAAACGACGTAGAGCCGCCAGCGCTTGAAATTAGCGTAAGTGGCAATAGAGTAAGAACTTAGTGTGCGAGTTGCTGATTAAAAAATGTCATTATAATTGATATATATATATATATATATATATATATATATATATATATATATATATATATATATATATATATATATATATATATATATATATATATACTTTCAAATTCATCATTATGTAATCCATTATATTTGATCAAGTATATGTTATACATTTATGTGCATTGTTGTGGATCATGATGAATTTCAAAATATTACTTTTTAATTATTAGAATTATGATGTCACCCACTCATGGTCAACTGTAAATCCTATCGCTGAGTCAACGCCAATGGATGCTGATCCCTTTTTAGAGAGCACCTTTATAGACAACCCTGGATCATCTTTCGACTTGCCAAACAGAAGCGTTCAACCAGTACACTCCGTTGAACATTCTACCTTTGATATAACGAATATGTCTTTGATTCAACTACATGAAGAAGTACAAGAAAAGTATATATGTTGTTTTGTTATTTGTTCTTCCAAGCAAACACACATAGTGTCATTAGAAACAAATTACAAATTACACCATTTTATATATACAAATTTCCTAACTCCTGGCCAACTTAAATATTAATGAATTAAATACTCCTTGTAATGATTACGTATTACTCGTATCTGAACGATTAATGTACACTGAGTGAATGAATAAACTAGTATTTATTTAGTTTTAAATCAATGCTCCCATTACAAATCTTTGTAACGCTAAATCCAAGCGCGTTTGTTCATTTACAGCTGTATGTACGGGTACATGCAACAGCATATCTTTTTCTTGTCATAGATCGCTGACAGATGGCTCAATCCAAACTGGGAACACTACGGCAGATGCTGTTGTTACGTACACAGTTGTCGACAAGGGAACAGAGAGAGGCAAGAGAAAACTCATCGCTAGTGATGGTTATACATATAAGTTAAAGAGACAAAACAAAGGAATTACAGAATGGCGTTGCAGCACCCGCAACAAGGTTACTACCTGTCCTGTCATCATCCGACAACAGGGTGACTCGTTCATTGAGCCTCAACAGACACATTTATATGCTGCTAAACCTGGTGTACTGACAGCAGTTAATATTCTCAAGGAGGTAGAATTCAATTAAATTTTATACATTTAATGGCAAACTAGTGATAACAGGACAACACGATAATAATACATAAACATGATATATCTGCTCACTTATATTCTGTTTTAAATGATTTCGACTATGTTCTAAACTTCACTGTATGAATAATATAAAATTTTCATAAGTATAGTTGCAATTATGTATACTGAATAAAATTCATGGCAAACGTATAGTGTTGCATAAATGTATCAAAATTCTTCTTTTCAGCTGAGAGTAAAAGCGGTACAAGATCTGTTTGATCCTGCTCAGAATATTGTAGATCAGTTAATTCAGGAGCACATAGATGCTGAACAACCTGAAGCATCAAGACCTACTTACAACAACATGATTCGAAACTGTAATTGATATAGAGAAAGAGAAAGACCTACAGATCCATCAGACTTATCATTCGAGGTACATAAATGACGTTACATAGCTCGTTATTTTTCTCTATCGAATATTACATGTAAAATACAATCGCGACTTTATATTGAATAAATTATATCCATTTTACGTTTGATTCGTATCAAATAAGTGTTCTTAAGAATGTGTTGTTTATTTTCAATTTTCAGCTGGACGAAGAGTACTTGTCGACTGCAATTACAGAGCCCTTTTTCAGACAAGATGTAATCCGCAAAGACAACCGTCATTTAATATTTGCAACGGATTACCAGCTGGAACTACTGAGCAAGGCTAAAACATGGTACATCGATGGTACCTTCAAGATCGTGAAGAAACCGTTTTATCAGTTACTAACAGTTCACAGTTTCTTGAAGTCCGGCGAACATATGAAGCAAGTACCACTTGTGTTCATCGTCATGTCCGGCAAGAACAAGAAAGATTACAAGAATGTAGTTTATTATTTTGCTCACCTCACCACTTTAGATCAAAATCACTATAAATGAAAGCGCGAGTAACTTTACAATGTCTTCGATCTGCATAATATGAATAAAACAAACATTAGTTTACATTTTACATGTTCTCTGTTCGCTATATAACTTTTCTCCATATTAAGTAACTTATTGTTTCCTTATTAGGTGTTACAGGCTCTACTTCGACTTCTACCCAGAGAAGCATCAGTAAAGTCATTCGTAGCCGACTTCGAGAGTGGAATATGGAAGGCACTCCGTTTGTTATTCGATAATCCACATATAAGTGGATGTACGTTCCACTGGGGCCAGGCTGTGTGGCGAAAACTTCAAGAAAAAGGTCTTCAGGTATTGTTTTAATTTTATATACCACTGCTATAATATATTTTTTCATAGTCGATTCGTGAGACGTAAAGTCGTCATATATATAGTGTTTTCAGCTCTTCACTGTTTGAACCTAGAGATACGATGGTTCACGGTATTCATTTTTACAATTTGCCTTATTTTGTTAATGATCTCATTATCTGGATCAATTTGAAGTATAATATGTATATATTGTTTATTTGTAGACGACATACACCCAGCGGGATGCTGTATTCAAGTTATGTAGGAAGGTGTTTGCTCTGGTATTTCTTCCAGCCGAGCATATCCCATCAGCATTTGCAAAATTGAAAGGAAAGGCAAGAACACCCGCGTTACAAGAATGGATGACTTACATTAGTGACAGGTGGATATCCAGCAAAATTTGGCCCGTATCCACGTGGAGTGTCTTCGGTAAAAGTGTACGGACAAACAACGACGTGGAGGGCTGGAACAGTCGTTTGAATCGCAAAGCGCGAAAGAGCAATCTGCAGTTTTATCTCATGATAACTTTACTATATAAAGAAGCACGAATGATACCGTGTCAAGCAAAGATGGTATCGGAAGGAAAACTTACAAGACATCAAACAAAAATTATCCGTACCTTGCACGGAAAAATTTTTAAGATGTGGAGGATGTATACCAATAAGGAAATCAGTACTAACAATCTTCTACGATTGTGCGGAAGAATCTACGGTCCACGAAGTTGAAGAACTAAGAACTGAGAGAGAGTGTGTGAGAGAAAGAGAGGGGATGAGAGAGAGAGAAATGCCGTTAATTTTGTGAATAAACTGATTACTAGTCTTAACTAAATTACATTTTTTGTTTGTTCCCTTGCTTGTAAGCTGCTATTTATTTTAAGACAAATATACACACATGCAAAGAATGTAAGTCTGAATGCGTCTGTCCATGTGTGCGTCTCTCTCTCTCTCTCTCTCTCTCTCTCTCTCTCTCTCTCTCGCAAATTAGAAACAAAATAATTGCCAGAAAGGGATAAAGTGAAACAAAGCAAAATACATCTGAGCCCGTATACATAAAACTCACCAGCCTGAGTGCACATACATATCCACATACATACACACATGCATGCATACATACATACATACATACACACACACACACACACATACATACATACCTACATACAATTGATGCTGCATCGATTAATTGCTTTTGACACCAAAATTCACTAATAAGGCACAAATTAATGCCGCAGACACGTTATCACAAAAGTAACAGGGGTAAATTTTTTCAGATGATCAGGCGTAGGGCTTTTGCGCGTGCCCACAAAAAAAAAATCGGTAATCTGAAATCTGACGTTTCAAACCTGAAACGTAAGATAAAGAAAGAACTTACGAAATTTGAGCGACTACGTAAAATACTATGACTGTTGCCAGAACCGACGGAATTAGCGCCAAGTAAAAGAACCGATGCAGAGGTGTACAAATGTATATCCGATCCCAAGAAGACGGAATCTTGTAAGACGAAACCTCCTTGTATGCAATGCATTTGCTTCACGTTAGTGAAATACATAAGTTACCTATACCGTACACTTGTATCAGCTAAAAACTTTGTTTTTCTGTATGTGAGACTGTATATCAGTTTAGGTCATTTTAATTACTCACAAAAGTGTACATTTAAGTTGTTGGAACTTTAAATTATATCTATTTTACACTACGACACAAAGGTTACCATTATACGTTACATTTTGTTTTTATAAAATACATTTTTTTAAAAAAAATTAGATGTCTTTTCTATAACTCATCATAGCAAAACGCAATAATGTTCTGAACTAAATGTATGTGAAATTATCACAAAACAACTAAATATGCAATTTTCAACCGATTTTCACGTACAATTTTATTTGTAAATCATAAAAAATACGTTCAAATACGAGAAGATCTCTTGTAACGTATGTATTTTGCTTGATAATTAAGGTTTTGAGACCATGTTTGTGAGTAAATATAAAACAAAATATGGATCGATTTGTGTATGTGAAATTTCAGTTATTACTCTTGTGCCGACGATTTTTCTAAATATATCAGTGTATCTTGCTAAGTATTTTCTTTTAAAAATAAATATTTGTTACAACTATATATAAAACCTGCATAGTATCCACTTGCTGTTTGAAGAAAAAGTTGGGCCGAATTGTCTTTCTATTGGGCCGAATTGTCTTTAAAGTTGGGCCGAATTGTCTTATTTTCGGTCCAAGTTGGGCCGAATTGTCTTGGGCCGAATTGTCTTTGGGCCGAATTGTCTATAAGTCCTACCGTGTCCGTATTCGATACAACTGTATTTCACGTCTTCGAGAAATTCAAATCGTGTTGCTTACCACGAATTTGTCTCTCTTGCAAAGTGAGCTACAACTGACGGAACGGTGAAATAATTATTTAGTAATTGCTCAATATTGTCAGTTGAAAATTTCTGCGCAAGATTTTTCATTTCTTCGTGGAGAGATTCTAGACCGTACATTTCACATCTAGGTCGTACAAATTGATCATATTTTTCATCATGTGAATTCCTAAATAATCATTCATAACGATCACTTTTACGTATTTCCTGAATAAAAGGAAACATGGTAAAATCTTACGGTTCGATCTCGTGGAAATATCGTTCCCTCGTTAGCTCACGCGTGTGCATTATGATAAATGATATTTATTGGAGCTCCTCTCGAGTCATACTTCGAATCATATAAAAAAAAATTCCGTTACTGGGGTTTGTCTGTATGTCACTAATGAAACGCAAAAGCACATCACTAGAACACGTTCAATAACCACCCCGTTTGCAAGATCACTCAGCTAAAATAATAATAAATTAAAAGAGCTGATGTTTCCAGTTATTATACAGTATACTTCATTACTAAAAACACAAGAAGTAAATCCTTTCTGAAGTCGTATAGCGAAATTTGACTTTTGAGCAGATTGTAAGAGACTAAGTAAAATCCTCATTATAAATGTAGTTTCCAAATTTCAGTGACATTTGTTTCATCGCTTCCTCTTTTGTTTCATACATTAATTAGAGTTCAGTGCACGTTGATGGTGCTTAATATCTTCTCAGTTACACACTAAATTGTGTTAAGCTTGAGTCGGAGCATGCGCTTTGGTTACGAGGGGGAAAAAATGATGCGTACCAGAATTCAAACTACAGCCAGTATTAAGTTTGTTTCTTTGGTTTTAACGGCATTTTTAAAAACAAATATTAGAATTATAACGTGGAGGAGTTGGGAGCTACATGTCTTTCCCAATGATACACGCCGTAACGGGCTGGCCTGGGGCGCGGTATCGAGCCCGAGACCCTAATATTACGAGTCCGATGTTCAACCAACCTAGCTTCTGAAGTTCAAATGGGATGTCTGACAAAACTTAGAAGCAAGCGTCACTTATTGCATATGTACTACGATCCTTCATAAACAACAAGGGCTCGTAATGTAAGCAAAAACGGCTACCGTGTTGTGTAATCAAGAAGTAGTATAAGCCTGGATCCGCCAGTCAGCATTTTAGCCTGGATCCTCTTCCGTATTACGAGTCCGTGATAACAGGTCGAAAATAGCACTTCCAAGAGGAAAGGAAACCAGTCAAATTTATATGCAGTGGCGCAAAATTTGTTTGTGCAAAAAGCAGCCAGTCTTTTATTGTTGTTTCACTTCAGAGACATTCAAGATACCCGACCGCAGCACTGGTATTATGAAACACTATCGTTTACTATGTATATTAGACAGTTAGGCCTAAATTATTTTAAACAAAGAAAAAAAAAACATTATCCAATTTAAATTACTGCTCACTAATATGAGGTAACTCATATTAGTCTAATGTATACACGAATAACGTGTATTTGCTCAGTACATTTTAAAATATGCACTTCGACAAATTAGGAGTATGAGTACTTTTCATAAGAATACTAATGATACAGACGAGGTACTTTTGACAAAAGCATGATACAGACGGGGTACTTGTGACATAAGCATGATACAGATGAGGTACTTTTGACAAAAGCATGATACAGACGAGGTACCTTTGACAAAAGCATGATACAGACGGGGTACTTGTGACATAAGCATGATACAGATGGGGTACTTGTGACATAAGCATGATACAAATGGGGTACTTTTTACACAAACATGATACAGATGGGGTACTTGTGACATAAGCATGGTACAGATGGGATACTTTTGACATAAACACGATACAGACGGGGCACTTTTGACATAAACATACTAAAGATGGGGTACTTGTGACATAAGCATGATACAAATGGGGTACTTGTGACATAAGCATGATGCCATGATACAGATGGGATACTTTTGACATAAGCATGATACAATTGGGGTACTTTTGATATAAGCATGATACAAATGGGGTACTTCTGACAGAAGCATGATACAGATGGGGTATTTATGACATATTCTTGACACAGATGGGGTACTTGAAACATGTCATTGGAATAGAATTTATAAACCAGGCACTGTACTGTTTTGATTTTAAGAAAGAACAAAATTGTATCATGTTGCACTGCGCACTAGATTTCTTTATTCTAAGCATACATTTTTTTTATAAAGAGAGTTACTTTTTTCTTTTAAAACCACATGATTAGAAAAAAGAAAAACATTCATTCTATTTGGGTTCACATGTATGTTATAAACATGAAGTTAACCAATATATGATTCATATTACCAAGGGATGTAGGAAATAAAATCTTAATTTTACTTGGAACTGTCAGTATTAGCTTAATTTTAAAATGAAACTGCAGATGTTATTATTTTATATATTTGACCATACTTAGAGAAAGGACTTTGAAAAGCTGTAACATTGAATGGTTGACTGTGCATAGTTGTATAATTAAGGACATGTTTATTGATTAGCTTGAGAAACACAGACACATTCCAAACTGAAATAAGTAAAACAGAAGACAGTCTTCTTAATAATGAATTCTGTGTTATTTGAAAACACTGCTTTCTTGTTACAGTTTCTGTTAAGTAACATTGCACTATGGTTACAGCTATGTAGGAATTTAAATTTATTATTACATTTTTTAAATTTATTATCAGTGAGGTGTATGTGTGTGCTTGCACATATTTTTTTGTCATTATTTTTACCAGATTGCTTGTACTTCACATCATATACACTATTCACACATTTATGGTTTCAAAAATCAATAGGTATATAAATATTTTCAGTCCTTTTATTGGAATATGATGACTGTTAGGTTCACAGGCCAAAAAGAAAAGAAATGTTTAGATATTCTGCTTATGCTATACCATATGTATTAAAATAACACAGTTTTGTTTTACTTTAATCTATGGACAAGACAGGCAATGGGTTCCAGTCAGTGGGAAAATGGAAGAGAAGAGTTTGAAGGTAATTATTGTAGGTTTGCACTAGTTGGCACATAAAATCTGCTACTTCATGATTGTTTTTTTATTATTGATTTTCCGAGGGATTCTTCCTTCAGAGAAAATATAATTCGCCCTTAATTCAGTATGAAGTTTGCAAATAATGAGAATTTAACAAATAATCTAGAATAAATCACAATCATGTTATAACTTAATTGTACAGACCTGGCTGTTTAGGATGGCAGAGTTGTATTATTAGAGGGTGGCTGCTGACCCAACAGTCTGTCCACAACAGGGGTGCAGGGCAACGTCCAAGGTGGCAGAAGGAGAGGTAGTCAGACAAAAAAGTGGACTGACAACATCACAGCATGGACCAGGAAAAGTTTTGTGGAGACACAGGCATTTGCACATGATCCAGATAAATGGAGGGAGTTGGTCAGATGTTCAGCAGCACAGTGTCTCAATGACCACATTAGGTCAAGAGACATGATCATGATGATGATGATGATGATGATGATGATGATGATGATGCTAAGTGTGCATTTTAAATGCCAAGAAAATTTGTATGAAGAAAATATCTTTTTGAAAACCTGGTTTTGCAGTTATTTGATAAGAATAATTTACAAAACTATGGCCTAATTTTTGTTTTGTATTTCCCCTTACAAAAATGAACAATAGTAAGATGCATGTGGAGACACACACAATGCCTTAAATTTATTGAAAATTAAAATCTCTAAACATCTGAGATTTATTAAATTTTCCACATTACGGCAAGAATAAGTTGGATTAAGCTAATAGTGGGCAATTATCAAACTTCATTGTTAATGGCTGGATCATACCTGTGGTTTGTAAAGTACAATGTGCCAAGTCAGATGGCTTTGAGGGATAGAAACACAACATTCATAAGTTGAAATTGACATTACCTTCTGATGCTAATCCTTGTATTTTACCTTGACTTCTGTTGGATATCCACTGATGTCTACTCTTTATTTTGGAGAGACCGTTTGATTTTCTAAGGGGGGAGGGGTGTTAAATTCTTGAAATATATTTCTCTGATGATTAGTATAAATCAAAACCATATTCCATTCCATATTTTTCTGGGAACAAAATAAATTACATACTAATACACATGCAGTCAGAATTGAACTAGTTCAATGTTGTCAATATTCAACCTAATGATTTTAGCATATTTCTGTTTTATTACTATGTACATGATTTCCATTTCACTCGTAATTCGTAAACCGCTCCGGTGGCCTAGTGATTAGAGCAGCCACCGCAGATGCAGTAAGTTGTGAGTTTGATCCCCGGCCGAATCATACCAAAGACTTACAAAAATGGTACTAACAACTGCCTTGCTTGACGCTCAGCATTAAGAGGTTAGTGTTATGACTGGCCGGCCTAGTGTCAGGATAATGTGACTGGGTTGGACATCATGCTACATGTCTGCAGCATGATGCCCCAGTGCTAGACATCCCTATAAACTGCCTCACTGCAAACATCGTAGTGATATAGCTGAAAATTTTTAAAACTACGTTACAAATCCTAATTACACATACACAAGTAATTCAGTGTTTTATGGTGGTTTCATTTTGGAATTTAATTAGTGATGGGAATCGGTCAGAAACTCATAATCGATAATCGATTCCCCTTAACCAACTGATCATCGATTATAATCAGTTAATAAGAGCAAATTTTAATTTTTTAAAAAAAAGTTATGTCTTTGATCAAGAGTTCAATATGTTTATAAATGTACAGGAGTAATCTCTTTTAATGACATATACTTTAACCTGACAATAATATTACATTGTGTGTTACTTTTGTTCTACAACTTTCTTAAATTCATGCAACTTTTTATGGCTGATCAGTCAAACAAATCAACAAGTTAACAACTTGACCATGTAATAATGACTACATGTTCCTAATTATGAATCATAAGGTTTCATCTTTGTAGTTGTGAAGGGAATTCATAAATTTCAGGTCAACTTTAGTGGCTGGGAGTTTTACTTACCTTTGTGCTTTGCATACACCTAATAAGTAGTCTCCCTTTACACACAATCAATTATGGATTTCACAATCGATTATCATGTCAACCAACTGATGATCGATTATAATCGATAATCGGAATAACACTAAATTTAATTGTCCATATTCTTAAAGGATTAGGCCCCCACTTCCCAAAATTATATGTGTATCCTATTACACTGGTTTTATAATTAGAGAAGGTTGGTAGGGATGTTTTAAAAAAAAACAATATTGTAAACATTATATAAGCATGATAATGATATATATATATATATATATATATATATAAAATGTACTAATCACATCAAGTACTGGGCTAAACTAGATGCACAAATTATTTTCAAGAAATAATATTATATATATTAAACCCCAGGGATAAAAGTGCTAGGGTTGGCAATTAAAAATAGGGGCAGTCAGCTGATCAGAATTTTTTTTTGGCCTGATTTTAGTTTATGCTGCTCAAGAGAAGCTCAAAAATGTGTGTGGAAAAGAAGTTCATCAACATTTTGGAAATAAACATTTTCTGAATATCCAAGACTTTTGAAATTATTTTTTTCATTGTCCAATTATATGATCAAAATAAAGGTGTAAATTCTTCAGATGGGAGCCAGTTGTAAATCACTTTTTTGATATCTCAGTTTTTCTGTGGATGGTCTTCAATGATTGGCTGTTCAAATATCAGCCAGTAATGTCATCCAACCCCTGTGGAGTTACCATTGGCATGCTTGCTGAGGCACATTGGTGATTTATAGATATTTATGTTTCCACTGCAGAGTGAAAGTGGTGAGAATAAAGTCTCCCACTGCTAAACATGTGGAATCGAAAAATCATTTCAGCTATACTGTTGTTAAGGTAACAGAATTACAGACAGGGACATTTTCTGTAAAGATGCCAAATGTCAGAATTCCATTAATTTATTTTTCTCTTCAGCTCTTAAATTCATTGAAAAACTTGAGAATACTACTTTCAGTTCCAATCATTATGAGTAAAACCATGAATTTGATGTTGTGATGAACCTTTGACAAATGAAAAAATTGTGATGATGGGACTTACGATGCACTCTTATTGCAACATGCAAAATATCAAAAACTGCCTGCCCTTCACTCTTCAATTAGTCACAATATTTAAAAATTATTTGATTTTTTGTTGTTATGCAAACAATTATACATTGGTCTTGTGTTAAGATAGTAGATAATAAAATGAGAGCATTATTTTCGAAACTTGTTCATTGTAAAAGTTTGTGGGAACTTTAGTGCATATGCAGAAGGTGGAATGAGATCATCTAAAGAACACATACATGCAACAAAATAGTTTTTCGGCACATATTTACTTTTTTTAATTAAGTAATATTTCAAAGTATAGCTAATATATTCAGCATTCGTTACAAAATGGAACTGGCACATACTTAATTACTGTTAATTCCATCTGCTAGTTGGATTGCTTAGTTCAGATACATTGCTCCACAATTATGTTCTTCAATTTAGTATTGTTAATGACTTGAAATGCAGTTGCAGCATTAAATATGTTGAGTTTACCATGATTTTATTTTCCAACTATGATAATGAATTGCAGTATACAAGCAAATCCACGTCTGCAGCGTTAATAGTTAATAGAGAAGCTGAATTCAGATTTCCATATAATAAAGTCACCGAACAAAGACTAATGGAATATATCGTTGTTTGTAATAACCCAAATTACAAGAGCCAGTCAGTAGCAGTTTCATTAACAGATATTATTGACTTATGTGTGAAAGTAAACATAGAAGAAAACATCTTAGTATACTTGTGTAGTCTCCAAATCTTCTGGAAAAAGAATGAGAGTTTATTAAGTCACAAGGACTACACATCAGTGGTTAATTTTTTAAAGATGTGGTTGCATTTGTTTTACAGTTTTATTGTGGAGTATTGAGATGTAGGATTATATTGTTTTCAATTTTGGATGAAAACATTGAATTATATTTATTTTATGTAGCATTCATTTTTAGAAGAAAAGGATTAAGATTATTATTATATTTGTAAACTGCATACTTTTTTGGGGGAAAAAACCATTTAATCTTTTCATGGATTACTGAATTAAACATGAACATATATGCATGGAGATCACGTTTTCTTTGATAGCTGTTATGTGTAATGGATAGTCAGGTTATACAAGACAAGTGCTAGTTCTTTTGTTTTATGAATTGATTGAAACATTAATATGTTCCAATGCAAATTCATTGATATTTGTATGAACCATGTCTGAAAATGATAAGATATATGGCTATTATTTAATTTGTGACAGCAAATATGCAAGACAAAGCTGTAAATAAAATCAGTTTTTCACTATTTTGGCATCCTTCAGAATAGTACTTTTTACTTAAACATTATGAGTTTATTTTATTCTTTTCAAGACCATATCTTTAGCATCTACACATCTTTTTAGTCTAAATGAGACGACTGTTGTGTCAAAGTAAGACTTAAACAGTCTGTTAGAAAATTGAAATTTTTAAAATAAAAAACAACAAAGTAACAACAATTGCAAATTAAGAAATTATTTCTGTTTGGGAATAATCAGGATTGACTTTTCAGAATCCAACCTTTGCACAAAACAATAAAGTCCGCATTTCTCATGTGATAACTCACATGAGAAAATCCATCTTAGAACAAATTTGATATAAATGTTTACCACAAAGTCTCCTCAAAGTCCAAATTTTCATATGATAACTAACATGAGAATTTAGAACTCGGCCTTTTTTTTCAAACTTGTTAGATACATTTGTTCAGAATAATTTTCTAAGTTCTACTTTCACATGTAAATATTCAAACATTTGCACACGTGAGAATTAGGTTAGGTTTTTCCCTTGCTCACATCTAACAAACTGCTAACATGAGCCAGCAAAATCTCCCCAATTTGCATACATTTCTAACAAGGTTCTTATGTGCAGCTTATGAGCAGCTCATGTGAATTGGTGAGATTTTTCTGTACAGGAATGGTCTTAACAGTGATGAAGGTTTGCAGAATTTTGTTCTTGCCTCTTCAGGCAAGCTACGGTTGGTAATAAAAAGAGGGTGAATGTATTTCAACTTATTTAAGGATTAATAATGCTAGAAATAATTACATGGATGCTTTCTGAGTTTTTTTTTAAAAAATGTTGATGTTAGATCAGCTGTTTGTGTTGTTATTGCAAATAATACATTTACTGGAAAAAATTTCTTGGGGGAAACTGTTTGATAATCATATGTCCAGGTACATGTAAATAGTGCTGGATTTTAATGGTATTATAAAAGGCTAAGTGGGAATAAAAAGTTAAACCTTATCCTGTGTTGTACTGTAATATGGACTGTTATTCTGTTTTGTTCTGTAATGTGAACTAATGTTCTGTTTTGTACTGTAATATTGACTGTTATTCTGTTTTATTCTGTAATATTAACTATTTTTCTGTTTTGTACTGTAATATGGACTAATCTATTTTTTACTGTAAGGTGGATTAATATTTTGTTCTGTAATATAGACAAATATTCTGTTTTGTTCTTTAGTATGGACTAATATTTTGCTTTGTTCTGTAATATGGACTATTATTCTGTTTTGTTCTGTAATATGGACTATTATTCTGTTTTGTTCTGTAATATTGATTAATTTTCTGTTTGGTACTGTAATATGGACTAATTTTCTGTTTTCTTCTGTAATAAGAACTGTTATTTTGTTTTGTATGGTAATATGGACTATTTGTATGGTTTTATGGTAATATACACTAATATTCTGTTTTGTACAGTAATATTGACTAATATCACAAACTTTGGCCACACACTGGGTCCTGAAGCTCAAAGGAAAACTGATTTAAGAAACAAACCAGACTTGTATTATACAGTATGGCCTCATTCTAATGTACCTCATTATAACTTGATTTCAGAGATGATACAGTACAGCCATGGATCCCATGAACAAAATTAATTATTCTGTTACTATTTTGTATTAACTTGATATTACTAGTTCTTTTTTAGCCAAATTTTGGGAAGAAATAAAATATTGCACATACAAGTTCAGTCACAAAACTGTTAATTTTGAAGATACTAATGCTTTATTTTAATATATTTTCAGTTAAAATCCATGTTCAAGTACTAGAACAATGTCTTCCAGAGCTGGTTGCGGATTTAAATGTCAGTAGTGTCTTGGACTACATTGGCAGGAAAGACATAATTGATCATGTTACAATACGTGATATCAGAGTATGAACTTTTGACTATCTATAGGGATAAACTTGTATTTTTTAATTAATGAACATTCCAGATATTCATCATTTTTATTCCAGTTGATAGCATACTCTATAGTCCCTGATTTTGGTTCAGTTTTTCATCACTTTAAAATTGCTGTCTTCTAAGTTTTGTAAGCAATAACTAAAGTATGCATTTTATGCTAAACAGTGGGCGTTTTTATGCTCTAAACTTCATGACAATGAAATATAATACTACACCATATTCTGGCATATTTGCCTTGTCAGTCATCAGACAAGATTCATTGGTAAAGTAACAGTATACTATCTGTCTATCTAAAAATGAGATGTTTTGGGGTGGTTTTTTTTTAGATGTAGCAGTTTCTTAGAAGTCTTTCAGTCTTTACTGATTTGGGGAAGTTGGAATTAAAATAAGTGCCTACAGAAACTGGTTACATTTTATCTAACTCAAGATCGCTCGTCTTTCATTTGAATTCTTTGTTACTCAGTTTCAGTCAGGTGTAAAGTACAGTTGATGTGTCCTAATGCATGTTGTCATTGTCAGATAATGAACTGGTTACTGGCTGCATTCTGGGAAAAAGTAAAATATTCTTATAATTTGATCATTGACAGAACAATTGATGCTTCCATGGGTCATTTCACATTCCAGTTTATACCCTTTTTTCTGGAAATGACAGCCCATCAGGTATCACGTGTGTGACAATGGCACTGATGGTGACATTACTCTTGTTTTTATCTTTCTCAATCCTGCTATAATTTGCAGAAGCATGACACAGCAGTTACTTTGGTGTCTTGTGTGCATATCAATCTTTATATCCATCCACACCACAGATTAAGCCAAATTATAAACTTTGTTAAATAAAACATGCTCTCAGCAAAATCTGGTCTCTTTGTAAGATTTTAGTGTTTGAAAGTCATGCATGGGGAGCAAATGTCATTGTACAGTTTGCAGGAACATAATTATGCTGTTTAAAAAAAATTTGTGTCATCTGTGAATGGTGAGAGACATGTCAGTTCAGTGGATATATATATATATATATATATATATATATATATATATATATATATATATAGTGGCCCCCCTTTTATATGGGAAAGTGGCCTTTTAAGAAGGGTGGCCTTTCCTGAGGGGGGCTACATTTTTTATGAGAAGCATTATGTAATGTACATAGTAAGAAAGCTACATACTTAAAAGTATATGTAATGTACATAGTAAGAAAGCTACATACTTCAAAGCATTTGTAATGTACATAGTAAGAAAGCTACATGTTTCAAAGCATTTAATATCTTCATCCAATATCTTCATTTAAAAGTAACATGATATGCATGCAGGTTTAGTTGTCATGCATGTTGCAAAACTGTTAAAAATATTCATTTAAATCTTGGTACACACATTAATCATTTTCCATTTGCTGCTGAATAACCTCCTTATCAGTTACAATGTTGTTTATTTGAGTCTTTTCAGTATAAATGCATGCTGCCCTCCATCCCCCTGAGTAGAATAACTGACTTTCTTCTAAAATAATGTGGCTCAGTTTATGTGATGACATGTTCGGTAATTATTTATTCAGTTGTTGCTAACTGCATGCTTTTTAATTATGCAGACAAAACTTTTGTCGATTGGATGAAATGACTTCTTCGTAAAGGAAGTGATACATCTGTTGTCATATGATTTTTTTGTCTTTATCTGGTACCCTGTTTTGTTCAAGGTTCTCTGTACGTGTTAATGCACAAAATTTATTTTTAGCCTATGATAACCCTGTTATGATCTTGACAATAAGGTCCTATTATAATCATCAAAGAGAAGAACTCGACACATGTGTGAAGCCCAAAACTCTATCATAACATTGTTGAGCCCATTTCCTGTAAACTTTGGCTTATATAGACAATGATATGATATTATTGTTAGTGTTGCATGTACTTTAGTCAACACTTCTTTCAGTAATGGAGACTTAACTTTGTGAGACATGTATCGACGATAGTGATAATCTGATTACTTACCCTTTGTTACAAAATTAATTAATTAATTGTTTTTGATACATTTGAAAAACATTGCTGCTCATAAGGTGAACATTTTACATTTTAGTATTAATATGCTGGTTATATTGGGGGGGGGTCATTCTTGAGGGGTACTTTTGAATACAAACTCGTCAGTGCCAAGGGATTCCGGCCATAAGTAGCAGGTGGCCTCTGGTCAAGGGGACTGTTAAAGAGGGGGGCAACTGTATATATGTATATCTACCAGTAGTATTGAATATTGTTTTGTCTTTAGAGTTAATCCATATTGTCTGGGGCGAATCAGGTTTTTGTCTACTAAACCAAGCAAGCGAGAACTCTTTGCAGGATTCAATTGATAGTGTTAAAGGTTTGTAATGTTTGTTGTTTTTTTCCCCCGATGTTACAGTGGTTGATTCACAATCACCAAGCTGTCAAATAGAATACACTTTTTTATGGAATTAATACCTGTATGTCTTCTCAGAATTGAGCTGTTGACTATTTGTCTCTGAGTAAATGATTCTGTTTCTGGATGATATACTTGTTTCTTTTTTTGTCATTATTTGTTAGACATGCAACATATATATATATATATATATATATATCGTCGGCACATCCATCCGTCTTCTAGAGACGATGGTGTAGCTTCCGATTTGGGTGTCCTATCTGCACCTTCGCGAGTGGCTGAAGAGTCCGACCCTTGAGTGACAGTCTCTGTTGCACTTGCTGCAGGTGTATGCTGATGCTTGCTGAGGATGTTTTTGGTTCGCCTTCCTCCTGGCTCTCTTTGCAGCGAGGTTTGTGTTTCTCATCTCCTCAGCCTTCTGAGTGCCCTGTCTGACAGCAAGACGCCACGCGGAGCGGTCGTCAGCACATCTCTCACCAATTGTTTATGTTGATGTTGGCTGTCTTCATGTCCTTTTTGCAGACATCTTTGTAGCGCAGACGTGGCCTTCCAGTCGTTCGTGCACCTTCTACTAGCTCGCTGTACAGCAGGTCCTTGGGTATGCGGCCTGGGTCCATTCTCCTAACATGGCCTAGCCAGCGAAGGCGCCTCTCGCTGAGAATGGAGAAGATGCTGTTCATGCCGGTGCATTTCAGAACCTCTGTGTTGGGAACTTTGTCCTGCCACTGGATACGCAGAATGCGCCGCAAGCATCTCAGGTGGAAGCTGTTGAGTTTCTTCACGTGACTCGTGTAGGTGGTCCATGCCTCGCTGCTGTAAAGGAGTGTGCTGAGCACGCATGCCTGGTAGACGTGCATTTTGGTCTTCTCGGTGAGGTTGTGATTGTCCCAGACCCTCTGGTTCAGTCTTGCCATACATAACTGCTGATGCCTTGGCAATCCAGCCATTTACATCAGTATCAACAGAGAGCGAGTTGGAGATGGTGGACCCAAGGTATGTATAGTCCTCAACAACTTCCAGGTTGTACCCATTAATGGCGATGGTGGGAGAGGAGTCTGCGTCCTGCACCATTACATTCGTCTTCTTCAGACTGATGGTCAGTCCGAACTCCTTGCAGGCGTGGGAGAGGCTGCATACTAGCTGCTGCAGTCCATCTTCCGTGTGTGATGTCAAGGCTGCATCGTTGGCGAAGAGCAATTCACGGATGAGAACCTTTGTAACTTTAGTCTTTGCATGGAGACGGGCGATGTTAAACAGCTTTCCGTCAGTCCTGGTGTGTATATACACACCCTCGCTGCAGTCCTTGAAGGCGTACTGGATTAGAATGGAAAAGAAGATGGCAAAGAGAGTTGGCGCAAGGACACAGCCTTGCTTCACTCCGCTGCTGACTGGGAAAGCCTCTGATGTTGCGCCGTTGAAGCACACTGTGCTGTGCATGTTCTCGTGGAACGATGTTATGATAGCGAGCAGTCGTGGGGGACAGCCTATCTTCTTAAGGATCCTGAAGAGTTCGCTCCGGTTGACCAGGTCAAATGCCTTGGTCAGGTCTATAAAGGCAATGTAGAGGGGCATCTGCTGCTCACGACACTTCTCCTGCAGCTGTTGTAGTGAGAAGATCATGTCTACAGTTGACCTGCCTGCTCAGAAGCCATATTGGGACTCGGGGTAGACTCTGGATGCTAGGGTCTGCAAGCGCGCCAGGACGACACGGGCGAACGCCTTTCCAACAATACTGAGAAGAGAGATGCTCCGGTAGTTGTTGCAGTCACTGCGGTCTCCTTTGTTCTTGTATAGAGTGACAATGTTTGCATCTCTCATGTCCTGGGGGATGTGTCCTTGTCCCCAGCAGAGGCAGAGGAGTTCATGCAGAGGCTGGATTAGTGCTGGTTTCCCTATCTTTAGGACTTCAGGCGGAATGCCGTCACTCCCAGGGGCCTTCCCACAAGCGAGGCAGTCCATGGCTTTGCTAAGCTCTTCCAGGGTGGGTGGTGTGTCTAGTTCCTCCAAGACTGGCAGGTCTGGGATGGTGTCTAGGGCAGTGTCCATGACGACGTTTTGGGTTGCAGACAGCTCAAGATAGTGCTCAACCCAGCGCTGCAGCTGTTTGCCCTGGTCTTTGATGACTTCGCCAGTCTTGGACTTGAGTGGGGCGATCTTGGAGGTGGGTGGGCCTGTTGCCTTCTTGATACCCTCGTACATGCCCCTTGCATCCCCGGTTTCGGCAGCTATCTGTATACTGGTGCAGAGGTTCAGCCAGTAGGTGTTAGCGCAGTGACTGGCGGTCTGCTGAGCATTTTTCCTGGCAGTCCTGAGGGCCTGTAATGTACCAAGGCTAGGCTCAGCCTTGTAAGCCAGGAGGGCTTTCCTCTTCGCCTCAGTCACGGGTTCCATCTCCTCCCAGCTGTCCTCATACCAGTCTGTGTTTTTGTGCTCTTTCTTCCCATAGGCAGTAATGGCTGAGTTGTACACAGCATCTTGGAGGTGGGACCACATGGAGTCGATGGTGTCATCAGGTGTCTCTTTGGTGAGAGCCTCATGAAGTTTGCAGATGAACTGCTGTCTTCTCTGGATTGCTTGCACAGCAGGTGTTGATGCGTGGGCGACCATTCTTCTTGGTGTGGTGCAGTTTCTTGGGTATTATTCGCACCTTGCTGGCCACAAGGGAGTGTTCCGTGTCGCAGTTGGCACTGTGGTAGCTGCGGGTGAGGACGCTGGCTAGTTCCGCGTGCCTGGTGATGACTAGATCTAGCTGGTGCCAGTGGCGGGAACGTGGGTGTCTCCATGATACCTGGTGGATCTTCTTGCATTTGAAGAAGGTGTTGGTCACACATAAGCTGTGAGTGCAGCACATCTCCAGCAGTCGCTGGCCATTCTCATTGATTTTGCCCCTTCTGTGTGGTCCGAGACATGTGGGCCATGCCTCGTAGTTAGCTCCCACTCGCGCATTGAAGTCTCCTAGTAGGTAGAGGCCCTCGGTACTGGGGATATTTGATATTGCTTGATCCAGAGCCTCGTAGAACTGGTCTTTTTCTTCTGGGTTTGAGTAGAGGGTTGGGGCATACACGCTGAAGATGTTGGCTGGGCCTGAGGATGTTGATAGCCGGAGGGCAAGGATCCTCTCAGTGCCTGATGATGGAGGCTCAATGAAGGCGATGAGGGAGTTCTTTACAGCGAAGGTGACACCATGCTGCCTGGGTTCGTCTGATGGTTTTCCTTGACAGAAGAAGGTGTAGTTGGCTTCCCTAATGGTGCCGCTGTCGGCCATTCGGGTCTCTTGAAGACAGGCAATGAAGACATTCAGTCAGGAGAGTTCTCTATCAATAATGGCAGTCTTCCGTGCATCGTTGATCTTCTGCAGGTCAGTGGTGAGTCCAGGGCACAAGGTTCTGGTGTCCAGCTTGCGAAACGAAGAGCTGGAGTCTTCTTGTTTCCTCTTTGTATCTTGCTTGGTGCGGAGTTTTTTGGCCTGCTTGTCGAAATGGTTCTCTAATCTCCACGCACCCAGTGAAGCAGGCAGGCCATGGCGGGAAGCACCTTATTGACTGGGGGCTGCCCAGCTTGAGGTGGGCGGTTGCTTCCAATGAGACATGGCGATCTCTCCCACCGTCGAAAGCAGCCCCTGGCGCCAAGTTCTACGCCAATCGAGCTATGGTTTATAACCGGTAGACTGCTGCTTTCCGTGTTGTGCCGACGCCTTAAGACGACGCTGGAGTGTCCTCTCCAGTGGAGCTACAAAGCCTGGGCAGTCTAGAATGGAGAATCAGCTGTTGCCCATAAAGCAGATCCCCCCTCTCCACGCAGCTGGTGGACCCAAGGGAACAACAAATGTTGCTACAGCTTGGCACCAACGGCATCACAGGAGTTGTCGGAATGACATTGAAGTCAACGTCAGACCGCCTTATATATCACCGAAGCCTAGTCAAAACCGTCTTTACAATTGATATTACAACAGTGATCTAATAATGTTAATACCTAATAGGCCTACCTTAATACCAATGGAAGTACCTCCAACTACAAAGAGACTAATTTTAACACTGGAGAAAATAATTATTGTAACTAAAAGAAGTGAAGATGAGCAGAACACTCGCAGAATAGGAGTTTTAGCATTGATGAAAACAAATTTAGGGAAAAGGAGTAAATCAGAAATGATTTCATATGCTAATACATGTATATATGATCTTCAAATTTAAATATCTTTGTTGCTATATAATTTTGTTTTCAAATGAACGCATACACTATTTTAGCAAGAATTTTTAAGAAAGAATAGAATATATGTACAGTGAGTGTGGTTAGTTTTCTTAAATTGTTCTGACACTGGACCTTGGAACAAGGTCTTTTGTACAAGCCTGTTATGAGAGACCACCTGTTTTGAGAGAACATTTTTCGTTGGCAGAAAGGGTGGTCTCTCATAACAGGTTTTACTATACTGTACTACATTCCATTTATTACTTAGTTAATCAGTGTCCTGTTATTAGGTTAAGACATCTTGCTATGCTTATAGTTTGTACTTTACATTTTTTTAATATGGTATTTAATCAGTTAATATCATTTTACTCGAGTATTGAAATTAATTTTAAAAAATTCATGTTTTCCTTTTTGTCTAATGCTTTTTTTTTTGTCATGATGTGCTTGTAAGCCAATTGAAGTAAACTTTTCAAATACCCTGGACAGTCCAGATAAAGCTGTCAGATTTTTGCTTTATTTGAAATTTCCATTCTGCATGACAGAAGTAATTTGACATGAGTTGCTTGAAGAAGTAATTTGAGGATGTATCATCCAAGAAAGGTTTGAATGTTTGTAGAAGAGATTTTAATCATATTCATGATATTGTATGTGATACGTTCATCTAGGTTCATCATTTTTGTATCTACATTTTACAGATTTTTTTGTTTTATGTAAATCGTTTGTTGGCACATCAGCATAGCTGCCAAGTGTTTCCCGTATTTTTGACTTGATTACACGTATACGTTTCTCTTGTTACAGATATGTTTTTTAGTAAACAGTTTAATTATAAATTACACTGCAGTTTTCTGTTTTGGATGGGCACTTGGTTCCATTCAGATAGAAATGTATCACATGTATATAGTAATAGAGTTCTAAAACATGATTGGTTCATTTGAAATCGAGGCTACCATGCCTGTCTTTAAAAACCATATTGGATTGTGCAAATCCGCTATCACTGTATCTCATCTTCATAACATGCAACTTCTAATCATGTTGAACATGAATATAGAAGATTCAGTATTTTCTCCAGGAAAGAAAAGAAAACAGAACTAGAAGGACAATTATCTTGTTTAGATTTATGAAACCAAAGAAACGTTTATGTTTGCAGTGTGATTTCACTACTGGGCATGGAGGTGCCCATGACATAAACCAGCATGATAAAGCTACGATAATAAACATCAGCATGCTGCTTCTTCATCAGAAACTCAGCCTGACTTTATGACATATTTAAATACAGAGAGAACCTTGATCTAATTTGATTGAAGTTTGGTTTACTAATTCTCTTAGAAATGAACATTGCTCTTTCATTTACTAGTGTATTTTGCACACATTTTTCAAACAGTAAAATCACAAAAGATTACTCTTGTGCTAGAAGTAAGGTTGTTCAGAAAGAAAATATCACAAAATTCAGATCATCAAATTAAAGTTGATACTTTGGAATATATAATGATTGAAGAAAAAAAAGAAGAAAAAAACCAAGGTGTGGTAAAGGCTCCTATTAACAGCCCATGTATGTTTTGTTGCATTCTTGTACATTCTACACATGCAACTTTGATGTGAAATAATTAAGATACTGTCCTACTTTACTGATGGTTGTAGATGTTGGAAATAGTTGCATAAGCATTAAACTTTTAAAATTCAATATTTGTTATTGAAAATAAGTAGTTTTGTCATAGGCAGTCAGTATTTTTATTTCTTTGCTCTGGGGTAGGTGGGTTGCCAGTTAATGCCATTATGGTAAATTTTATGCTGTTATGTCATAAAACCATGTTAGATTGTTCTTATGTTATTTACTCAGTATCATCACTATGTTTGAATGTTGACTTATTGCAGGACTCTCAGAGTGTAATTTGGAAATTAGTCCAGCAATTACTTATTAACCAAATAAATGTAACCAAAGAGACTTTTGGTATTTGACTATTATCATTATCATCTTCATTTTCTTTTTATTATTCTCATTTTAATTAATTAAAATAAAGAAATTCATAGCTAGCCACTGCCATGTTCACTTTGAATTCAATGGACAGGTGTGATTGCCATGGGCTTCACTCTTTATTCATATGTCAAAAAACATATTCTAATACCATTTGTCTATCAATCCTTTGACAATTGATTTTGGAACCAAAAGTCAGTGGTCGATTACATTGTGGCAGAAATGTGGTGTACCATCACAACAATTTGTGGATGGCTTTTGTTTTGAGTAACAAAGAAGCCTAAGGATCTTAGGATTACCTGGTAAACAGTCATGTGACTAAGATATGTAGAGGACTGTTAAAGATTAATGGTACCCTTTTATTGTTATCATATTTTCTAAAAGAGTAATTTCAACTCCTCCTACCCTTTTCATGACTTATAAGTGATACTATATTAAATAATATTGAATTAGTAGATAGCAAAGTTTGAAAATTAGTGTTAAGTTGAAGTCCATACATAATTATTGAGATTACCGGAGTATGTAACAATGTGGACACTATTAGCATTGAAAGAAATTAATTATGATCAAATTAGTAGCATGCACTATGAAACTTGGTTAAGTTGGCTGAATGTTGATGTAATGCTTTCAGCCAGAGTCGTTGAGTTGTAGCCCCTAGTTTTGCATCTCCATTCAGAAACATGTCTACAATTTAGAAATAACCTATATCTGGCACCCATGAAAAATAATTAAATTTGATAATGTAATTAGTAGTAAATGCATAAGGTCACTTGTGCTTATAAATAATCCTGCATGGTATCAAAATTTAATTTTTGCAGGAACAGGCAACAACATCTGACAGGACAAGGAAGCTTATCCATTATTTAATGGAAGGTGATGAGCAATCCTACCACAAATTCAAGGAATGTCTGGAAGAGTCTGGACAGCCAGATCTTAAAAATGTTCTTGAGGATGTAGAAAGAAAGAAAGGTATATAGACAGGTTGCATTATTTTGCCTTCATCATAGAAATGTGTCTTGACCATGAAGCCTTAGAAAGACTACCATACATACTCGCTTATAAGTTAACCTGAATATTAGTCAGACCCCCCACATCCTTCTTAAGGGCTGCAAAAAGCCAATTTCTCTTTGACCATGCTATCAGTCAAGTCAGATCCATCTGAAGGGTGGTATCATCAGTGATTCATGGTTGCACTTTCAAAAAATCCAAATCACACACACACACACACTCTGACTAGAAATAACTTTTTTTTAATAATGTGATTCAGGATATATGCAATACAGTACCACAATAGACCCCAAAACAAAAATCATATATCAATGTACATGTATAACAAAATGGGTTGAATGATAACAATGTGAAGCTTATTGTTATATTGTCTTTATTTATTTTCAAAGCACTATTTTTTAACAAATTTTGATAATTCTTGCAATGCTGCAGTTCAATATATGATACTTTTCTCAATAAGTCACAGGTTGGTACACAATGCTGTTCTCACATAACACAGTTTGGTACATAATGCAATCATTGGTTATTGGTTCCAATAAATGAGGGAGAACTGTGTTATTATTAATGTTGTTAATATTATTTGTATGATTGCAGTTATCATTATTATTATATTTATTATTGATTTTATTATTATTATTATTATTATTATTATTATTATTATTATTATTATTATTATTATTATTACAGATCCTATCTGTATTGATTTAACTAAGGAAGAAGACCTTGACAATTATGTAGATCTTACTTGTAACCAGGGAGCTGATGAAGATGCTTATATGATCAAACCACTGTGCCCCTGCACTTATTAAAGTTATTTTTCTTTTGCTTTGCCCCTTGATACTGGTTAGAGTTATTTTTCTTTTCTTTTGCCCCTCAATACTGGTTAGAGTTATTTTTCTTTTCTTTTGCCCCATGATACTGGTTATAGTTATTTTTCTTTTCTTTTGCCCCTCAATACTGGTTAGAGTTATTTTTCTTTTCTTTTGCCCCTCAATACTGGTTAGAGTTATTTTTCTTTTCTTTTGCCCCATGATACTGGTTATAGTTATTTTTCTTTTCTTTTTCTCCGCGATACTGGTTATAGTTATTTTTCTTTTGCTTTGCCCCTCGATACTGGTTAGAGTTATTTTTCTTTTGCTTTGCCCCTGGATATTGGTTAGAGTTATTGCCTATTTTTGTGTTGAAATTGAATGCAGTGTATGATAGAATCTGGTGAATGTGACTGGTCTCATAGATTTCAGCATATTGCTAAGAAACGTGCATACCTGTCAACTCGCAATCAAGGAAAACAATAACTCCCCATATTTGAGGTCGTTCCCTGCCTACCTCTTGATTTCATAATATCTCCTGATTTTTACAGAGAACTTATGTCCATTGATTTTCATTTCACCTAAAACAATCCTACATAAATAGATACATATCATGCAATCATCAGGTTGTTTTTTTTATTAGCCATGAATATTGTAGTGATGAAATAATTATTATCACAAAGACTTTGTTTTCTCCATTAAAATGAATCCTAAGCTTAAACATTTTTCACATCAATTTATGAATTTTGTAACAATTCAACAATACTAAATGCAGAGAAAAAAAATAATAAAAAACCTCCTACACCAATAAAATTATCAGGAATTAGTTTCAGTTCTAAATATGATCACTATAAATGCTGTAGCATTGCCATTCCCGTTAAAGAAACGTACATGAGATGAGTGAACAACTAGCATTGCTGTACCTTACATGTAAATTCCAATTAACATCATTAAATTTAAAAAAAGCAGGAATGAATAAACAATACCTTGCAGCTTACATGCCCTCAAAAAACTAATTCATAATAAATGTTATTTAGTAAACAATGTTAAATGCCTTTTGAGCTGTGAATAAGGAAATAAGGTGGGATACAAAAAATGGGTAAAAAAAGTTGCTACATGTACAATAGCTTGTGACTGCATATTTAAGCACCACTAATTATAACAAAATAGGGGACCATTTATATGCCAATCATTTGCTGTTGTTTACATAACACACTGTAGAACATGGGTTTTTAAAGTATGTCTGAGGGCCAGTCCTTTTTGCAAGATAATTACAATGATAAAGATTAGCTATTAATTAGTCATACTTTTTGTACTTGCTTGTTTATTTAAGACTAACCTTTTGCTATTGTGCAGTTTTGCCATAGCTGTCCAGAATATGTGCCTTCAAAATAAGACATGTCCATGGGAGAAACAGTGTGTCCTTTGAGAATTTCACACATTTTGGACCCAGAAGATTGGTCAATATTTAGTGAAAACAAGACTTAAAAAATGCCACCAAAAAAGTCTCTTGATGTTAGGTCTCAATCTTACAAATTGATGGATGGTCATATCAATATGAAATTTTCAACAAGAAACTTCTTATTGTGTCTAGTTAGTCCTAACATTTATTATTTCTTGTTGTAGCTACTCCTTTTAAACAGAAAGTCATTGTGACATTGGGGTTTCACCAGAAGTCTTCTTTCCATAAATGTGGTGGGCCTTAAATACAAATTGTGTCAATCTGTCATTTGATATGGTCACCACATTGACCATCTTAAAAAATCTTTTGTTATTTTTCCTGAATGTTTTTTTTTTAGCAATATATGTCTTTATTATATCCAGTTGGTCCTAGATGAAATGATGTGTCTAAATCAGTATGGCTGCCATGAGTGCCAATATGACAATTTTGTTATCACTATTAGTTTTAAATGCAATGAAGCTTTAGCAAAAGAATCCTGGAATTCTCTCTGACCAATATATTGTAATATCCTTTGACTCTTGTTTTTAGACTGTTTCAGCTGAATGCATTATATAATATAATCTTATAATGACAATTAGTGAGAAATGTATTGGTTTCATTGACAGAGGTTCCTTTAAGATCTGAGCTGTATATTTTTAAATTTTTCATGAAGTCATACAGCTTAAAAATTTACCACTGGGTAAATATGCATATATGGCAATAACAAAGCATATACTGTTCATGCATAGTGTGTAAGAATTAATTCTGTTGCTGTTGTTGTAGGGTTTTACGCCATTTTTCAGCACAGTATAGGCTATACATGGCTGCCAGTATTAATGGTGGAGGAAGAAGACGGAAAACCCCCAGGAAAGAACCACCAACCCTCAAGAAGCTACTTGTAAGCTTTCTCACATACCCACATTGGTCTAATCTGAGACTCTAACCCACGCAGACAGAGGTGAGATGGCAGTGATCCGTAACAAATAGTGCCCCTAGAATTAATCCTGTAAAATAAAAGATGGCCTGATATCCATTGTCTGTCCTCTTCATTGTCCATTCATCTTTATGCACAAGTTTGCTATTACATGTACTACTACCAAGAAACTTGTATGTCCTCAGTGGCTATTTTGAAAATGTTGTTATTGGTTTTTATCAGAATGGATGGTCCTATCATCATGAGGCTTTTGCTAAAAGACGTAATATTACTGTTTGGTTGGTTCTAAATGTTAATGATGCCAATCTTGAATCCAGTATGTCTGCCACAGTTGCCAATTTTAAAATCATGTTATCACTGAAGAATATCAGATGTGGTTTCAACATTCAGCAGGTATTGAACTTTTTTGGTCAGTTGTGTGACCATCCTTTTGAGAGACATATGTTTGTTCATGTAATAAAATTGTTTACTTATTCTTTTTGTTTTGTTTTCCACCTCTTCGTACACTCATTCATGTATTGCCATAGTGATTTTTGTTGTTTGTGACATCAGACACATGCCTTTTGCCATATATCTTCATATTAATGTTTTCTCAACTGTGGATCAACCAGAAAATCTTATGAACGGCCTTTTGTCCAACACCCATTAGAACAAGTTTGTTGTTGCCACTCCTGTGAAACTATTTGGGGCATTAACAAGCAACTTACACAAGCATACATTCATGCCTAGGTGTAAATGGTCGTATATGAAAATGCTGGACATGCATTATATCTGACACAGTGACCATCTTGTAAATCTTGTTATGCAACTCTATCTGAATTGATGGTTATACCAACATGGTTTATCACAAAAGATTTCCTATTTCCTAAATGAAATTGGTGATCTGACATCCAGGATGGTGGTCACCATAGACAATTTGAAATTTTTTATTTCTACTTCTCCCAAATGGAAAATCATAGCAGCATAGAGGTTTTCACTAAAAGAATTCTTATAATATCTATTTGGACTTAAATAAGTAGGGTGCCAATCTTATACAGCCAGTATGGCTGTCATGGTGGCTATCCTGAAATTCTTATTACAGCTACTCCTCCTGAATGCATGGTCACCACACTACAAATTATCTTTTTATTGCTTCAGAATATCAGGTCACTGTGAGCCATATTTCATACATCACTGAATTTTAGGTCTTAAGTTCTTTCTAGTGCCCTATTCGGGTTGAAATCATCAAAGTGGGTGAGTGTGCATCTTACAAAAAATGGATTACAGTTAAAAACATATCATATTTTAGTGGCTCAGGTTTTGCTGTTTTGTTTAGCTCATTACCATATATAATTTTTGCATCATGTAAATATACTGTTGTGCTTTGGCCTATGAAACTTGGTGATGCATATTGATGAGCATGACACCCTCATAATAAAGAAGGTCACTATGACCCATATTTTTTGCTTCAAATTCTTGCCTTCAGTTATTTTTGTTGTAACAATTATTACAACTCTGTGGTTTATAACTAAGTAATAAGAAAGAGCAAAAACCAGCAAGTTTTGTACAATTCGACAAATTATTTATATTCCTAGAGTACAAAGTGAAAAATTAAAACGGACTTACATTATTGTGAATTAATAATAAATAGTTGAAAGAATTCTTTCACCAGTCCTAATTTAATTATAATGTGTTTCAAATAAGATCATAGCACTGAAGGTGTTGCTGTGTCTAGTGACCTGTGATGTGATGATGTGTCAAGTCTTTTGCTGCATCACAGTAATTTAATCCAGGATGACCTTATTTGAATTTACTATAAATAATTTCCCTGTCCAAAATACTGTTTATGAGCAGTTTGTATTTCCCATGAATAAATAATATGAATAAAGAAAAATTATATGTGTATAATTTGTTTCAGAAATTGACCGCTCCGGTGGCCTAGTGGTTAGAGTGTCCGCCCCGGAAGCAGGAGGTCGTCGGTTCGATCCCCGGCCGAGTCATACCAAAGACTTACAAAAATGGTACTAACAGCTGCCTCGCTTGACGCTCAGCATTAAGAGGTTAGTGTTAGGACTGGTCGGCCTGGTGTCAGGATAATGTGACTGGGTGAGATATCATGCTACATGTCTGCGGCATGATGTCTCAGTGCTAGACATCACTATAAACTGCCTCACTGCAGACATCGTAGCGATATGACTGAAATTTTTTTAAAGCTACGTTAAAAATCCTAATCAAACAAACATTTCAGAAATTAAACAAATATCAGTGTATCTAGTTAAGAACACAGTGAACTTAATTTTTGGACAATGTCATGTCCAAAACATATTTAAAATTAACACATAATGATGGAGAGAAAAAAAATAAAAAAATAATACAAATTAAATATTCATTACATAATTCATGCTTGAATCAATACAGTATATGATTATATAAACTGTACTAATGCAACATGTACAAAAAGCTCAGCATGCCTCACATCTCATATTTTAGTGCCAGCTCAGGTTAGATTTTTACTTTTAGTTCATGACCATGGTTCAGCCCGTGCTATGTGTGTGTACTCCATTGTAGTTACATGACATTTCATGAAGGGATGCATCATGCCACTTTCTTTTTTAGTAGGTCATTATTTTATTTCACTTTGCTGACTTGGATTAAGTTTGGTTTGATGTTCATACTAGAATCATGAAATTGATGATGATATAGATGTACTTGAATTTACACCAGAAAATGACAAATTTGAAAACATTTCAAAACTATTTTGAAACAATCCTGTAAATGCACATGAGAGCACATATGTATGTGTCTTCACAACATTGTGTTCATTATTCTAACCACAGAGGTCAATTGTACTGCTCCATGTTTTGAGGCTAATTTAGAACTTTATATGAATTTTTTGGTGAAGTTTTGAAAAGTAAAAAACATTAAATTGCTTCTTCAAGTGGCAGTGAATTAGCAATTTATAATTATTATAATTACAAAAATACAATTTATGTACTCCTATCAGTTCGAATTAATTATAGTGTATAGTTGCTGCTGTATTAAGGTCTCTGTGGCCAAAATACTTACTATAATGACCACAAAGGGCACAAAAACCTTAACCTTGACAAAAGCCTTAACCTTGACATAAACCTTAACCTTGACAAAACCCTTAACCTTGACTTCAGCCTTAAAGTTTTCAAAGTGAATAGTTAGTGCTAATTGTTCAACTATAAAATGATTAAAAACAAAATTCTTGTTTTCTTCCGTAGATTATATTTATTATCCATTATCTGATAACCAGAAATGTTTGATTGTAATGTGACCTTCGGATGGTTCACCTATTACTATTTATTCAAAACTGCCATTGTAAAGCCTCTTCTGAAAAACCAACACTCAACCATAATGAGTATACGATTGTCAGAGGAGCATAAGTATCATGCTGGTGTGTACACATGGGTGAGGCCAAATAGGTATGTTGGACTGGAGTCTGTCTGTGAATGGGAGATTAGAAGATGGGTGGTATAGTTCTTTAAATCGTTATGGTTGAGTGTTCTTCCTCCACCAATAATACTGGTCGCCATGTATAGCCTATCATGTGCTGAAAAATGGCGTTAAACCCTAAAACAACAACAACAACAATATAATAAAGGGCTACAAGGTCTTGCAATAATAAAGTCATCATCTTTATTATTATTATTATTATTATTATTATTATTATTATTAATTGTTTTGTTCTTATTATTATTATTATTATTTTTCTTATTTGTTTTCTTCTTCTTCTTCTTCTTCTTCTTCTTCTTCTTCTTCTTCTTGTTATTATTATTATTATTATTATTATTATTTGTAAGATTATATGCAGAAGAAAACTAATGTTCATCCATGACATAGCTGTCATTTATACCTGTCATATTTGTTCTACATTTATTTCATAGAAAGTGATGACGCATCAACAAGTTGGGACAGAAGTTCAAATGCTAAAACAAATTCAGTTTCGCAAATGGAATCAAGTACGAGACCTGTGGATACCATTTCCAGCCTCTCCAAGGGCAGTACTAAGTAAGTGTATTTAATTGAATTAGCATAAAATGTTGATTGTTTGATGAAACTATTCCATGGAATTGTGATCTAATATGGCAGAAAGCATTCTGACGTAAAATCCTTTCAGGTTACTAATGATGTTCATCCACCATCAAATATGTCCTCTGTTAATAAAACTGGCAAACTCATTTAAAGATTTCATCTCCTGAGAGGTTCAGCAAAGTTGAACTAAGTTTAACAATCATCTTCCTTTGATAGAAACTCTTAAGCTTGTACAAATATCTGTAATTAAAAAGTGCCAAAAACCAATTAAATATTTTATTATTAAAAAAATTGGTTCAAAACAGTTTGAACAAATTTGACATAAAATCTTAGCTTCAGGGCATTTGAAATTGGTACAGCTGTGCTGATAAGCCATCTAATATGGGGATTCTTCCCTGCCACCATCCCCACTTGGTTGATAGAACAAGAGATCCTTTTGAATCTTCAGCTTTCTAAATGATGGTCTCTTCTCTGGGAAAATGTAGCGAAAGCATAAAATATAGCTCCAAGTTGATCCGTAGACTAGAATATTTTAGTTGGAGTATTATGAATAAAATTTCTCTGAAAATGGTTAATAAGCCAGTCTAGTTCAGTTGTTAGCATACCAGGCTGGTTTGAATCTTACCATTAAATCTTACCATGGTGTGTCCAGGGTAAGGCACTTTTACTCCAGTTGTCTTGTCAACAATAGTCTACTTGTATTACATTGAGCAGCAGGGAGGCTGAACCCACCTAATTTTATAAGGTCCCATTTCTTCAACTAAGGCTTCTTACAAAAATGAAAATATGACATCAATAACGCCAAACCGAAGCCTCCAACTTTCAACTTTCCCGGGTTGGTTATTCTTTTTACTAGTTGGTGTCTTGGTACTTTTCTAAAAGTATCCACATGATGTTTACTCCGATGACTCGTATCAAGGTCACACCCTCCCTGCAGCTGTAAATTAAATCATTGTTGTTATATCAAAAATGGATGGTGAAGCATTAACCACTCAGTGGGCATGAGAGCAACTAGAAGCAATTAAGAAATCTTTACTGGTTTGTGATTCTGTCAGGCAAAAATTACAAGAATGCCAGGAATCTCAGGTTGATTATGCAGAACGTTCTCAACAATATTTCAAATCTGTTACTGAAACAGCTAAACCTTTTCTTCCTCAACTTGAAAATATAGCTGAAAGAACTGGAGAAACATTAAGACTTTTACAAGATCTTCCTGGTCGAATGCCTCAACTAGCAAAACCTATTACTAAAGAGAAGAAAAAAAACTGAAGAAAAAAAAATTGAAGAATTATGTAATAAATTTACTGAAGATACTTTAATGGCAATCAATAAAATTGATCTAAAAGTGTTTCTATCTCTTGTTATTACGATTTATAAAAATAGAAAAAGAATGTTGAGACCAACATATGGAAAATATATTTCCAGTCCACAACACTGGGCTGATGTGTTTTATAAAATTAAAACTAACACAAGTCGAATTGACCCAAAAAGTGCGTCATATATAGAATACATCAATGTGGTAGGAAAGGTGTATGGTCAATATGAAGAATGAAAACGCCAAAAAAGAGAGCAAAAACAGCAGAAACCACAAGGTTGAGAAATTCTTCCATCTGTTCAAAAATTATTTGATAAACTTAGACCTGGAACTTATGAAAAAAAATTAAAGATATGGATGATGATCAATTATCTAAATATACTGCAGATGATTCAACTAATTCGTCTGATGTGTTATCAGAACACCAAATATTGTATGAGGATGATTATCGTAAAATTATCTTGAGAATTCATCATAATAAGGGTTGTATTAGTAGGGATGGATAATCCAGATTTATTTTATAGTTTTCTGCTAAGGTAGATCAACTAAAAACAAAATAAGAATTTTATGATGCGCTTGGTGCTACTGGTAGTGGCTTTTCTACAAGAAGCGTTCTTATTGCCTGCCCAAATAATATTCTTTCCGACATAGTACAATTAGAAGTTCTCATGGGTATAGCGCAGGCTGGAAATAATTCTCCACAAATAATTCATGAAGCTGCTGATATTTGTCGACAATTATTTCAAGGTGGTATCATGAATATTGGCGTATACCGGGAATTTATCAATGAACTCGTTGATGGTTATCACAGCAATTGGATGTAACGATAACAAATAAGATGATCATACATTATTGACACCGTGGACCTGTAATGGTCAGAGTAACAAATTCATGATTACCAGTCTATAAAGCAGCTTATGATGATGGTCTTGGTAATGTACGCAAAAAAACTGAAAGAATATCTCAGGCGTGTAGTCGTAGCTGATATAATTGTGTATTTGGTAACAGCTGTTATATCTGGAACAGGTTTATTTATATCGACAATATCATTAGTGATTACCCCAGCAGTTGTAGCAATTTGTGTTTCAGCGGCAACAACAATCGCTGGTATTCTTAATATAGTAGCAAAACAAATATCTACATATAGCGATAAAAAAAAATACACGAGTATATAATAAAGTTGAACTCTTCTGTGGCTGCATATTCAAAATTATCTTCGTTGATACCATTGTTTCTTAATGATGAAATAATATCAGATAACAAGTTCACAATGATGATTAAGAGATACAATGAAGCAACATGAGATTTAGAAAACTACAATAATAATAATAATGTTGCAAGAACTACTGCAACAGATCATTAAGAGTACAACTACACCAAAGACAACAATGATATCAATAACTTCCACTAACCCTGTTTGTTTGTTTGATTAGGATTTTTAATGTAGCTTTAACAATTTTTCAGTCATATCGCTACGATGTCTGCAGTGAGGCAGTTTATAGTAATGTCTAGCACTGAGACATCATGCCGCATACATGTAGCATGATGTCTCACCCAGTCACATTATCCTGACACCAGGCCGACCAGTCCTAACACTAACCTCTTAATGCTGAGCGTCAAGCGAGGCAGCTGTTAGTACCATTTTTGTAAGTCTTTGGTATGACTTGGCCATGGATCGAACCAACGACATCCCGCTTCCACGGTGGACGCTATAACCACTAGGCCACCGGAGCAGTTCCCACTAACCCTGAAGTCAGCGTAAACCTTCCAATCGCATTTTCCGCAAAAGAAATTGCACTTGCTTAATTATGAGTATATTAGTTGGCCATATATCTGGTCAAAATCATTCAGGGGTCAACATTCAGATAATTCACTGGTATTTGCAAATAAAAGTAAACCAGATGGGTCGTTATTGGAATGCCAAAAGGGTCTTATCATATCGGAGAAATAGATGATGAATTTCAATGCAGAATCTATTACAGGAAAAGAATCAAAAATAGACATAACAGTTCATGAACCAACATTATCAGCTGCAGTAGAGATAAAATTCGCAAGATTATGTCATGGGTATGTATCAGTCATCAATTAGAACTGTTTTAGGATGGCTCGACATTCTTCCTGAATATAAGGGACCCTACAGAACCGACCCGGGATGATTTTTCTACTAATGAAAAATATTTATAACATTACCAGAGTACAGGAAAAATATTTAGGAAAGGGAATTTTTTTCATACATTTGGTAACGAAAATATACCCAAAGAAAAACTTCTGGAGTTATTTAAGGATTCAGATTTAAATTATTTGTGAATGAAGAATATATTAATAATTTTTCAACTGCAGTTACTCCTGAGCTTGCGTGTATATTTAGTAAATTAAACGATTTGTTTGTTAGTATTACAAAATATTATTCTGATGAATCAAAACAACAAATTATTGAAACAATCCAGCATTCAAATCAGATTATAGATGACATCGAGTATGTTAATCAGCAAATTCTTTAAAATGTAATAAATTTTACAAAAAACATGTATCATGTTTATGGATCTGGAGCCAAATGCATTTCAGTTAAGGTATTTCTTGATCGCTATAAAATAACCAAACAACAATTACCAACATTTGTAATACCATCACTTGCAACCAGTTAACTAAAGAAAACATTCAGTGATCTTATCAACGAAAACGTTCCTAAAATAATCGAGACATGGAGAAAAATAAATCTCCGGCAGGATAATATTCTCAGATATGACAATGATTTATATGGTGGTGGCAGGTCCAAAGGTCATTATAGAAGACAGCACAATCTCCAGCTCCCCTAAGTTGCCTTAGGATATCTTAGCAGGGCTTAGATATATACATATAGTTCTATACATAAATATTTACATTTATATACATACATACATATGGCACAGACAGACAGGGATATCATGCTTAGGGTATCTTGGCTGGATCAGGATATATATATACAAAAGGGCACAATCTCCATTCTCCCTAAGTTGCCTTAGGACATCTTAACAGGGTATAGAGATATATATAGTTATATATATATAAATATTTACAGTTATATACATACATACACACATACATACACACATACATACATACATACATACATACATACATACATACATACATACATACATACATATGGCACAGACAGACGGGGACCCTCTCTACGTTGAACAGATTTTTGCACACACACAAACCCAAATGAACCCCTGGATAGTGCAAAATGAGCACCCACCAGGGAGGGTGTTGTTTTTTCTGTTCTTTATATCTGATATGGGGGATCGAACCACTGTACATCAGTACGAAAATCAGCCACTCTAGCAAATGAACTATGGTTCTAATCAACATATATATATATATATATATATATATATATATATATAGGTACATCTTATACAGCTGAACCACTATTTCGAGTAATTCTTATTTACACTTAATAACATTTTTTAATTCTTTTTATGTGATGCAAATCTGATGCCAAAATAAAAATGTTATAGTATGTTGCAAAGGAAGAGTACATGTTAATTTTAATGTGTTTATGAAAATAATTGTAACATAATCTGTTGGTCGAAAAATAGGCTGAAAAATATATAGTAGGTTGAAATAGTTCTGATACAACACAGATTATATATAATAGTGTTCTTCTGACAAACACAAATACCTTTCAGGTCATTGACGATAACAAAGGAGGTAACTATGCTAAATTACTAAAGAAAGATGCCTGACAGTAATTATCTCCCTTTTGCACTATCATTTTGACAATAGGTAGATATTTTTTTGTCAATATTGAAAAGTTGTATCTTTTAGAAAGATCAGACTTTATATATGTGTGTATATAATAGTGTTCTCCACACAATTTCAAATACCTTACTTTGTTCAGATCATTGACAGTAAAAAGGGAGGGAACTACTTCGAATTAATGAATAAAGATGCTTGACACTAATTATCTGCCTTTTGCATTATCATTCTGACCATATTGGTGGATATCTTTCTTCAACAGTGTTGAAAAGTTACATCATTTAGAGAGAGAGGATTTTTGTATATTTTCTGCTACATGTCATACCGAAGGTGATATAATGTCAAAATATTTGCTGGCTGTGGTCATTGATTAAAATATTATTACTTCACCAGTCTCTGTATTCAGTTATATATTCAAATCAGAGTTTTTCTAGGAAAAAAAGCTGATTTATACACATTTTCTGCTACACATTGAACTGAAGGTATGCAGGTATCAAATTATTTGCTGGCCTCATTCATTGATTTACCGGGAAGTATTTTTTCTTCACCAGTCTCTTTAGTTATAGATTTGATAGTTGCTTTCCCATTGTCTCTCACCTGCCACTCCCACCCTGTGCATTATTGTGTGATAACTTGAAGGTTACTTAAGGTGTTATTTGTAGGATTTGAGTCAATATGGCCAATTACATGACCGTCTTTGATTATCCCATGAAAATTCTCGAAAATAAAACAGTGATGTAGATATGTTTTCTTCCCAACAGTAGACATTAGATAACCAGAATTACTGACAAAACCTACTGGCTAATCTGATTAATATTCGGAGTGCTAAAAATGATGATGGGGCATCACACATATGGTCTACATTCAAAATTATGCACGATGACAAAGTCATTGCTGAAGTCATTGACATTACAGTGAACGATGAAGGAGCAAAAAAATATTGATTATCTTAAGGATCTTAGATATTTTTTCAGAATAAAATTTATTGTGCAGTCAGAAACAGATTCTACTGTGTGAATTATCTGCGACTCAATGTGACCCTATTTTTCATAACAACAAAAACAGCTGTGTTAAGTAAAAGTTTAAAACCTGGAATGTTGACTTGGATTGATGAACCATATTATATACAAGCATACCCTGTAACGGCAGTTGTGTACGGGATTTATCAGCTAATGATAAAGCTGATATTTACGATTTTGTGCCAATGAAATTTTCATCATTGACAGAATCAAGGATGAACTGTGTCACTGAGTGAGTAATAGAACATTTTATAAATGCGATAACGTATGGAATAACTGATCTATGATTTTAAATGATAAATGAGTGGGCTGAAATAGTAAAAAAAATAGCGTAGTTACAATTAATGATGTATCTAAGAAAAAATACTAACATTTCCAATAATAGTAAAAACGTTAACCAGAGAGATTTTATATGATTTGAAACATTATATAAAAGGATGAGCTCCAGAAAATATCATGGATCATAATGCGCATGCGTTTACTAATGCAGTAACAATATTTCCACGAGATCGAACTGTAAGACTTTACCCAGACTCTGGGGAAAATATGTTTGATTTTATTCATGAAATAAGTTGAAATGATCATGTATCAGTATGGCTATTTCAGAGTGATGAAAATATGATCAATTTGTACGACCTAACATTGAAATATACTGGTTAGAATCACTCCATGAAACGATGAGAGCTCTTACTCAGAAATTTTCAACTGATAATATTGACGAGTTGATGAGCAACTGTTTCATTGTTCCTTCAGTTGCAACCCACACTGTAAGAGAGAAAATTCATGTAAACCAACACATGCTAAATTTCTCAAATTCTAAAGATGTGTAGCTAAACTGCTGTGATTATGGACATGGTGGATTATGGAACACTAAATATGATTATACAGATGTTATCTCGGTTGATATGGTCGAAGAAGTTTTCAGGGATGGGAGAATGTTCTGGATACTTGAAAAGATTTGGACAACCCCCGCATGAAATGACCAAAGTGGCGATTAATGGACCACTACCTGATTTTGATCTAACTGGATTTGCTTGTATCGTATCGTTTGAATTCTCTTAGAGTCTTCAGATGATCTGTTATGTTTGGTAGACATTTCTCTGAGAAATGTTGTAAAGTCATTGTACTTATCACAGTATTTTTGTACAAGAGAGATGAATGGACTCCTGATCAAATGGGTGAGAAATATTTATCTGGAATAATAATTTTGGATGAATTATGCACAGTGTCACTAGATATATTGAAAATGTTTCTTGATTGGTTATTGTTAGAGAATACAGCTGTGATGTGTGGCGATCATGGTCAACCACAACCATTTGTTTGTCTCTGCATGATTGGTTGAAGGATTTTGTAGATTATTTCAAAGAGAAAACTGATGATCATAGAGCCAAAATTAAGAGAGTGTAAGAAATTAATCAGACTACAACCAAGTAAAATCTAGTATAAAATAATGCGTGAAATAATTTCAGAAACTTCCATAAATGATTTTTGGGATAAATGGAGACCAAACGATTTGATACATGTAGTGGCAAGTAGAAAGTTAGTTCATGATACACTTCAACAGCAATTACTTCAATTACAAAAAGAAAGGTTTTCTGTATTGCCTGTACCATTATGTTATAGACCAGCTGATACACGATGAATATTGAAGTTGATATACCACGAGAGTCAGGAGGAAACAGAATCTTGTGCTAAATGATATTGTTCTAGTTCCTGTCAGCACTGTTGAGGATGCAATACACATTGACAAATCGCCATGGACGTTAGGATATGCAATCCACTCATCTTAAGTGTTGACTATTTCTGATACAGTTGTTTGGATTTATTGATGATACCGGTAATAGCAAGTGATCAAATTTAGTCTTTCTCTCAGCTGTGGATGGATATTGTGTATTTTACTGACACTAACAACAAAATTGTTAACGATGATATAGTAAGAAAAAAACTTGCTAGTTATAAACAATGTGACAAAAAAAATAATCGCAACTTTGATATTGATGCTGAATTTATAATAATGCTGAAAAACAACCGAATAATCATTGTTTGAGCTGTAACACAGTAATGTTATGGCAGTATTCGGATAAACATCCAAGACAATTTACCGAAAATAAAAGATAGTATTCTTGGTCATACATGTGAAAATACGATGCTGCCCTGTCTTGAATGTTATTGAAGTCAAGGTGCTAGTTCATTGATTGCAGTAATAATTGTGTATCATCAGGAATTACTTGCAATTGTTTACGTGTAAATCCATGCTGAGGAGCAGTTTAATCTAATCTGTATATTGCAGGTCTACCAGTGGATGTAACTACACTAGAAATTTTGTGGGTGGTAATACTCCAAATAGGATCAGTCACTCTTTTTTTTTACCTACTTCAAGTTCACCCAGTTCATATAAATATCTAACAGTAACATTACCTAATATTGGTCGTTTCAAAAAATCATGTTGTACAGGTGTATATTTTTTGTGATTGCGTTAATAGCTTTCATGTTGGTTGTTTGAGTACTTTCATTATTTAATGCATTTATTACACTTAGTAATTTTGCAACCCATTCTCAAGATCTTATATTTTTTAATATTATTTCCTTTGCATACTGAAATCCAAATAACCGCTCAGCACAAGTTTGATTAATTCTCTTAACAATTGCCTGATCACAGTGTATTGCAGTATGTCGTCATATTTTGACATTATGTTGCTTCATCAGCGATGATACTACACCCTGAAATTATTTGCCAGGATCAATCTGTAACAGCTGTGGTCATCATAGACCACCGCGTTCATAAATTCGTTCAAATGCATAAGCAACTTCTGCTGCTGTCTTTGATGATAATGGCTCTGCTTCTTTGTATCTGCTTGCAACATCAACTACAGTCAAGACATATTTGTACATTATTTGACGTCTTCATATTTTGATAGTATCATGTGGTAAAAATAAAATATCAGCCTGATGAACTTCATTAGGAACACTGACATCAAAATGCACATATTTTATTCTTTTAGGCAGCAGTAGATAAATTTGCCATATTGCCTGTGTTGTGATAACCATTTTTCAGCAGCTACATGGGTAAAATTTGCTGCTTCAGCGAATTTACTAATCACTGCTCTGCCTCTCCAGTATCCTATTTGACTATAATAAATTGATTCCATAATAATATTAATTACCAGCCCCTAATAATAGTTTACCTTTTATCGCAGATCTTACTAACCTAATTGCTAGTGACTCCTTTAATTATTTTTTTTTATGGAATTTAACACATGAATTAATTTTACATTGCTGCAAATCATTTGATTGATAAGCTATGACACGCTTTATAAATAGCATTTTTGGGATACTCACAGAGTTTTGGTTGATCCTGATTATCAAGTAGAGTTCCAGGACCACAGTAATTACATCCTGGAAGTCTCCAGTAATTTTCCTAATTTTGGTGCAATATCACCTCCTCATTTCTTAAAAATACAGTATGAAATAAAAAAATTTAATTTCTTTGTACCACATTGTTTACACTTACCTGTAAGTGCTGATATTTTATTTTTTGTTGTAATAGTTGTTAATTGATTGTGGGGGTCCATGCTCTGCATTTAACACAATATTAATCTATATTATTTGTTATATATCATGGATGTAATTGGTTTTTCGGCGACAAGAAAATGAGAACCGGTTAAACATCACATGGGATTACCATATTCTATCTGGATGATCATAATAAGTGGAAAGACACAATTATTACCTAATTTAATAATAATGATGGGATAAATTGTATCTGATAGCTCTGTCTATAGATGATCAGCAATGCTATGTAGTGTTAAAAGATTTAAGGAAATGCAAAATTAATTATTGGATGATGATGTTATCGAGTTTATCACTGACATCAATGAAGCGCCATCTGTAGATGATATTGATAGGAGTGTTAATAATTTAGTAGTGTACGATGATGTAATGTTGGATAAAGAGTCAAATCCTGCATGCATATTTTCTTGACGCAGACATGAAAATACTGATGTGATTTATTTCACTCAATGATACATACACATACCTAAATGGAGTTGATACACATGCATTACGAAATATTCATTGGTGTAGCGGAGATATGAATTATAATATTTTTAAAAATATCTTTTCAAAATCACAAACTACCCCACACAAATTTATCACAATAAATTTACATGATCCTAGATCAAGATACAGAATTGGTCTTGATAAAATCTTTGGATAATAGAAGCAGGGAGGGTGTGACCTCAATAAGAGGTAATTGGACTAAACATCACACAGATATTTTTAGAAAAATACCAAGACACCAACTACAGGTAATAACAAAAATAACTAACCAGGGAGAGACTCTCTTGAAAGTTAGATGCTTCGGTTTGGCGATATTGATGTCATTTTTCGTATTCGTAAGTAGCCTTAGTTTTACAAATGGGACCTTATAAAATTAGATCGGTTTACCCTCCCTGCTGCTCAGTCACATAAATCACCAAACTAAACCAAAGACTTTCATAATTTAACCCTTTGAACTCTAATCTGCCCCATATTTCGGCACAATAACCCGAGCCTCCCTGGAAATTTTTGAAAATTTTATAAAAAGTAAAATTTTGCAAAATAAAATTAATATTATGCCTTAGAATGATAATCCACTATGATATAACAGCAAATATCAAATTGTCTCTTTTCAAACATGCTTATAAAATGCTTTTTATTACTATGACTATGTAACAAACTGTCTCGAAATTTTGTTCATGTTGTACCATTCATGCAAGATCTATATTTCACTGACCATCTAGTGAATAACATAACACAGGCCGGTATACCGGCCTGTCAGGTTATGACGGTAGATAGCTAGGCCAGTATACCGGCCTGTCGGGTTATGACGGTAGATAGCTAGGCTGGTATACTGTCCTTTCGGGGATATACACCGTTACAACCGGCCGGTAAACCGGCCTGTCGGGTTTTAAGGGTTAAGGATGAGTTCTAGAATACATGTATTATAAATCTATCAGCCTTTGAGCAAAGTGATGAGGACACAACATGTAAATCTTTCTAGAAAATATTGATAAAAATGTTAATGATAATAGTAATAATATTATTACTCATTATTTCTAGTACCAATACATCTTGTACTGGTGTAATTTAATGTATTGACAGACTTGTAATTTAATGTGTATTTCAGCAATTGTGAAGAAATCAGTCAAAACATACATGTGTCTTGTCCATAAGCATTGTTGATCCTTTCATCTCTAATCTGTTTTCTTCTAAAAGCAACATTGGATTCCTATGTAACTTGCATTTGTTTTAAGGTCAGCTGTTTAAGAATAATGACATTCAGTATGGTCATCGTGGTAGCAATCCTAAAATTGTATTATTATTTTCCAAAAATGCCAAACACTACCTTATGTAATAGATATATTGAACATCTCCATTTCAGCTGGAGACTTCGTGTTCGTGTCATATCCAAGAGTAATGTATTTAGGACGAGTAAAATGGATGGGAGATACAACAGAATCATTGAATATTTCAGTGTTTTCTTTCGAGATGAAAGTGGACAAATTAGAGGTGTATTCTTCAAGGATTCAGTCAAGAACTTCAAACAATTCTATAAGTTACTAAAAGTAAATAAGGTATGTATATATTTATATTACAGATAGGTTTAGTTTGCCTTCAGCATTGTTCTATCTCAAGTATATGCATCCTATGGCCTTTGGCCCCAACCTGGTTTTATTCACATATTGACATCTTAGGGTGGGACTTTACAAATTGTTTACTGTACATGTCTACTTTATCTCTTTAATAATAATGGTACAATAGTTTCACCATTCATCCTTCATTATAAATCTAAATTATCATATGCAAGTGATTTATTAATTAATTTAGGGCAAATTTTCATTTTTTAACAAAGAAACAAAACTTCTGCTCAAGCCACATTATTAGCACAGATACAGTGTGAACCCATAATAGCACGCTCTGTTATAACAGGAATTCGGATATAACACTGTTGTGTTGTGGCTCCAAAAGTTTCATGTATTTTGCTCGTACATGAAAAAAAATCTTAGTATGACAGAAACTAAAAATGTTTATTATCATTTTGGGGAAGAGGTTTCATATAAATAATACATGATGATTGTGGTGTGGCTCCTGAAAATTTACATCTATTTTTCTCGTACACAAAACAAATAGGTTTTTTTTCTTAAAAGTAGGAAAAATAAGAGGTTTTTGCTTTCCACTAGACTCACTATTCATAAACAAATCTACAAAGCCGCTAAGAAGAATGTCACAAGCATAGTCCATTTATCCAAATCATCCCACTACAGTACTAAGATCACGAAGAGTTCCAGCTGCAAAGAGCTCTTCGAGATAACTAACAAACTAATGTCAAGGAACAAATGTACACCACTTCCAATAACCTTCTGTCCACTAGACCTACCAGACCAATTTGCAAATTTCTTCGATGACAAAGTACAGACCATTAGAGATTCGCTTGACAGCACAATTTCAACTGATTCGTCACCATACAGTTATGATGCAGAATTTCAGCGACAACCGTTAGGAGCATTTGAACCTGTTTCTATTGATTTAGTACGGACAATTGTGATGAAAAGTGCACCAAAGTCTTGTGAACTTGATCCAATTCCAACATCATCACTGCTTGATTGCTTAGACCCAATATTGCCTTCACTAACTGATGTTATTAATATCTCTCTCTCATCAGGGGAATTCCCATCATTTTTCAAAACTGCCATCGTAAAGTCACTGCTGAAGAAACCAACACTGGACCATAACGATTTAAAGAACTATCGCCCAGTTTCTAATATCCCATTCATATAAAAAATGTTAGAAAAGGTTGTTCTAACTCAACTTGTATCTCATTTGAATTCAAACAGTCTTTTAAGCAATGTACAGTCTGCATATCGCCTTTGCCACAGTACAGAAACTACTCTTCTGAAAGTATTTAGTGACCTTCTCTCTGCTTTGGATAGTGGAAAGATTACAGTCCTCACTCTCCTGGATTTATCTGTTGCATTTGACACAATAGACCATGATATATTACTTCACCATCTCCAGCATGTATTTGGCATTCAGAAATATAGCCTTACAGTGGTTCAAGTCCTACTTAGTCAACAGGACACAAATTATATCTGCAAATGGAATACACTCCAGCCAAGTTGATGTATGTTGTGATGTTCCACAGGGATATGTTCTTGGACCTGTTCTCTTCATTTTGTACACTCAGCTGCTCTCAAGTGTCATAGATCATCACCCAGTGTCGCACCAATTGTATGCTGATGACACCCAAATATACAAGTCTAGCCACCCAACTGAAGTTCATGCTACCATCCATGGAGTAGAGAAGTGCATTTCTGATGTGAAATCATGGATGACATGTAACAAGCTGCAGATTAATGATGATAAAACTGAGGCTATTCTGATCACAACACAAAGACTTTCTCATCCACATCCTTTACCTCAGACAATAAATATCAGCAACACCAACATTAAATTCTCAAAGTCAGTAAGGAACCTAGGCGTTACTCTAGACAGTACTCTCACATTGCACCAACATGTCATGAACATATGCAAGGCTGAATATTTTGAATTGAGACGCATCAGTTCCATTCGTAAATATCTTTCAGTTGATGCCACTAAAACACTTGTGTGTTCATTAGTACTTTCAAGACTGGACTATTGTAACTCAATTCTGTCTGGTTTGTCACAATATACTCCAGAAACTTCAAAAAGTTCAAAACACAGCTGCACGGATCATCTTTAGAGTACCTCGATCAGAGCACACCTCACCACTGCTCTGTACCCTACATTGGCTATCAATTCGATACAGAATCAAACACAAAATTTGTTCTCTGTGCTATGTTTCACTGACAGACTCCAGTCCAACATACATATCCAGCCTCACCCATGTGTATACACCAGCTAGATCCTTACGCTCTTCTTCTGATAATCGTATACTCATTGTTCCCAAGGTGAAAACAAAGTCATATGGACAACGTTCGTTTGCACACCAGTGCCCGGCGACGTGGAACGAATTGCCCATTGAAATTAGACACAAAGACACAGTGGTCCCTTTTAAGAGTGCTCTTAAGACTCACCTGTTTTGACTGCAGGGACAAACTTAGCGACCTAATCATGTTTTATATCTTATATGTATTCAGCATGTTTTTATGTTTTCCAATTTCATTGTTTTTGTCATTTGTTGTTATGTAGTGTAGTCATATCATTATTGATGGTGTAAAGCACCTAGAGCTTCAAAAGATTAGGCGCTATACAAAGTCCTCATTATTATTATTATTATATAAACAGAATCCACGTACGAATTCTTAAATTGCTGCACCAGTAATAACAAAGTCACTAATGCATATCATAAATTTAAGTATAATGAGTGGTAATTTTCCAGAAAAACTGAAATGTGTAAAGGTTACACCTATCTTTAAGAAAGGAGAAAAGGAGGATCCAGGAAATAAAAGACCAATATCAATTCTACCTGTGTTGTCAAAACTGTTTGAAAAGTATGTAGCCATTCAGGTCTATAAATATTTTGAAACAAACTCTCGATTTCATAAATCACAATCAGAATTTAGAAAGTACCACTCATGCCAAACAAAACTTACCAAATTAATTGATCTTTGGCTGAAGGAAATGGATAATGGATATATGACTAGGATTGTTTTCCTTGACTTCAAGAAAGCTTTTGATCTTGTTGATCACGAAATTCTGCTGCAAAAGTTGAACTGTTACAGGTTTGACAATCCTTCTTTAAACTGGTTTAGATCATACCTAAACCAAAGGTCTCAACAAGTAAGGATTGACAATATTATCTCTCAAACTCACACTATTCATCCAGGAGTCCCTCAAGGCTCAGTTTTGGGCCCTCTCTTTTTCCTTATCTAAATCAATGATCTACCATTAAATAATGAATCCACCAATACAGATTTGTTTGCAGATGATGCAACCTTGTATACATCTAGTTCTGATACTGAAGTTATCCAAACAAGATTAATCTCAGACCTTATTAGAGTCCAAAACTGGGCACAACAAAATAGGATGGTACTTAATGAAGGTAAAACAAAATGTATGATTCTGGGGATGACACAAAAGCTACATGTCAGGGAACCCAAAACTATCTCTTGCAATAAATAATCATCCATTAGAAAATGTCGAACATGCAAGGCTTGTAGGTGTGTCCATAGATAATAATTTATTATGGAATGACCATATTGATAAGCTTTGTAAAACAGTCATCCAAAATTGCCTTCCTAGCAGAATCAAGAAATATTTACCTATGGAAACTTGCAATCTATACTACAAGTCATATATTCTTCCAACAATGGATTACTGTTCTAATGTATGGGGAAACTGTGCTAAATCTGAGCTTGACAGGATTTATAAATTCCAGAAACGAGCAGCACGTGTAATTTTAGATACATCTGTTGATCATCCCTGTAAAGCATTATTTACAGAACTCAAATGGTTCAGAATATATGACAGGATAGATTTTCACAAGGCAGTTCTTTTATATAAATGTCTACATGGAACTGCACCAGAGTATCTTCAGGACTTATTCAGGCCTTTTTCAACACAATACCAGTTGAGATCAATATCACATGGAAACCTTCTAGTACCAAAACCAAGAACAGAGCAATTCAAAAAGAGTTTTCAATACTCTGGTACAGTTCTGTGGAATAAGCTTCCACTACATGTAAAATTGGCTGAAAATATTAGAGTATTTAAGAAGAGATATCATGAGCATGCATGTGTTTCTAATAGATAATTTAATTTAGTATTTTAATACTAAACATGCTAAAATAAGCACTAATTATTGCTTTCTTCACACAATGTGCATTTGTTATACTCTCATTAAGTGGGCCTCAAGGGAGAATAGTCCTTGACTAATGAGTCACCCTCTATAAAAAAAAGCATTATTATTATTATTATTATTATTATTATTATTATTATTATTATTATTATATGTACCAACCCGTGGTTCTATGAATAAAGTAAATATTATATATGCCATCTTTGTTTTCACTACAGGTGTATTTCTCATTTAATATGCATTGATTAAGATGGTAACTGTGCCATTGAAGCACATATATTTACACCAGCATTTATTATCTACCCCTACTCCCTGCAGAGTGTTGGGGGTACATTCATAATTTTCTTCATCTAACTGACCTGGTTATTTATAACACGGTTCAGTCTATAACACGGTTGGGTTATGTGGCTCCCAACTACCATGTTACAGCGGGATCACATTATACCAAAGTCGGTTAAATTCTGCAGATGAATATATCATCAACTGTAGATGGATTATAAAACAAAAATGTAATGTACTGCACAACCTGCAAAAACCACCAGTCCAGTTTTAACTAAATGTAACACAGAATAGTAAAGTTCCTAGTTCAAAGGTCATGGTCATTGGCAGATAACTGCTCTTGTATCTTGTAAACTGCCAGCCCCACAGAAGAAAATTTGTTTTAAAATCCAGAAAGACTACAATTTGTCAAAGATAAATTCTGTTTTGTTAGAATATATTGTTTTACTTTTGTGCACTCACCATAAAAAAGATTGCATTATTTTATGATGTCCATCCATCTGTCTGTTGCCAATTTCTTTCTGCACAATACCCAAAGAACTCTACCTATTTTGGGGTCATAGGTTATAAAATAATAGTTATTTTAGAACAGAATCACATCCATAGACTAAGTGTCCACAGACTTGTTATCAATGGCAGTAACATTTACAAGATGAACAGCTTGTCAAAGTTTTACAAACATTAGAAATTCAGCAACAATTCTTGATTGTAAGGCGATAGGAATATTAGCATGCAAGTGTTCTTAATTCTTGATTGTAAAAGAGATAGAAATATTATCATGCAAGTGTTCTTTATTCTTGATTGTAAAAGACATAGGAATATTATCATCTTTATTTACAAGCGCGGTTACACTGCAACCTGATTAGTTGATGTTCATCATTACACAAAAATGACAATAAAGATATCATTTTTCCAGATAATCAATTGATCATTTTCATTTTTACACAATTTTTTTGATTGACAGAGAAAAGTAACTTTTTTTAGAGTCTAATTACTGGAGTCGTTGATGGTATATGTAATATAATAATACATTACCTGAATATTGGAGTCATTGATGGTATATTAATATAGTACAGTGGTCCCCCTCTTATACAGCCACCTCTTCTGAATCTTGAAATCTGCTTTTTAAGAAGGGCGGCCTTTCCAGAGAGGGACTAAATTTTTTGTGAAACGTTTATATAATGTAGGTAGTAAGAAAGCAACATACTTCAAAGTATTTAATTCATTTAATATCTTTGTATAAAAGTAACATTACTTAATAAAAGGTTCTTCTTGTTATAATAATAGACTTATTTTAACTGAATATACATTAATTGTTTTTATTCTTGGAGTAAGCGTTTCCAAGTCTTTTTCAACAAAAAATTGTTTTATTTGAGTCTTTTGTACATAAAAATGTTTGGCAAGTCCACTCTCCCCACCTCACGGGATCTTGTCGAGTAGAATAACCGACTTTCTTATAAAATTATACGTCTCCATTTACATAATGATGTGTTAATGTTTAGTAATGATTTTTTTGGATGTTATTATCCTTCTTCTCTTTGTACTTTATGTGTTCAAGCATGTCTCAAGGCACTCTGAATCTTCACTTATCCAAGTTTCATTCAATGATATGTATTTTTTTGTTGTTGGTGCAATTGACCACCAATTCCAAGTTCTGTTGGTGTCCACATATGTTACTTGTTGATATTTAATTGGATCTTGTACACACTAGTTAAGCTGTGTTACATTTATTCTTGTTAATAGTGTTAGGGACACTGTTAATCCTTACATAAAACAGTGTCAAAACTGTTAACCATTAGTGACCATTAGTATTTTTTAACAATTATTTTAAAGCAGATGCTCAACAAAGCTTAACATAAAGAATTTGCAGATATAATCACCTAATTGCAATCAGATATGTGTGCCATTAAATGTCTTCTTAAAAGCTATTAAACATAATTTGTCAAATTTTTTGTGTGCAAATAATGCTGACCCAAATTGAGAATATCTTCTACATGCATTACAAAAATTAGAATGACCTTCAAATATCTTGTCAGAATTCCTGAGCATATTTTGACTGAATTTGACAGAGAGGAACCTGGAATATTGACCGAATTTGAGGAATGGATGACTTTAAAGTTTTACAATGATTTATCATCACATATGACCACCATTACTATTTTTTTTTAAAAACAACTTTTAAAGACTTCTCATTAAAAACTACTTAACAGAACCAATGACAAAAAGCATCCTAGCATGCAAAATTTTTTTCTCAAGAAACCTTGTCTTTTCTTATTTCTTGCAGGTTTTCTATTTAAGTGGAGCATCTGTGACAGAATCCAACCCACTGTATCACAGAGCACATTTACAGTTAAAGATGAACAGTAAGACAAGTATAGAGCCATGCAGAGTGGCAGCAGACATTCCCATAATAGGGAAATATTGTTTTACAACAATAAATTGCCTTAGTTATAAACAAAAGGATGAATTGGTTGGTAAGTTTTCTTTGAACGTACGTGGACTCAAGTTGCTATAGACCCATTCAATAAGCTGGTGATTTCAGTTACCTTGCCCAGTAAAACTAGTTAGAGCGTCTACCTCAAATGCAGGAGGTTATGGTTTAGAACACAGGCCAAGTCACACCAAAGCATTATAAAAATGGTACTAAAAGCTGCCTCCACAGTAATTTAAATTAGTATTGTGGTTTTGGTTAAAGTTATTTTATTTGCTTATATTTTCAAAACATCTTGCTGGATTTTGGTCATATTTGAGATGAATCATTTTGAAACTGAAACATTTCTCCTGTTAAATATTTAAATAACCTATTTGACCTTGGAATCAAAGTCACAATCATATAAATTTGTGTAAAGGTTTTGATTCTACAACTTTAATTTGTTTTTATATTTCCTAACCTCCTTAACTGATTTTGTTCATACTTTAAATGACTCGTGAAGCAAACACAATATTCTGTGACATATACTCGTTCAAAAATTTGACCTTTTTTGGTCAAGGTCACATGCTTTTTTCAACAATTATTTGATTGTCATTTTAATATGAAGGCACTAAGGCTTTATTATTTTACAAACCCATGGAACCAGTTAAAGATTTGAATAGACAGTAGTTATAAGTTAATGCTTATGTTCAAGTAATGGTACTTCATTTTTTTCAATGGAATCATTTTTAAATGATTTAAGTTACCACTGAGCTGTTGTTTCTGAAGTGTAATTAGAGTAACTGGACTTTATCAATAGAACACAGAAAAGGAAAGTAACGGTATCATAAATTGCATTAAATTAGTCTTTTGTATTATAAAGGGATTTTGGATAATTCAGACTAGTTATAAAGAGCATATTAAAACCTATGTTACAAAATGATGACTTGATAAATTTCCACATTAATAACTAGTAGTAGACATAAATATGTACTTATTCCTACAAAATCCTGTAGTCTTTTTTTTAAATTCTAATGTTTTATTTATTTAGAGGATCAAGAGGAGCACTATTGTATTACCATTCAGGCAAATTAAGATCGCTGTGCAATTTGAATCTCCTTTAATTAGCATTCAGCTTAGTTTTAAAGGCACAAATGGCAGTAGAATCCTATAATTTGCTTAATATGTCCCTGTTTTGTGGCTTCCTAAACAAATGCATTGTGTGTAAAAATCTATAACTGTATGTCCCATGTTTTGGATGTTGTCCAGCAAATATTGGTAACCACTCCGGTAGCCTAGTGGTTAGAGCATCCGCCACAGAAGTGGGAGGTCGTGGGTTTGATCTCTGGCCGAGTCATACCAAAGACTTACAAAAATGGTACAAACAGCTTCTTCGCTTGACGCTAAGCATTAAGAGGCTAGTGTTAGGACTGGTTGGCCTGGTGTCAGGATAATGTGACTGGGTGGAACATCATGCTACATGTCTGGCATGATGCCTCAGTGCTAGACATCACTATAAACTGCCTCACTGCAGACATTGTAGCAATATGACTGAAAACTTGTTAAAGCTATATAAAAAATCCTAATCAAACAAACAAACAAAAGCAATTATTGGTTGCTATTCAGTATGAATGGGACCCACTAAGCTTTTTGCTCACCTAACATGATGTCACAGCACATCTCTCATTACCAAATAGCTGACATATCAGTACATATGTCACATCATACAAGTGTGCTTCAGTGACAAAAGAAAGAAAAATAGGATTTTTCTATAATATTTTTATCATTTTAATTTTTTTTTATTACATACAGTTTTATGAATACTCAATAAATAGGGATGTAATTATAATAGTTTAGTTGCACAGCAGGATATTATGGTTTGAACCAAAATAAACAGGCTTGCAAGATAGCTAATTTCTGTGTACTTTAGTCAAACCAATGATATCCACAGTTCAACATTGCTAATTATCAATAAATGTCATTGTTTTTGTCACATCAAATTTTGAATTGCTAATTCATAAATATGCTTTCCATTACTGCCATACTTCCATTTGCAATTATTGTGTTTCAGATGTAATTGGTGTTGTTGATAGCATTGGAGAGATTGAGACTATTTCAACTGAATATAAAAAGGAACAAACAAAGCGAGAATTGAACTTGGTGGATCAGAGTGGCATGGTAGTTGCTGTGACCTTTTGGGGACAACATGTAAGTTCAGCAGTAGAAGGTCTGCTATTTGTTTACATCTGTAAGATCTTGAATCAGACTGAGATGCAAGAAAATGACTTTACACTCAAACTTCTGTATAACAATCACTCAGGAGATAACAATAAGTAGTTTTTTAGACGGATAGATATTATATACAGGTAAGAGTCATGTTAGGGAATTTAAAGTTATTTATGTCTTTTAATGCATTCAAATGTAATACTCACCAGTCACTATTGGCAATACATGAAGATCCACAGGAAAGAAATTTAGAAGTACATTGAGCAGGTGCTTGCTAAAGTTAGGCAAATTATAGGAAATTAAAAGGTGAGTTAATGGTCTCTCTCTCTCTCTCTCTCTCTCTCTCTCTCTCTCTCTCTCTCTCTCTCATATATATATATATATATATATATATATATATATATCTTGTCTTATGGCTTGACTTATTTCAAGTTAACATATGTTAACCCATTTTATCCTGAATACAATCACAGTCATAATGCCTCATTCTATCCTGAATACACCTGTGGTCATGATATCCCATTTTATCCTGAATACGACTTTGAAGTCTTTCAAAACTACAAAAGAAATGGGTCCAGGATGATTTTTCACCTCGAATACAGCCACAATTTTAATTGATAGAATATTGTTATTACTGACATACTGATGATGTGGACTTCGAAATTTGGACAAAATTTGTTCTAATTAATTACCTCAGTGAAAGATTTCTAAGATTAATTTGTGACAGGTTTTCGTTGGAAACTGCATACTGAAGTATATGTTCTAGAGTGTGATGTAAACAAATTGTTCAGACTTTTGAACTGTGCTTGGAACTTCAAATTTGGACCAAAAAATGCTAGAAAAAGAGTTATATTTATTTTATTCATATACTTTTAGGAGCATTTCATTCATCTTCATAAACAAAAGATTCACTGAACTTTGTGGTATGTTTTTTAATTAGTTTTTTTTCTTTCTTCTTTCAAGTCATATTTCAAAATACAGTTGTGAGCATGTATATTGGTAAATGATAACAAAACATATTTCACTGTATTGCAAATTTTTATTATCTTTTCATAGATAAATATAGTTTTACATACCTTAAAAGAGAAATAACAATGTTACAACATTTTTAGTAAACATGGTGAACATCATCACAATTTATGCTTCTGCTGCTCCGTTTTACCACAATGTATTTAGAATTGCTTCTCAGGAATGAGGCACTGCAGTTGAAATTGCTAAGCAGGTTAAAATGGGTTAATAGCTCTTATTCTTAAGCATGAAATGTGGGTAGGGTATTGTAGACATGTGCATGGCCAAATCATTCAAAATTATCATTCAAATCATGGTACATACATTGCTTGGCATTTAAAATAATTCTCTTTCCATTTACTCCATTTTTCCACAGAATATTATTCTTAACTATTACAATTTTGTACATTCATTTCTTCCCAACAAAACTTTTTTTTTGGCAAGAACTCTTGAACTCTCTCCATTGTCAAGTCAAATAACTTTTACTGTTTCTTATAAAGTATTATCTATTTATGTGATGACATATTAAAGTTTTCTAACAATTTATTCCTATGATGCTAATTGTACAGCAATGCAAATATTTAGTTTTGGACCACTTAATTTAACAAAATTCTTGTTAAATAAAAGAAATCTATCAATTTTTGGTTAAAAAGTAAAAGGCCAAGATCACTGAGATAGCAAATAATAACGAAATAATAAAGACCTACATTGTTAAATAATGTTTCTATCTTGAAATATGTTTATCACTTCCATTGTTGATAAATCTAAAACCTGCACTCGGCTTCACGTTCCATGGTTTAAGAATGTATTTAAAGTAAAAACCTAATAAAAACAGTTCATTACTTCACATGTTTTATATATTGTTATGAATTTATAAGTATTGGATAGTATAAATTAGCTATTAGTCTTATAGAACATGTTTTGTACCAGATTGCATAAACAGGGATCAGTTCATTGGATCGATAAGTCAGTAACTTGTCTTGACATTGTATATCTATATGTCGAAAGATATCAGTGTATACAATTTCAGTCATGAACATAACATTTTTTTTTTCATCATTTATTTACTTTATTCTGAACATTGAATGAATTTTTTTGGTACATTTCCAGATAAAAATAAAGTAGTTATTTTTTGCTTCCAAAAATATGCAGCAAATACGTTGTTCCATCATGTATCATGTGTGTGAACATTATTTTCAGACATGATAAAAGCTTGTTTCGTTTAATAAACTACATGTATATCAAGATCATAAAGAAATTATTCAGTCTTTTGTGAAAGGTAGTGAATTTTTGTAAATGTATGAAGTTTGCCAGCAACTTGTACTGACCCAACATGCTACAGAACATTTAATTGGCTATTTCATGCAAATAGTTAAATAGTATTTAATGAAATTTTGAAGAAAGCTTACTGTGATGGAAGTATTAAGTTTTTCACAAACTATGTCTAAAATGGCTACCATTACCAAAATCAAGAATCCTTCAAACAACTTTTCTTTGAAAAGCTCAAAACAGAATTAATAGAAAGTATATTGGTGTGAAACAAATGGCAGTCTTCCATATCATATCACAGCCACTACTAAAATTGGAGCAAGATGAAACTAATTGTTTTTGAACACCAGACAACAGAATCTGACCATATTTAACCAGAAGCACAATAATAAGAAGTCTTTATTTCCAACATTGTGAACAATAGATCCATTAACAAACATCAAAATAGAGACATAAATGTTTTTTAACATTAAAAACATTAGGTGTCTGAATACAATTCTTGCTTGAATATTCCTCTCATTTGTGACCCAGGACTCGTGTCATGTACCAATATGCATGTTTGTCATGAGTGAGTGATTGATTCCGGTGTGTGATTCCTGTGCTTCATTAATATCAAAATCAATTCATGTCAAACTAAGGAAAAGCTTCTGGCATTTCTACTCTAGTTCTTGAGACGGACAACCCCTCGAGCAGTATAAGTTGTGAAGATGAAGAGCACATGTCTTTCATACAAGTGAAAGACCAGGGATTGAATATAATTTGGAAAAATTATACCTTTTGAGTCTGGTTTATTGTGTGCCATTTCATCTTGCAATAAATCACACAATCGACAAGTGATAGTTATCATTTCAACCCTAAATAAGAGACAGCTCACATCAGGCATGCACCGTGGGACCTGGGATGGAGAGATCGTATTTGATTGGCAAACCAGACCAAAAAACCGTGACCAAGGGATCCCGAAAAGGAGTCCACATTGGAAAGTGCCAGCATACTGGAGGGCGCTAACATGCTCTTCCAAGTGATTTTGTTTATTTTCTGTGCCAGACAGGAAACTTGTGTAGATATTTTCTATGTCTGTAGTGTTTCTTGGAGATGAAAGCCAAACGCTGACGACAGTAGGATGATGTCATGGAAAGTCAAGACAATTATGTTCACAGCTGATGGACATTCAACTGTGTACATACATTACGTGGAGTAATTCGCGTTTTGTGTTAAATGTTATTCATTAAATTAGTGTTTTGGTTTTGTAAGGAAGGATTCTAGGATTTGGAAATGCTGTGTTATTTTCCATCAAATTTTGTTTGCTTATTCAATGTATCATTTGTTGTTTGCACATGATAGTCATGTTGTTCTAACTCTATAGTTGCACTTATCGATAACATTTCATGAACAGTCTATTCGTTTAGTTCAACACATGGTAGCAGCTCGGCTTGACCCGCTTAGTAGATGCAACATAGAATTCACTGTGTCAAACTAAGGTTAAGGTCATTGTTAAGAATTTGACCGGTTGGCATGTTGGCTGTAACACGTGAAGGCATGATTTTCAGTAAATGCAAGGACTTGTTACCCTAATATTATTTTGTGTTAATTCAATGGACATTACAATGACATTTATAGCAATTACCAAGAATATGCATGTTTGCTTACTGTTTGTATTAAAGATAGAAAGTAGATCCGTTTTGTTTATTGCAAAATTTACAGGGTGGTGTGAATTATAATTAGATTATCTGATCACCACATGTAAGTTGGTTTTATAGATCATTGCATGAGGTGCTGACTTTGACAAGACAGTTCTCTGACCTCCTTATCTCGCATATCATTATGTGTCTGACCTCCTAATCTTATATATGATTTAAACCCCACTCACAAACTGTTAATGCCCGAATGAAAGTGGCAGAAAGCATTGTGATCATACTGTTTACGTTATGTTTTGGGTTATATATATATATATATATATATATATATGCCATTATGTGTTTGTTACATGATTTATAAGCTTGCGCTTGATATTTTCAAGTGTACCAAATATTTCTAGGGAGTTGTTTAAAATTGCTAGCATATTTCATAAAGTAGTTTTATAGTGATATTGATATCTATTTTGAAGACATGCCTTTATTGATTTTTTAGCATTGGTAACTAGTTCAATTTTTTTCCTGAATTGTGGTTATGCAACTGATCACTGTCGTATGATTTGTTTACCGTGATTAGATATACGCACACATTTCAAGAGCTCTCTTCATGATGGCTACAAGTAAGAACCCCATGACAGATCAGGAAATGATCGAGGCATTGAATATCAGTGTATGTGATCATGCCTGCAGGGGCCCTTCTTAAACCGATTGTAACCCCTTCCCAATCTGATATACCCCATGTTACCCCTTTCTCACAAAGCACTCCAGTTGTAGGAATTGGGAGAGGCTCACTCCTGTGGTTTGGTATACTGAGTGTGGACATCAACCCCAAGATAGATGTTTCAGCACTATTTGCTAGTTCTCTGGGTACTTCACCCGCAGCCAATGCTACCTCCATCCCAACCACTTCTGGCTTAGTACCTAAGATCCCTTCTTTTCGGGGGAGAGAAGGGGAATCGGTGACTACCTTTGGTTGCAGACTTGAGACACTTCTCCAGACTGCAATTGAAGTGGACCATGTCAGAGAAGAGGATAAGGATGGCATCCTCAGACAGAAGTTTTGGAGAGCCATAGTTGCTATAACTTTGACTCCATCACTAACTATGACAACTACTGCAAGATATTAGGATGGTTGACAAGCAGCTAAACTTGCCAAAGGACTCTGGTCCAATCCCCTCCAAGAAAGTACACCACCAGTCCATGATAGAAAGCAGCCACGAGAGATGCAAAATAGAGAGGGATTTTGACTTAATGATGCAACAAACAGAGGAGAGATCAGAATCTAAAATCAATGCTCTTGCTAAACAGCTGCATGAACAGTCACTACTCCTCAGATAACTGACTGGAATTAACAAAAGGCAAGATAACAGTAATAAACAGTCCCAGAATGTTGGCAATAACAACCGATGTCACTATAGCAATAGAGGCCACGACAACTACCAAATAAATCGGGAGAACGGCAACTGAGGGTGTGGCTATGATAGAGGAGAGCTTCATTTAAAAAAAGAGTAACCATCTCTGTTCCCGCAATTGAGAGTATTTCAGATGATTTGGCACCTCATTCGGCAGACGATGTGTTCTCATCTGAACATTGTAATAACATCAAGTGTGACAAGGACCAGTTGACTGATAAGACTAGTGAAAAATTTTGACTTCAAGAGTAAGGGTTTTTGACCCAGAGAGGAGGATCTGCAGAGAAAAAATTCGTTTTTTGCAGAAATTTCACTGAATGGAACCGCCTTGTAGTTGAATACAATGTTCTCTACAGAACCACTTCTCTTGATGGTTAATTGATCAGACAGCTTGTGATCCCAGAGTCATACTGGAGCACAGCCTTAAAAGTTGTCCACAACGATATTGTCCATCAAGGAAAGGAGAAGACACTCTGGTTAGCTAGACAAAGGTTTGGAGAAGAACCGCAAGGTGAAGTCTTGCGAAGAGCGCATACATAGAAAGCCCCCGGATAGGGCAGTGACCAACTTTACCCCAATTCACTCCACCTGCCCAGCAGAGCTCATCTGACTAGGAATTGAATATAGTTTGGAAAAATTTTACCCTTTGAGTTTGGTTTATTTTGTATCATTTCATCTCGCAATAAAGTGTTATCATTTCATCCCTAAATGAGAGGCAGCTCACAACATGTGCTTTCTCATTAATTCTTCAAAATTAAATGCATTTTTTGAGACTTGGTACAGGCATTGTTCTGTCCTTAATAATAAACAAATAATATTGTCATAACATATAAATTATTTTCTTCTAAAACATTACTAAATTTTATTTATACATAATGTTATCACTGCTCCACATGAACGAATGTTTATGTTAAAATGTGGTTTCATTTAAAAGTTCTTGGTAAAATTGAAACCAGTATGAATGGTATCCCGTTTTGTTATTTAAAACATCAGAGGGAATTGGTCTTGTTGCATAATTGTTTCAACTGATCAATGTGTCGTGTTGGTATGAAGTTTATTTAATAATAATAATAATAATAATAATGCTTTATTTATAGAGGGTGACTAATTAGTCAAGGGCTGTTATCCCTTGAGACCCTCTTATGGAGAGTATAACAATTTACCCTTAGCTGCCAGGATTATATAGATTCCAATTCCAACAAGAACATGATGAGTCTCTTCAACATCCACATTGATTAGATAAGATGCAGCCATCAATAAAATGAGAAAACTGGACAACACAGTTTTAGAACACCAACAAGTTAAGTGCCTGCTGCTACCAAACCACTTGAATTCCAAGTGAGAATTATGGAACCTTATATGGATATATGTAATAGGAAGGAGACCCCAGTGTCTAAATGCTTTAAATTGTGTTCAGTTCCAGATAATAAATATCATCCAATCCTTCAACCCAGATCTTGTTCCTTTTTATTTTGGTCAGACTGCAAACTGTGCTTCCAGTTCACACAAATACACAAACTACTGTTCATGACTAAGCTTGTACTTCTGTGGACCACAGACTGGAGCATAATCATTTAGCTTGTAGGTGTAGAGAGATTTGCTAATAATAATCAGACTAATAATAATCAGACATACTACTCGATGCATTTCATCTACAGTGGTGCAAAGTAATAGCAGAAATCTTGTAGAAATTCATTCGAATTTGTGGTTAAACTACTACTATAAACACAGCGTGTGATTGCTGTTGTTGGGATGTTTATTTTGGATACAGTTGAGTACACATGCTCTATTTAATGTTGATTACACATACTCTATTTAATGTTGAGAACACATACTCTGTTTAATGTTGAGAACACATACTCTGTTTAATGTTGAGTACACATACTCTGTTTAATGTTGAGAACACATACTCTGTTTAATGTTGAGTACACACTCTATTTAATGTTGAGTACACATACTCTTTTTAATCAGTTCTCTGTCCCAAAATGTAATATTAAACATTATGTCCCAGACATGATAAATAATTTGAAAATTCATTAATTACTTCATGCTGAGGATCGATGCATATATTAGTCATGTATTGTTATGCTTTCTCATTTGCTTTAATATCAGTGACTGATCTAATGAGAAACTGCTCATCATAACAGCAGTCAATAATTAAACCTCTTTGTTCACATAGTAAAATTGGGAATGTCCTTAAATTTTGTTGGAAAATTTCAGTTTTTAAATTTCATTTACTTATATTATGGTAAAAAGTAAACAATGTTATATCTTTCCTTGACGATAAATCATTTAAGCACAACTTCAAGTTTTGTTTGTTGAAATGCTAAACAATTGTACAGATGTCACAGCTATTTTCATTACATCAAATTCTGTATGTCTTTTATTCTATATTTGCTTGTAAAGTTTAACCTTTGGGGCATAGGGTTGTGCATAGTTAAACTTCTTTGGAAAATATCTAATTTATTGATAGTATATTGCACTTTACTCCAAAATACTTTAACACTGAATGCGATACTTGCATATAATGTCCACCCAACTATAACAGCATGATCAGATGGCACATTGTGTGATACCAAGTCTAGGTCTATGCTTCTCACAACTCATATTATTAACATGGGTAAATATAATATACATGAGACTTTTTCAAGATGTGCACACTATATATAAATACAGTGTGACCCGACTATAACACAGAAGTTGGGGTCCATAAAACCCAACCATGTTATAGACCAAACTGTGTTAAACCAACCAAGTCAGCTAAAGAAAATGATGCCTTTACCTAAACATTGGTGGGTGGGGTTTGTAGGTGGGTAATAAAAGTGAGTATTAAAATACATGCATTTGATTAAATGAAGACAGTCTTATCTGAAAAACACTTTGTCTATTGACAACTTACATTTGTGTATGCAATACAATACATAATCTGTTAAGTCTGTACATGTAGTTGTATAATAAATCCATGATATCTAGAATGGATCACTATCATGAGATAGTGCCTCATTCAGTTGATTTCTGCTACCAGAAATGTTTTTAGAAAAAAGCAAGAGATCTCGCAGCATACCATACTCAGGCAAGATGTCAGAATAAGCAGATTATGATATAACAATGCACTGTTAACATTGTTTGTCAATATCGGCAAAGAATTTGTTTCTTTAACAACAGATCATCTCCAGTGCATTTTATAACTAGTTTGTGGCTTCCATTCATGATGCCATTGAATATCTTCACACAAAAACCAAACTTGTATTTCCAAGTTTAAGCACTCAATAATTATTTTTTTTTTTTTGGGGGGGGGGGGGAATGCCAGATGGTATAATTTTGTTGCCAATAGGGAATATAAATCACAATCATTATGTTGGTGTAGCCCAGATTGATCCCTAATACACATTTTAAATGTTATTTTTCATACTTTTAAGAAGAATAAAAACTTTTTAGAGTATGAAAAAATACATGTGTATGAAATTGCAGGAGTCATGCCACAAATGTCTTATATAAAAATTCATACACTATCATCCCTTCCCCAAAAATGATAATAAACATTTTTCATGTTACTTTTCATTATAATTTATGTATGAGAAAAGTACATGTATATGAAATTTTGAGATCCACAGCACAAACTCGTTAAATCTGAATTTGTGTTATAGCAGAGCAGTTACACTGTAATCCATCCATCTGTCCAATAGTTTCAATTCCCCACACATCCCCTGGCCTGCCTAGGTCAACTGCATTAGTGTGTTCTTAAAAATGGCACTTAGTGTTTCCTCAAAATGATTTAATAAAGTATGTGTAAGCAGTGCCTTTAAAAACAAACCTTCCAACAGTTAATCAGTACATCTACTTGTAACTATCAAAGTTCTGTAACCCTTCATCAGTTTCAAATCAGTACTACAGCAGTTAGCTCAGGACACCTTTCAAATATATTCTGATACAGTTTGATGTGTACTTTTATTGATTGAGTTATGACCTTGACAATGAACTTAATATCTTCACATGGCATGTTGTTTGTATCACATAGCTCAAGAACCATTTTCTGATGCAGTTTGATGTGAACATTGTTTATTAGACCTTGATTGTCTTTTATGTGTTTTGTAGCCTGTTCTCATTTTGTAAGGGAGAAATGGTAGCTCATTTGGTAGAGTGTCAGACTTCAAATCCAAGGTTTGCATGTTTGATACCTGCACAATCCAGCCAGGGTTGGCTGTTTTGGCATGTCCTTGACAAAGGCACTTTTCTCCCATTCCCTTGGCATGATATAGTAAATAATGTATGACATTAATACAAAAAAAAAACCAGATATTTTTTGGGGGGGACATATATATGACATTTGTTGGTTCATTCACATATGTGCTTGACATAAAAGTTACAGAATTATTATTGGAATTTAGTTGTTATATCATTCATAAATCATAAAAATGAAAACAGTGTGTGTTAAAAGTTCTGTTGCACATATTCAAGTCCTTCTTCTTGCTATTGTAGGCAAGGGCCTTTGGTGTGAAACAGAGCAATATAATTGCCTTACTCAGGGTGAAGGTATCCGATTGGAGAGGTAAGTTGCCTTGCCCTTGTTTTTGATGCCAAGTACCCTTCTTTCTGCCCAGATGCTTTCCATGCCATTCCATCACCCAAAACCCCCACCAACACCCTCAACAACAACAACTATCAAATCAGGTGGTTTGTCGATAGAGATTGTCAGTTGTATAATAAATATTATACAATTTTTCTCTGTACATCTATGGAGAATAGAGTCCTAAATGGCAGGTGAAATCCCAAAAATCATGATCTATCAGGACAGGTTAGGTTTTTTTACATTTGAAAGCCCCAATCTGAAAGAAATGTTTTGAATTCTGGGTTACAACAACCATTCCATATTGCATGTTCTGAATAAATTTAAACTCAAAACACCCCGTGTGACGTTTATAAATAACACCACTGTCTTTATGAATGATTAGACCCTTAGCGTTGAACCTTGTTTTAAGTTGTCTTCAGTTTTATGTTTGTTTGCATTTTGTTGGAGGAAAAAAGGATATTAACTTATGTTAATGTAGCTAGTTCTGCTGACACAAACATTGAATTTCAAAAATTTTCTGTTAATTTTTGCAGTGTTGAAAAAAACTTAAAATTTATTGCATAAATACAGCATGTGATGTTTGCTCGTGTTGATATGAATAGAGATGGACAAGCCATAAAGCCAAGAAACATTTTCATGCAAGGATGCTGATGTCATCATTATGTGGCTAATGCCATGCTGACATTCTGCATGATCAGAAAGGAAACTTTACAATGTAGAGGTGAACATACCTTTCTTTTCATAACATTTAGCTTCCATCAAACAAATATCCTAGCTTTGAGCATACTAGTCTTCCACATGAAGGCCTTTGATTTTTTAACCTTCATCAGTGCCCATGATCTGGAGATTGTTTCTCATGCAGTAGCTAGTTTGCATACTGTATGCTCAGCTTGGTCTCAGTGTCTGTATTTCAGCAATCTGAGCAGAGCATACACTTCAACAAAAGAGCTCCAGGGAGCCTGCAAGTTTGATGTATATGGACTACGTGCTCAACAGGGCAGCTCAACACTTACACTCTAATGCTATACCTGCATCCATCAATCTCCAGCAGATTTTGGTTTTCTTGATGGATTCCATATCACCCATTTCCCATTCATCCACATCTGATTTCATTTCAATCTTGCCAGCTGTATGGTTATTAAAGAGACCAAATGTATATAAAAATATTGTGCTTATGTTCTTAGGTCTTCAGCATAAGTTCTGTCATTGTCTATGAGACAGTGTCATATTTAACTGGAGCTGTTGATTCCAAACATTGCTGCACATGTACTAAATGTTTCTTCATTCAAGTCAAACCCACCACCATCAGCATTGTACATAGTTTTTGATAACAGAGGAATATATTCATCTGTGTGTATTTGTAGTACCAGAAATATCTAATATAAAGGAAGGAATGATAATTTCACTCAGCGTCTGTTGGTCTGGATCCAGTGGTCTCAGTTTAACAATTTTCCTTCTTGTTAGAATTATAAAAGAGAATCTTGTGAATCCTGTCAACATTTGCTTACAGTTTTATCTTATTTGGAGCAAAGTGCCAAAAAATATTTCAGTAGGTCATTGTATCATGTGCTTGATTTGTTAAGTAAAGCTTGGTTAATTTTATCTACATTTGCAATCGACCAAACTTAATCCCACAAAGTTGTGTTATCTTCCTACTGAAAGAGTGGTTTATTCATGGTATAAAATGATTACATCTTATAAGCAGGCTCGAGAAAAATTCTAGGGATTGAATTGACTTTATTATCTGCAGAAGAAGATGACATAAATTTAGGTGAGGATGATTTTGAACATTTGTATTTGTTAATAATATTTGTTAAAGCACACTTTAAAATTCCTTGTGAAGTGATATTGAAATTCATATGCCATCAGTTATATCACTTTGATCATGTACATTCTGATTCAAGAGATATGATACCAGCATAAATATCTTCCTACAGGTCGCTCCTTGTCAAGGCAGGCAAGCACACAAATGCATATAGAACCTGATATACTAGAAGCTCATTCACTTCGCAAATGGTATGATGACATTGGAAATGGGATGGTTTTCACCATGGTCTTTTGCTAGATGTGTGAGTATGAATTCTGAATGTAAATGCTGGACAAAAGTACAATAGGTTTTTTTTTTTTTACAGTAGTCTATTCCAAACTATTTTTCTTAATCAGTTTTGAAAGTACATGTATGGTGCTAATACTATCAAGTCGTATTGGTATTAATTAGTGTAGTGAAAGGCTATATATTAACTAGTGTAGTGAAAAGCTATATATTAATTAGTGTAGTGAAAAGCTATATAATAATTAATGCAGTGAAAGGCTCTATATTAATAAGTGTAATGAAAAGCTATATGTTAATTAGTGTAGTGAAAGGCCATATATTAATTAATGTAGTGAAAGGCTATATATTAATTAGTGTAGTGAAAAGCTATATGTTAATTAGTGTAGTGAAAGGCCATATATTAATTAATGTAGTGAAAGGCTATATATTAATTAGTGTAGTAAAGGCTATATATTTATAAGCCCAATGAAATTTATGTAAACTTAAAGCACAGGGTCAGTTTCATTTATTGCAGATTTCCTGTTGAATCCACAGCATTTAAAACATGAAATTAAAATTTTTATTTATATTTTCAGGTCAAACAATGGATTGAGGCTTGTTTTTCATTATATCACCGGGTTACGATTGTGGTTTGGCTCTGTTGACCTGATACCAAAATACAGAATGTAAATCTCACTGATTATTTCATTCCAAAAGTGTTTCCATGAGGTGATGTACAAATCATGTCACTGCACAGTACAGGCGATAATCAGTTCATGATGTTAGCTACTAGCCAAGTTCATTTAGTTTTTCCATTAGTTCTTAGTGTTCTCTCACATTTTAAAGACAGTTCATTTAGTTTTTCCACTAGTTCTTAGTGTTCTCTCACATTTTAAATACAGTCAGACTCAGATATGACTGTTTCCTTTATATTATACTAAGTTTGCAGCTACCATAATGGTGGATAATGCCTGCAAACTAAAACCATATTCCTGCTGCACATGGATTTGTTCAAGAAGCTAAGGCCAGCCATGAACAATTATAAAAAGAGTTTTGCTCTTGTTGGAAACACTGAAGATGTTACCTAATATTAATACACTTCATGATACCATGATCATTTAATTTTCCAACTATTAATCATTTAATTTTCCAATTATTAAGTGAAACAAAACCTTTATTTTCATATGCATATCAAACTTCATTATGTACACGGAATAAAGAGCACCGAATGGTTTAAGTCTGAATTTGAACTGTCTTTCCTGCATATGCTGTGTTCCCCTTTTCTAAAACCCTGCATCCACCCATGCATATATACATTCATACATTTATCTCTCTCTCTGTCTCTCTCTCTCTCTCTGTCTCTCTCTCTCTCTCTCTCTCTCCTATCTATCAGTCTGGTCTAACTGAATGTAAACCTCTCTACCACGCTTTCATACAATATACCTGCCAAACATCCAGTTTGTTTTGGTGGGTTCTTGATACTAAAACTGAATTTTGTAGTGTCAAATGTGGGGGGAAGGGGGTAATTAAGATGATCCAAAATAGTGATGTACAATTGAAAATAAACTGTTTGCTTATATACAAATATAGAAAATGATTTGAATTTAAACACATAATTTAAAACAATAACTGGTACACTTAGCATTGTCCTGTTAGAGCTGTTTCATTTAAACATATATGGGACCCAGGAAAGGAAAGTTACAATCAGTGTAGAGTTGTCAGCTGTAGATGTAATTTATAATTTTTGTATATAATAAACTGTTTTCCCTGGGTGCAGTGTATGTTTAAATGCAACAGCTCTTACCATGCATATAAATGCACAAGCACATTATTACAACCATGCTGACATTAAATAAAAAAATAAACAATGTTTCTAAAGTTTCTGGGACGATAGAATACAGAATAAATGTGTAGTTGCAGGATTTGCTGCTTTCAAAAATTCATTGATGTCTTGAAGGCGATGCAAATGTTCATCAATGTACTTGTTACAGTTTGGATGTTACTGTTGTAGAAACATCTCTGAAGATCTTGTTATTCTTTTTTGAGCCTAGCAAATAATTTGTTTATATTGCCTCAATGCATGTGGTGTTACTATTGAGACATATGTCATACACTCCAGAATGACTGACATTGGCAGTATGTGTAAAGTATAAGATGTTCTCCCTTGCTTTTGTGCACCTCAAAAGCCAAATTCTGTGAACCAGTCTAAAATTTAGTTTTTGCTTGCTTCACAGATGGTTACCACACATTCAAGGTGTAACACTGGTATTGAGAGAAAACTTTAGGACGATATATCTTTCCACAATGTTATAAACATACTTCATGATAAAAGTATAAGAAATTTGAATTCTTTAAAAGGTTTATAAAATAAAAGCTGTCAAAATTATATACACTTCACAAAAAGATAGGGTCAAACACATTTTATATGTAAACTGCATTCCTTCAAAAAAGACCAAGAATATTTTCTGAAGCTATGTCACAGTTTCTTAACACATTAACCCCTGCCACCTCAATAACTCCTCGTACTTTACCTCCCTCATCTCCTGAGTGCCTCGATAACGGGGCTGAGTTTGAATAGCTTGTATCCTGAGTGCCGAGTTTGAGTGGCAGTATTTTACTGTGCCTGTATCCCGAACGACGAGTTAAATTGGCGTAAACCATTGGTTGATTTGAAGCCATTTCTTAATTATGCAGACAGTTTAACCAATAAAATATTAGCTTATATAGATAGAGTGTACATTGCTGAAGAAAGTGGAAAAAAATTGACTTCGATAAAGGCAAAATTAGTGGAAATATTTAGATTAGAAAATGAAGAAAATTATGAGAATCATCTGCTGGAAGTAGACTTTTACTTGACAGACTGAAAAAGTATTTACACGAGGTTTAGTTTGCAATAAAGATGACAAGTGGAATTTGTATGTACATCAAATGGAGTGAATTTCACATGTTGATAGTGTTAATTATTCAGTGTGAATTCATCATGGATTATTCATGGCAAGATATATAAATTGGTACGAAAATCATTTTATCTTTATGTGTCAGTTTTATTTCTGCATGTAGTTCAAAATTTGTATACCATTTTTGTATGTACATGTAATTATATTGAGAACTGCTGTTTCAAATTTTAGCTTAATTAAAGGAACATAAATATAAAAAAATAATATTTATTACTCGTAGTTCTCTGAAAAAAATCTGCAAGCCAAGTATTCTCAGCAAGTCTCAGGGATGCAGGCACTGGTAAGGTTAATACTGCTCTAGGCGATCTCTGCAAATATGCTGTCGGGGACTGCCTAGCTGTTTGGCTCAGGGGTTAATGTGTTAAATGAGTTCACAGCAAAAACCTCATGAACAATCTAGATTTGAAGGAAACACTTCCAAGAACAAGACAGTTTTTATAATTTATTCTCTCAGCTCCTGACCTTTAAAGTTCATGACCATTCATTTTTGAAAATATAAATTTCCAAAATAATGTATGTATTGCAGTCTTTGAAACATTAATGGCAATCCATTCAGGAGGAATAAAGATAACTAGATCTGCTTTGAAATATTGTTTTTATTCCTGCTGCACAATGATTTTCTTTACATAAAAAAGAACGCCTAAAGGTTTAGATCTTTTAAAAAATTGGAAAATTAAATGATCATGTTATTATGAAGTACATTAATATTAGATAACAGCTTCAATGTTTCCAACAAGAAACAAACCCTTTTTGTAATTGTGCATGGTTGGCCATAGTTTCTTGAACAAATCCATGTGCAGCAGGAATTAAAAAAATAAATATTGGTTTTACAACAAAGCAGATATATAAGATTGGCACTAATTGATGTATCATTTTCGTGTGTCATTTTTTTCCAGATGAAATCTTATATTTGACAGCTTGTCAATTTATGTGGAATGACACAACTCTAACTTTTATGGCCATTTAGAATTTTGTGGCTACATTTGATACAGCAGCCAATCAGATGTGACTTCCACTCATTTGAACATTTTATTTGACAAATTCCAGCAATGCTCAAATTGAGTCACAGGACCAAATCAGCCGATGCTTCCAAGGTTGGTTGATTAAGATTGCACTGTACTTGTAATGTAACTAGGCAAGGGATTAATTACAGGACAGGTGCTCAATTCCAATTGTATTATGATTACAGGTTGTTTGACACTTAAGATTATAATTATGATTATTATTACACTTTATTTTGAAACCATGATAGCATTTCAGAGGGATGATTATGATTTTGATTGCTTTGTATATTTGCTTGTTATTTTTGTTTGTTCTGGGCAGATATCATAAATTGTGTAACTGAAAACGAAAAAATAAACTCTTTGTAAATGTTTTTTGACAATTCTATTATAACCAAAATTGTTTGTCTATTGTCTATAAAAACTTTATTTATAAAAGTATGAAGAATATAATTAATGATTGTTGGTTATAATCATTTGTAATTATGATTACTTTATGCAATTACAATAAAGGATGATTATGAAACTTCTCAAATCAATAATTACAATTATGATTAAACTAAAAATTGATTATGATTGCAATTGTTATCTGCCCCATGCATAATTGAAGCTATCTAATTAAATGTAAATTATTGATTTTTTGAACAGAATATTAATTAATATTTGTTTTATATATTGTATGATGGCATGCACACATTCTTACTCTGTTCAAGTACCACTCTGGTGGCCTAGTGGTTAGAGCATCTACCTCAGATGCATGAGGTCATGGGTATGAATCCTGGCCGAAACATACCAAAGACCTTTAAAAATGGTAATAACAGCTATCTTGCTTGGCACTCAGTATTAAGAGGTTAGTGTTAGGACTGGTCAGCCTGTTGTCAGGATAATGTTACCAGGTGGAATATTATGCTACATGTCTGCAGCATGATGTTTCTGTCACTATAAACTGTCACACTGCCTAAATCATAGTGATATGACTGAAAATTGTGAAAGCTACATTAAAAATCCAAATCACACACACACACACACACACACACACACACACACACATCAAAATTCCTGAGACACATTCTTAGAAGTGTACTAAAACATGGAATATAATAATTTTGCTTTGGACTAGGCCAGAGTTCAAATTCCATGTCAAAATTGCAACACCAGCATTCAGTCCAAACCACATGCTTGTTTATTGTAAACAATACTGTGTACCATACAGAGACATTTATGATATGGTATTGTTGGTCGTGAATAAAAAGGGTACCTACCACTTAGACATTAACTATGTTCAGAATCTTTCTATAACTACACCTGAATGGATCTTCTTGTCAACAGGTGTTTTCACCAAAAGACTTCATTTGATGTCTAGCTGGTAATTAATGAAAACATTCTGATGTAAACTTAAGACTGCCATGATCATCATCTTTGATTCTTGCCACTGTTAATCCTGACACGAGTTGTCATTGTAACAAGATAACTGGGTGGGGTTTTGACGATGATGTACTCTGGGATCAGAATAGTAAGAAACTCCATTCCAGTGAAGCCTATATTATGATGCACTAGTGCTTTTGAAAAGAGTTCAGACTAGGCAATGGTCACTACTTTAGTATACAAGTCTAAAAATATGAAGCCTCTAATAGCAATTAATATAAAACTGACATGGTTTTGATAATTAAAAGAATTAGAATTAGCATGATGATCAATACGAACTGTCAAGGTCATTCATTATATTATTTGATGCCTAGTTATCACAATCTTCATCATGTGTCATAAGCCAATACAGGCTGGATAAAAAGAAACTTTTGATTTAGAACTGATGAATATATTAGATGGATGGCAGAAGCAGTGCAAAGTATGAGAGGAGGAAATCGGTTTGAACTATCGGATTACGATATCATTGCTTGATTTTTAGAAGCCAATCTGGAGATTATTTTTATATAATTATTTCACAGATTACCCATTAGATCAAAAGAAATTAATTCTAAGTGGAAATGATTGACCAGAGATTACAAAGAAGCTGATAACTGAGTACAAATATACAAACCTAATGGACAAAACTATTACGAACAGTGAAAAGCAAAGATATTTTTTTTTAATCTCAGTATAAATCTTAACCTTCACAAAACAAATTAGGTTTACAACACATACATGGTTGTCTCATTTGAATTGAGGAATAAGTGATGTTTTTTTGTAAATGCTTTTTTCAAACTAAGGAATAATACTGTATTCTGTAAACAAATGAAGAATTTGAGGAAATGTGCATTATTGAAATATCCAAGTTTATTAATTATTGATGATGATTTTATAGCTAGGCAAGTGGTTGATACAATACTCGTGTGTTCCAATTATGTATCAGATTCCTCTCAAATAAGACTGGAACTTAACCTTCACAAAACAAATTAGGTTTACAACACATACATGGTTGTCTCATTTGAATTGAGGAATAAGTGATGTTTTTTTGTAAATGCTTTTTTCAAACTAAGGAATAATACTGTATTCTGTAAACAAATGAAGAATTTGAGGAAATGTGCATTATTGAAATATCCAAGTTTATTAATTATTGATGATGATTTTATAGCTAGGCAAGTGGTTGATACAATACTCGTGTGTTCCAATTATGTATCAGATTCCTCTCAAATAAGACTGGAACTACTTTTTTCTTATGTTTCCTAGTTACTACTGAACAAGCATGAACAACTATAATTTAGTATCACTTGACCTGGAAATGGAGTGACTAAATTCTCTTTTAAATATCTGCATCTTCAAGTTCTAATGATTTTTCCAATCCTGTTGGCAATAACTGTCAAGGAAGTGATGTCATGTCCACACTGGAGATTCTCAGAGATAAATTTTCAGAGTCAGTCAGCTGTTGAAATCTTTCATGAGGCAAAATTTGACAATGTGTGCATATGTGTGTATCCATCCACATTTATTTCAAAATATTTTGAACATCCAGACTGGGTATTATGCAAAAATCTTAAGACAATATATATCCAAGGTTTGCTTTATTCTATTATTTCAACAAGCTACTTTTATATTATTTTCCATGTTTAATTCTCCCATTATAATACCCAATGTAAGACTTATTGTGCCCATTTGTTTTCAATTCACTTTTGCACATGTCTGTATTTTTATTTATTTCTGTTTCAATTGCTTAATGTGAATGTATTTTTATCTTGTTCTGTTTTAACTGAATCTTTCTATGTCACATCTTTCAAATCAGTTTTAAAAATGTCATCTGCTTAATTTCTCATCTTTCTTGTAAGGCACCAATTAAACAATATTTCTGTTTAACCTTCTTCATATCCTTTTTTTATTGTTCAACCTCAGCAATCATATTGTTGCAAAATATAGCATCTGTTATCATTAGGATATTATGATTCCAATCTGATATAGATAAAGAATAGGTAATTTTCATAGCTTTATTAATGCTTTGGTACATGTCTGTTTTGCTATTTTGTCATCAGTTTATTTGGTACATGTCTGTTTTGCTATTTTGTCATCAGTTTATTTGGTACATGTCTGTTTTGCTATTTTGTCATCAGTTTATTTGGTACATGTCTGTTTTGCTATTTTGTCATCAGTTTATTTGGTACATGTCTGTTTTGCTATTTTGTCATCAGTTTATTTGGTACATGTCTGTTTTGCTATTTTGTCATCAGTTTATTTGGTACATGTCTGTTTTGCTATTTTGTCATCAGTTTATTTGGTACATGTCTGTTTTGCTATTTTGTCATCAGTTTATTTGGTACACATCTGTTTTGCTATTTTGTCATCAGTTTATTTGGTTTCTCTGCTTAATTATTATTTTGCAACTATGCTGTTGCTTTATTGTTGGCTTCTTTTTTAAGGCAGTAAAATCTTTGTTAAAATTACGTTATAAATTTCTAAATTCAACCAACAATTTTTTCTAAGAATACAAAGAAACAATTCAAAACTAAAAACAGGATTGTGAATTAAATTCCAACTAACGCTGTAGGTTTTCACCAATCTCAAATTTTGATTTACTCGATGCTGCTAAAAAAAATTAAAATTAAAACAACTTTAGAGGTGTTTTTGTGCGAGACCAATTACCTAACTAGCACAATGAAATTGAAACCGGTATCATTAACCTCGACACTTGAACCGGTGAAGGAACTCACTGGGTTGCATACGCGATTGATTCACGTGGAATTGTCTATTTCGACTTTAGAGGTGTTTTTGTTTAGGTGTTAGCCCAACCTAAAGAATTTATCAAATACTCCAATCTGGTATTCAACATTATTGCTGTACTTGACACAGTATCAAAATCAACCTAACCACCCCATAAAGTTGTACACGAATACACGAGTAATCGCTATCGTTTTAAATAGATATTATTGAATAATGGTAGATAGTTATGGATGATCTTCCTCTAAACAAAAACCCACTGACGGAATATCAAAAGAGAGTGTTTTTTTATTTTTTTTATTAACTATGAACTATCTGAATTACTAAATCTTGCAAATGTGGATCCAAACAAAGTGGTCGTATTTCAGGATAAGCAAGGAATTTTAAAAACGAGTAATCTTTCATTGCAGGAAATTATCTTCAGAATTAATGGAGTAACCGAAAACAGTATAGCCGTGTTTGATAATAACGGAAAATTAAACCCGGTATTCGTATGTCAACGATATCTGATAATATTCGCAAGCGAGTACAACAATCCGATGATACAATGACTAATAATAGCATTACTGGTCTTGGATAACCATAATTAAACAATGACGCTGCAATGAAAACAATATGTCGATCGTAAAAAGATCTATATTGCGGACTAGTTAATAACAATCAATACTGGAATGACTTTATTTAGAACCGACTTTTCTAATCCTGTAAGCACGTTCTTGAGTTTTCGTAGAAACATAGTCATTAATTCATTTTTTTGGGAAATCCAGGAGTCGTTGATATTAAACTCACTGACATACAAAAGACCACCGACAGCGTAGTATATATAGTGGACGATGGACAAGTATTATATTTGCCGCCTAATAAATTTATTAAACATCGAACTGAGGTAACCGGATTATGCAGGCTGTCAATGATCAATGTTACAACATTCACAATATCCACCACAAGACCACGGCGTTATCCACTAACAAATCTTCTGGATATATGTTAGTACTACTAGATCAAAACGTAGAAGTAACATTTGAAGTAGATCCCAAGGATAAAATACAAGGCGTGATTTACAATTGGTGTCTTGAAATAATCCCTTAACTACAGCCTAATTAAATAATGAGCTCTCCAATCAACGTGCAACCGTATAGATACAATTTTGTGCGTGAATTGCAAACTAACTAAAAAATATCGTTGATGTGAATAAAATTAAATAATATCGCAGACGTATATCAGTCGTTGATATAATTGTTTATTAGGAGTCAGCTGTTATTGCTGAAACACGTGTATTGCTATCAACTATAACATCGTTAGCGATTGCACCAGCAGTTGTCACAATTTGTGTTTCAGCTGCAACAACAACTACGGGTATTCTTAATATAATTGCAAAAACCAAATATCTACTTGTAGCGAAAACAAACTACATGAGTATGAAAAAAAGTTACACACAGTGGCTCGAGAATGTTCCAAAATTATCTTCGCTGATATCATCAGGTCTTAACGACGGAATGATATCAGATAGCGAGTTCGCAGAAATGATTAATATTTAAGACGGGGCAACATGATTATTAGAAAAATACAATAATAATAATATCGCAAGAATTACTGCAACAGATCGCAGTAATACAACTCCACCAAAAACAACAATGATATCATTAAGTTCCCCAACCCTGAATTTAGCGTAACTTTCCAAATGCAGTTCCAGTAAAGAAAATTGAAATTGCTTAATTACGAGTATACTACAGTTGACCAAATATTCAGTCAAAATCATTTGGGGGTGTTCAATTGAATAATTCACTGATATTTGCTGCAAAAACATAAAGAAGACGGAACACTGGAATATGGATATTTGTTGGAATACCAATCCGCAGTTATCAGATGGAACAGATCAATGATGAATTTCAATACAGAATTAAATATATTATAGGATATTAATTTTAAAAAAAGTTATTACTGTTCACGAACAAACTTTCTCAGCCACGAGAGAAATACAATCACCGGATTACGCCGTAGATATTTATCAGTCATTGATCAGATCAGTGCTAGGAAGGCCGGAAGTTGTTCCACCAATGCCTGCACCAATACCAGAACCAATACTTCAGATAATCGTTCTTATCATCGGAATCCCCTAATTTAAGATCATTCACAAACGAAGATATATATGACTGTAAACTTGTATTCTGAGACGATGATGAAGAGTATGAGTTTAAAAGAAGAAATAGACTAGGAACGACTGCTATAAGTGGTGGTTTAACCCGTTATTTTTATAACTATAATGAAATTCACAAACAGCAACGAGAAATTTTGAATCGGTGTTTTACCGAGAATCTTTTTGATTTGTCATCGCCACGAAATTTAATTATAAGGCAAATAGAAATATTAAATCAAATACAATTTAATGTTGAACTTATTTATCGAAAGCTCATACTAATGGTAATTAATTCAGACAATATAAATAAACAAAAATTCCTTAGCAAGTACTCGAAAACAGAAGCAGCTCTACTCAATTTTAAGTATCCCTTGTATAAACTAGACGAACTAAACAAATAAGTCAACGATATCATTGATGAGTTTTTCCTAAATACTTTCAAGGTGGAGACGAACACTACCGCCCGAAACTGTTCTCAGACACAACAATGGACAACACAGACAAGGCCGTCATCTGTCCCCGAGAATCATAAATATTACCTTCGTGATTGCAGTCAATTTTGTATGTAATGTAATGGAAGTTATCAGAGAAAAACTGAAATATCAAATCAGGCTCAGCAGGGATATATTCTATATAAATTCACCCTTCAAGTACCTCCTGTATATTTGATTGTACAAAAAGTCATTAATCCGGTCTATATCCGATGTCATAATTCATTATTGACGAGACTAAATTTAAAACTTACTCACCCTTACGGGAACTTACTGGACCTAAGGTGGGAACATCAGCATTACTACCTTCACTTTTACTTTTCGTAAAAGTCGTTACTTTCACTTTCTATAAGCCTTTTTACTTGTTTTATACGTGCATTAATAATGTTATTTGTTTCATATTCACGAGATAGTTCTAATCTAACTTTCTCAACTGCGTTAGATACGATTTTTAAAAAAAAAAAAACTTATTTATATTCTCATGGTAGTGAATACCTATTTTCGGATTTAAGCTCTTGCAAGTATGCAAAATCAGATATGATTTTCTTCAGGATTTTGTTTATCAGATATTTTATTTATTTTATAAATTTGTAAATGCAGAAATAATTATATTATCGATACTATCATAAATCATTATATAATAAATACATATTTACATTTTTTTTAAAAATGTAACAATAAATAAACAAAAGCAATAATGATAGGTTATCTCCAAATGGGATCCTTCATACAAAGCCTTTCTTATGACCCAACATTCTTTGAATGCTGAATGGCACATCTTTGTCTAGGATCCTTCACACAAGATCTTTCTGATGATGACCCGACATTCTTTGTAAAATTATATATATATATATATATATATATATATATATATATATATATATATATATATATATATATATATATATATATATATATATATATATATATATATATATATGTATCAGCCGCTATCTCAAAATTAAAAAAAAGGCTTAGATCAACTTGCTGGTCTAACCTTCCCCCAAGATCAAACCCCAGAGAGAGTGCAAAAACACATCACCACGTTGTCTGAATCTGATCAGAGAGGTGTAAATGAAACGTGTTCCTGCTGGAAAACCGCTATTACGCAACAGTCGATAATACCACTAACACCAAGTACGATAATCAGCCACATTAGCAATGCACTACATTCCAATCTGATAAATGTACGTTTCAGAAATTATTATAAAGTTACCTCTATCAGCTGGGGGGGGGGGGGCAGGGGGGGTACATATGTCCCCGGGCGCCATACTAGTGGGGGCGCCAAAATGGGCTTTGAAATAGGTTGTAACGGGTATTGGTGATTTTATTGATGAAAATAATGGGTTTCAGAGTTGAGGTGGGGGTGAGTGGGGGTGGGGGGAATGAATATTGTCCCCGGGCGCCAAACACTCTAGCTACGCCTCTGACCTCTATGCTGGACTACAACAGACAGTACAAGCAGCGTGGATTTATTTCTGTTTATTATTTATCGGCTCTAGTTATTTTGAAACACTGAGAGAAGCTCAACCAATGTTGCATGTGCAAATTGCCTGCAGTTTAAAAATCCAAGGACCTAGCTGCGCATATCGGACACAGTTAGTGTATATTAAAGAGCAATTTCCCGTGTGTATGGTGCCTTGTGTATGGTTGGGTGCTGCTTTATATATGCCTTACACACACACACACACACACACACACACACACACACACGCGCGCGTATGTATGTATGTATGTATGTATGTATGTATGTATGTATGTATGTATGTATGTATGTATGTATGTATGTATGTATGTATGTATGCTGATGAGTGTAAGAGTGTACTGATGTTCTCGATGCAAGGGACCAAGGCTTCGTGACCATTGGGTCTGTGTTAAATGTAAGGGCTCTCGAGGCATCCTTCAAACAGACAGGGAGGAGTGGACTATGCGTGGCGACTCCTTGACCATGAACTAGAGCGGGTGGAACCAGAAATACATCTTGGACGTCAAATCGGCGCCACGTTAGTTATATAATACGTGTTTCATGTTATTGCTATGGCCATCTGAGCAAAAATTTCACATTTCCATATCAAAATCGTTATTTGAGCGATAAATTCATAACTTTACATTTACATTGCTAAATCATTACATGAACGATAAATTCATAATTTCAGATTTACATTGCTAATTCGCTATATGAACGATAAATTCATAATTTAACGTTTACATATCGCAATCGTTTTATGAATAATATATTCAAAATTACAGGCATTTACATCTCAGTCTCGTTATACGAGTGATATATTCATAAATTCATAGATATGCCTCTATTTGTTGATCGGGTGATAAGACGTTATTCACGTTAATTGAAGACCCTATCAATAACCACCTGCACTGATTCTTTATTTGAGTCATTTGATATATAATATTTTTATTTAAATACTTGTTTAAAATATAATATGGAGGAGTTTGAGAGATTATCCACAATCAAGCCTTGGAAATCTCCATTTTCTGAATCAAGATTTGATCTTGACAGAATAACCCCTGACTTGCGAGGCGAGCTATGGATGATCTGAAGAAGAATAATCTGATTAATAGTATTCAGTGTATTGTCCACATTCAAAATTATATGCAAAACCATAGTGATTGACACAGTCAAGGACGCTACAATAAACGATGAGCGAGCGAAAACATTGATTATATCAAAGATCAAATATATTTTTTTGAGAATAAAATTTATTGTGCAATCAAAAACAAATTCTACTGTGAATTTTTCGTGACAATCGTAATCCTGTTTTTCAAAGCCAAAAAAGGGCTGTGCTAATAAAGATTCCAAACCAAGAATGTTGACAAGTATTGATGAACCATATACACCAGGGGTCTCAAACTCAAATTATCCGGGGGCCGCAGGAGGTAGAGACTGGGTGAGACTGGGCCGCATCAAGTATTCCACAAAAAAGCGATTACAAATTCAATAAAGTACAACTGTTACAATCTGCTCAACCTTTATTAATAACAAATAAAAACATTAAGGGTTCTCAAGAACATAGGCTTCACTTACTTCCTCTTACTCCTTGTTGCCAGAGACCTGGCAGCGCTTGTTCTTACACAGCTGAACAACATTTGGCTTGAGCGAGGAAGCAACTGAGACCCTCAGAATATCATGAAGATGCTCATCAGTAAGTTTGGCCCTGAACTTTGACTTGTTAAAGTTCATAGTGGCAAAGAGCTTTTCACACAGATAGGTACTCCCAAAAAGGAACATGATCCGCTTGAACAACCTAGAAATCTCAGGGAAGGTGGAGGGCAATTCTCTCATAAATTGTCCAAGCTTGTCTGTTTTTCCATTCACCTCCCTTAACTTAGCCTTGAGTTTAGAATTGCACTGAAGATCAATCAGCTCCATTTGAAGCGCAGGGGCGGGGGGCATCTTCCACATTGAAGGAGAAAGGGTCAGCAAAAATTTGAAAAGTGGCTTTGTGTGTTTTGAAGTCTGCAAACCTATGATCAAATTCTTTGTGTAGCTTTGCAATGGAATGGTGTGCCCGAGTCCATGAGTACTTTGGGAAATGGCAGAGGTTTCTCTGAGAAAGCTGGGCTTTCCATAATACAAGTTTTGTGCAGAATGCCCTGACATTGTCATAGGCAACACGACAAGCTGCCAACTTCTTGTTGAGTACATTTAACTCCTGTGTAATGTCAACAAGAAAAGACAAGTCCACGAGCCATTTGGGATCACTTAGTTCAGGAACAACCACCCCATCCTCCTCCATGAAGGCTTTGATTTCTGCTCTCAACTCAAAAATCCTTTTCAAGACGTTTCCCCATCTAAGCAAACGTACCTCGGTGAAGTAGATAACATACTAATATGCTGACTCTATTTCCTCTAAAAAGGCGCGGAACTGCCGGTGCTTCAAGTCCCTGGATCTGATATGGTTGATGCATTTCACAACGTCAGACATCACATTGTCAAACTTCAGGCATTTGCTGCAAAGGGCCTGCTGATGAATAATGCAGTGTAGAGCAACGGCCTCTTCCACACCCTCCTTTTCCAGTTTTCTTTGAACATGTGCCACGAGTCCATTTATTTTCCCTGTCATTGATGGCGCTCCGTCAGTTGTTATTCCTGCAAAATTTTTCCACGGTAAACCGGCATCCACAATGGCATCACACCGCTCGCGGCATATCTTCTGAGCAGTGTTCTGGCCATGCATTGGAATCACTTTGAGCAACTCCTCCATCACTTCAAAATTATCATCAACATCACGGACATATATTGCGAGCTGTGCAGTGTCAGTAACGAGACTTTGCTCTTAGGGAGATTTAGAAACCAACATAATCAATGAGGCTGCAGTAGTCAGAGAGTAAATTCCCGAATTATGACGTAATTTCTGACGTATGAAATATAGATTGCTCGATAATTTAAAATAATAATGTAATATGTGACCCTCCACGATGGTTTCAGTCGTATGTCACCAAAGCTAGTTTTGCGCTAGCGTTGAAAAAGACGGTTGGTAACAATGACCTTTTGGCTGATATTGAATCAACAAACATTTTTCTACAGTTTTAGTTACAGTAAATAAATCTACAATAATTTTGGCTAAAACAATAACAAATCACTGCACATACTTATGCTAGTTTGTTCCAAAAATTAGGCCAACAAGACATTAAAACTCGAATATTGAGCATCGCGTCACCCCTAACTAAAACGTGTTCAAACAGAAGGCAGGAGCAGGCAATATTTATGAATTATTGATGCGAAAGAAGATGCTACTGTGGGGAGAATGAATTTTGATTTTTTTTTATCGTAGAAAAGGTCTTTTTGACTAACCCTATTTTGAAAGTGACCAAGCTGACAGGCTCGGAATTTCCCTCACTCGTCACTCATACACACTAGCGGCAGTTTTAATAGGGATTCTTTGATACTGTGTCAGATTGCTACGATTTACATAATTATGGTTGTGCATTACCCACTAACTGACTTTTTTAACTTTTGATATAATAATAATAATAATAATAATAATAATAATAATAATAATGACTTTATTTAAAGAGGGTAACACAATTAGCTAAGAACTAATCTACCTTGAGGCCCTCATACAAGGAATTTATTTAATTCAGCAGCATCTCAGAAGCTACTGGATATATTGGGTTTGGAAGATGGAAATAGAGTGGGCATTTCTAATCTCAACTGGAATACTATTCCAGAGCAAAGTTCCAGAGTATTGGAAACTTTTCTTGAATAATTCCTTATTTGGTTTGGGAATTTTATACTGTTTTGTAGATATTGATCGCAGGTGGGGTGTATTACCAGGTAGCCTATACTGGAATAGGGATTGTAAATATTCAGGAGCACTATTATTGGATATCCTGCACATTAATTTGGCTTTTCTTAAACATATTCGGTCCTTAATAGGTAATATTTTTAACTTACCAGATAAATTTTCCTTGCTTTCTTTCTGGTTTGATATTAGCCTAAATGCTCTTTTCTGAAGATTTTCCAACTTTGATATGTTTTTATCATTTGAATTACCCCATACTGTATTACAGTAGTCTAAATACGGTTGTATGTAACTGTTATAAAATAATTTTATGTGCCTTTCAGGGAGAAAATATTTTATCCTACTGAGAAGCTATAAACTTGAATTGACCTTTTTACTGATATGTTTGATATGATCAGCCCATGATAGATTATTATCTATCAAAACACCAAGTAGTCTGTCGTGACAGAACATTTGCAAATTTGTATCCTTCCATGTCAGACATAGTTCATTGCTATCAAGATTTTTCCTTTTTTACCATGTTGAGATAAGTAATATTTTAGTTTTACCAGTATTTACTACCATGCCATTGCATGTGCACCAGTTTTCCAGCTTGTTTAATGCATTCTGTAAAGAAATTTCGAGTTCATGCTTTGTGTTTTGGATGTCTGATAATGTTGTGTCATCTGCATAGAGATCTGTAGATGACATCGAGTTTCTTAGTAAAAGTGGTAGGTCGTTAATAAATAAAATAAATAGTAATGGACCTAGAATTGAGCCTTGTGGCACTCCATATCTAATTGTTTCAGGTTCGGACAGAACGTTATTTATATAAACATGTTGTGTTCTCTCACTTAAGTATGAAGTAAACCATCTAACTGTTTTTTCATCGCATTGGTAGATTTTTAGTTTCTTCAAAAGGATTTCATGATCCACCATGTCAAAAGCTTTCCTGAAATCTACAAATACAGATCCTATTATTTTACCTTGGTCAAGTGCTTGAAGCCATTTATCAGTTAGGGAGATCAAGGCAGTCTCACATGAATGTTTCTTTCTAAAGCCTGATTGATTAGGGTGTAACAGCAAGTGTTTGGTTAAATATGACATGAATGAGTCATGGACATCTTTTCAATCAATTTTGACAAGTTTGGTAGTATTGAGATTGGTCGGTTGTTGTCAGCATCATTCATAGATCCAGATTTGTAAATAGGAGTTACTTTTGCAGTTTTCCATATTTTGGGGACAGACGAGGTTGAAATACTTAAATTGATTATGAATGTGATGCTATCTAAAATAGCAGAGGCAGAAGATTTAATGAGTCTTGGACCAATCTGATCAAGTCCTGTAGCTTTCTTGGTATCAAGTTCACTGAGACATTTTTTAACAAAGTTTTTCTATACTGGTGGGATAGAGAAACATACTTCCTTAGAGATTTTGCTGCTGCAGCACTTTTTCAGTTCACTAAAGTTGTTTTCTATCACTGGTTCTTTTAACTTTGTGGAGATACTGGTGAAAAAATCATTGAAAACATTTGCAATGTCAGTTTCATCAGTGACTATGGTGTCATTTACCAGAAGTGAGTGAATTTTACTTGTCTGATTGTTGTGTGTTCCTCCAGTGAGTTCATTGAAGACTTTCCAAATGGAGTTTGTGTTGTTCTTTTTGTTTTCAAGCAATAACCGATAATACGACTTTTTAGCTATTTTAATCATACTTGTTATTTTATTTCTCCATACTTTATATTTTGCATGGTTTCCCCTAGCCTTGAATTGGTCTCGTGTTTTCATAGCATCTAGTATTTCAGTAGTAAGCCAATTAGGTTGGATTTCATTCTTTACTCGATGTACTTTCAGTGGTGCATGCTTAGAGACTACATCCATAAATAAGTCAGTCCACACTCTCAGAGCTTCATCCAAATTTTGGATCATATTCTATGGAACTTTATATAGGTCATCAGAAACTGTTCTTCACTAAAATGTTTGAACGATCTGTAAGTGATCGTTCTGTGTGTGTTTTTCTTATTTCTCTGACATTTAACCTTTCTTGTCAAAAAAGTAGGATAGTGGTCACTAAGACCAACATTTGGTACATTAACACAAGCCACATTGTCTGGTAGGTTGGTATAAATGTGATCAATAAGAGTGCTTGATTTTTCTGTTACCCTTCTTGGCTCATTTACCATCTGGACTAGGCCTAATGATTCAATAAATTCCATCCAGTTGTCCCATATTTGAGTGTTGAGAAGGTCCTTATTTATATCACCAAGTATATATGTTTCTTTCTCCTGTGCAAGAACATTTTCCATTTGTTTCAAAAAAATCATCATTCCAGATTGCTTTGGAGGAAGGTGGCCTATAAATGAAACCAATTAGGAATGATTTTGCATTATTTTGAGAAATTTCCACCCAGACACTCTCAATTTCATGTGACTCCAAGTCAAGTCGCCTTTCTGCATTTACATCTTCTCTAATGTATACAACAACAAGACCCCTCACCACCACCCCGCTGTCTCTGTCCCTGCGTAATGGTTTATTGTAGCCTTGACAGTGAAATAGATTATCATTGTGGTTAGCATTTAATTTAGTTTCAGTGAGTCCTAAAATATGTATATTATTTTCTTTAGAAAACAACATTAACTTAATCTGGTCTATTTTTCCCAATATACCTTGTACATTTAGGTAACCTATGTTAAAACCTTTTGAATTTAGTTTCATATCGATTATATGTATGTTATCATGCAGTGGGGCACACAATGAGATTGTCTCCGTACTACTTTTATCATTCTGACATCCTATTTCTGTATTTATATTAGCATTTTCAAAGTCACATGCAGACCCTAAAAATCTGTTAGCTTTTGTATTTACAATAGTGTGCAGTGAATAGTTAGAGACAAGAGTGTCACTTGGTACATTTAGATTTGTTGTTGTAAATGAAGCATTGGCATTCTCATCTTTGCCAGCTTCCTAGTATGTATAATACAATGCTGTACAGAGACTTTGTTTGTGTCCAATATTTATGGCATCTGAAGCACTCAATCTGTATATACAACATTCGAAGCGTGTTTTCTCAAAACCACACTTTGGCCTTGTTTGTCTCATAAAATGCTATAAAATAAAAACTTTTAGTCCGATTTTAAAACGGTTTTTACCATTATAATCAACGTCCAAACCTATACAAACATAATAAAAACCAGAATTATACTAGTCGGTGAGATTCGACTGAAACCGTCGCGGAGGGTCACATTATAGATATTGAGAATGGGGAAAACGCGCGGGCCGCATAAACACTAAACTTTGCTGTCAGGTAGCGGGCCACAAAATATCGTCTCGCAGGCCTCAGGGCCCATGGGCCGCGAGTTTGAGACCCCTGATATACACCGATAAGCAGTCTCAAAGTGCGCGTGGGTACACTGTAGAGTTACGCAAGAGTTGATGTTCTTGAATTGCGAGTAAAATGTGGCGTTAATGTCTGCTGTGAAACTTTAACTGTAGGAAGTCAAGTCATATTTAATTAGGCAAATTAAAAAATGAATTTTAAAAATGTGTTTTCAGTTGGCGGAATATCACTGTTTCTCATTGCCGACCCTCCACTTTTTTCCCAATGGTATAAGCTTCGTTTTAGAAACAAATCACATGGCCGAAATTAATTTGTGTATCTATAGTCTTACTATATATCCCCATTAGTTTGTAACCCCTACCGATTTCAATAATGAAAACGTTTGATGTGATAAAAAGTGCAGAGAACCGCGGTTATTTATGGAATTGATTTGTTAAGAGATAAACCTAATAATAATGATCTTGCACCAATTAAATTTTCAACTTTAAATTGTGTAGCGGAACGATTAATCGAATATTTTACAAACGCGATACGTGGAAATGGATTAACTGATATAAGACGTAAAATAATAAACGAGTTAGCTGAATTAGTCAAATTACCGGAGCTAAAATTAGTGATGTATCTAAGTGAGAAAAATAAACACTAAAATTCCCAATAATAGTAAAAATAATAAGGGATGAAATTTTATACAATTTGAAGTATAACTCGAGAGGAGATCCAATAATAATCCGAGTTTTCTCTGACACTTGCCACCCCATTTTTGGTATTTGGACATTCACCACAGCATGAATGTCCAAATATCAAAATTGGGGTGGCAAGGGTCAGAGGAAACTCGGACTACTCCAATAAATAACATTTATCACAATGCTCTTCGCGTGGACTAACGTAGTAACGATATTTTCACGAGATCGAACCGTAAGGTTTTACTAAAGGAACATATTTGAATTTATTCACGAAATAAGTAAAATGATCTTTTATCAGTATGGTCATTGAAGAGTTCAGATGATGAAAAATATGATCAATTTGTACGACTTAACGGCAAAATGTACCGTCTAGAAGAAATGAAAAATCTTGTACAGAAATTTCAACTGACCATATTGAGCAATTACTAAATAATTGTTTCACCGTTCTGTCAGTTGCAGCTCCCTTTGCAAGAGAGAAACATTCGTGGTAACCATCACGATTTGAATTCAATGTTTAGTCATAATTCATGAGTCAGTTGAGCCAAGGTGATGTCATTCTCATTGTCTTCCTCATTGACATTATCTCTGTTGGCATATAAAGGGAAGATGAGAATCTAAAAGATTATGAATATTGCTTTGTTGTTTTTTTCTAAGAAAAGTATCAAAAGTGAGGTCACATGCCCGCTTAATATGTTCTATCGACTATGCATACAAATGAACAATAAACAGCCTTTTTCCAATGACTTATCTACAAGCATTTAGTTATAAGCACATACACAATTCTGATATGCATACAAAAATGAAGGCAATGTTTGATAAAATAATTTATTTACAGTATTTTTGTTATTGCATTAGAGTCAACAAGACCAAGTGATTGTCATAACCCATGCTGCAGATACTGTCATTGTTTGACCTGGAAAGAAAAATTAAAATTTAAAATTTTTACACTACATGTGCTATGGATTCAGCAGAAAATCAACAGAAGGTGAAAATAACCTTGTATTTAAAGTTAACATAAATTTAGTTTTTCATCCATCAAAGTATGATACTTGCTACAGTAGCCATATGCATACTAGTGTAGGGACTGATCTTCTAGCAATATTTTGTATAATACTACTGTCACACCTATCTTCATGTGCATGAAACACCTGTTATTGATTCTGCACCACTCGTATTATTGAGTACTCCTAAGTCAAGCCTGTAAAAATACGAAAATTGCATCAATAGAATATTGTCTATATTTAAAAAAAATTAAGATAGGATAATCTCTCAAAAGATATTTTTACTAAAATATTATTTTTCATTATTAACTAATTATGGACCACCTAGCCCATATATACTCTATTTTTTGTTCACCCATTTCTAGACTGGTTCACACTTTCTTCCATTTAATTAGTACCATGTGTCCTATAACCAGATTTAATTTTTTTAAGAAAAGATGTATTTTACTCATTGATATTAGAGCACAATTGTATGTAAGAATTAGCCATGATTCTGCAAGGATAATAGCGTAATGGCATTTTATGTGATACCACTGTATATAGCTAAAATGCATATGCATTACATGTGGCTGTGTTATACAGTACTTTTTAGTGGCTTATTCTTGTTATTAAAATAATTGTTTTCTGCACTTGTATTTTCATTTTATCATTCTATGGCATGCATGCTACACAAAAGAGACACAAACATGCTGACATTAGCAAGTATGAAATCACAAGGTATCAAATGTCATGATGCCTTGTTTTTTCATCTCTCATTGGCTATATAATACATGTTTAAAATTTTTCAAAAGGATAAAAGCCAATGAAAAGTTCTATAAGATTTATTATACAGAAGAATAAATAACTGAGTGCTACATATTAGTATATAATTATTGGGAAGGATGAGGAAGCAAAGAATAGACAGAGTTATTTCTTCAAGCCTTGTAATGTTCCCCACAACAAGTCGAACAAATGTACATAAATGCAAAAGACATAGCCTCTTGAGGTCTGTTACATAAAGACAACATGACACAAATTTGAAAAAGCTATCCAATGTTCCTATAATGCTGACATTGATGCTGGAGATGGAAAGCCTGCTGACAAACTGCTCTGGCCAAAGCTTAGAAGTAAGCTGGAGGTGAAGAAATATGTGGAAAACTTTTGCAATACCAAGGCATGTCCATGTTTCGATGCAATATTCAGACACTGATATAACTTATCACTGCATAAGCTACTTGGTAAATTTAAGTAATTGAATTGAATTGCATATTAAAGTTGTCTGATTCATAAATCTATACTTACAATTACCCAAAACTCATAAAAAGTTAAGAAAAAGTCTCAAAATCATTATTAAGGCTACTTTCCACTACAAGCAGTGTTACATTCTTTACTTTTCAATATAAAGCTGAATAAAATGCATAAATTATTGGGGAAAAAAATCATACTGATACATGCCATCTGGCTCTAAATCATGGAAGGTTCATTACAGGTCAGAGCATATTAATTGATTTGATGCCAGGATGAACTAAAAAAACTGAGGGAATAGATGCAAAACAACTTTGCACTTGACTAAGAGGTGCCAGGCTGAGTTTGAAAAATCATTTAAAACTATGATACATGTACACCAAAATTTATAAGTAATTTATCTTATGCAACAATAAGTTAAGTGCACAGGTGCTCGACATGAGCTTGAATTTAAAAAAAAACAATAATCTAAAGGAGAAAAAAAATACAGAGTGACAAAAAATTCAAAAATACCTTATTTTACCCCTATGACCCATTCTGACATAGGACCCTCTCTATCATACTATATAAAAATATAGTTATATAGTATAATAGAGAGGGTCCTATGTCAGAATGGGTCATAGGGGTAATCTAATGTTTTTTTTTCACTGTATGATTTATTTTCCTTTAGATTATTGTTCCTCAAATCAAGCTCGCGTCAAGCACCTGTGAGTAAACATATGGAAACACCATCATATTCAATATTCAATAACTGAAAATTTCTGGGTGCTAATGATCAGACCTATATCTCCATGCACAACTATACTTCTTGCAAGGTTCTGTGTGGAGAACACCATATTTGCCACGGCATTTTTTATATCTACATGTGCATGAAACATGTTATTGTTTTGCACCAAATGAATCAGGTGCTCTTTCATTTTTGAGTACTCCTAATTCAAGCCTATAAAAATACTAAAATTACATCAATAGAATATTGTCTATATATCTTTTAAAAATTACAGATAGGAAAATCCCTCAAAAAATATTTTGACTAAAATTTTACTTTCATTACAATATGTACTCTATTATTTCTTCACCCATTTCTAGATTTGTTAACAGTTCTTCCATTTAATTAATACCATGTGTCCTTAAGTAATGTTAACAGTCTCTAGGAGTAAAACTGAACCTTTTCCCTTAATTTTCTGTATTTCAGAGTAATCTACAATCCACCTGCAGACTCTACAATGCTGTTATGGTAGCACAGAAGTAAAGATGTCTTAAGTGTTTGTGATTCTTTGTAACAGTGTTGAAATTTATTTTGTCAGAAAATCTCTGCAGTTGGTCACTTCCAGGGGTTTGCTCATACCTGTGCATTAATATCATATAAACAACATGTGTTTGATGATTTTGGTCATAAATTACCATTTGTGGCTAACAGTAAAGATCACTCAAGTCAGATTTTAATGTATTTATATTCTGGGCTTTTAAGTTTATATTTCAAGTAGGTTCACTTTACTGCAGAGCTTGAAACAACTAATACATTATTTCATAAACCTTATGACACATCTTGTTACCTATTTAAACACAGTGAAATAAACTCTGTAACAGATTAGATGAACAAAACTAACAGTAGTGACTTTCTGTTATCAAGTAATGACAAGAGGCCCAAGTTTATCTGAGACTGCTTACTTAACTAACCTATACAAGAAAAACAATGCAGAGTAATGGACAAAGAACTTTGGGTTTGCATGATGTATTTTGATTTTCAAACAATTTTCTTCTGTGTGTGTGTGTGTGTGTGTGTGTGTGTGTGCCTGTGTGGGTGTCACTGGGTGTGTATATATGTGTGTGTAATCCATCAATATTGCATAACAGGTCAGCATCAAATTATTTATGTCATGAATGCTTTCTGCTCAATTTGATAGTTTTTGAGAAGTTGTGTAGAAGTTTTTTAAAAAATAATTTTAGTAAAAATGACTATCAAAGTGTAAACTGGCCTAATTTTTGTTTAGAAGGAGTCATTTCTGATTAAGTTTTTGAGTTTAAGTCATCTCAATAAATTATTTTGTCTTTCAGTAATGACAACCTCTTTGATAGAAGATTTGCAGTTTAATATAAATTTGAAAGGATTTCATGCCATAAATGTTTGTGTCAAATATGTAGGTTTTGGGGGTTTAGTCAAATATGTAGGTTTTGGGGGTTTAGTCAAAAATGTAGGTTTAGGGGGTTGAGTTAAATATGTAGGTTTTGAGGGTTGAGTCAAATATGTAGGTTTTGGGGGTAGAGTCAAATATGTAGGTTTTGGGGGTTGAGTCAAATAGGTAGTTTTTGGGGGTTGACTTAAATATGTAGGTTTGGAGGTTGAGTTAAATATATAGGTTTTGGTGGTTGAGTCAAATATGTAGGTTTTGGGGGTAGAGTCAATTTATAGGTAGGTTTTGGGGGTTGAGCCAAATATGTAGGTTTTGGGGGTTGAATTTGAATGATGTAATAATCATATGCTGCTTTTGCATAGCTGGCAATTATCTGGGATGAAAATTCCAATTGAATGGTGAAAATATTCTCTTTGGGTGAAATAGAAATGTCCAGAATACTGGGATGCCCTTACAGGACACTCATCGTGCGCACTTCTGACCTAATTCTTTTTGAGGGAGCAGCCTAATCTAACAGAACATCAGTGCACGGTGTTAAGTGGGCATCTGGAAATAGCAACAGGTAAGTATCATATCAGCAACATTAGTTGGGTTTATTAAGAGGATGGGTCCATTCATGCATCAGAGAGTGAGGCACTAGTCTTTGCAGTCTGAAATGCCTGATCAAGTCTTCTAAGTAAGAATCTGTCCCAGGTCTACAGAAATTTTTTGACCATTGAAAAGGGCTGCTTGATAGCCTTAATAGTAGAAAGTGAGCACTGTTTTTCTTTAAAAAGGAAGGGAAGAAAATCAGCCAATGCTCCCACAAAATTAAAGGTAGGATTGATCTGTTTTCTACTAAACCAACCACAAAAATCACCATTTGGTATCACATACCTAAGACACTGATCAACTCCTGGGCTGAATGATGCACTTGTCATCTTTAAGGGAAAGCTTTCTTTGCAGAGAGATCATATGAGGTGAGCCAAGCAAGCAAGTAGTGAATCTGTGGACTTCTGTGTTTGAGAGAGATCATTCCTCTGACTTAACATCCTGAAGTGGTCCATTAGAAAATTTCATTAAGCCATGACTGCTGAGGCCACAGAACAGTGATCAAAGTGAGCAGAGTAGTGGAGTGCCTGACTTTATATAGTACCTATGGGATCATCCTCAAAGGTGCAAAGACATAGGCAAACAGATTATCCCACTTCAGACTGAAAGTGTTCAGGCCCTCTGTTTGGTAAATGGGGAAAGGTTACAGGGGAGCTTGTTGTTTAGCTTGGTGACAAACAAGTCCATCAAAAGAGTTCCTAAAAGTTGAAACAAGGAGTCTGTTACAAATTGGTGTAGTGACAATTTTCATGAAGACTAGATCCCCCTTCATTGACAGACTGTCTGTCTGCCAAAATATTCTTCCTGCCTGGAATGTGGCAAACTAGGCAAAAAGCAAAAGGACCAACGAATGTAGCAATAAAACAATAGGTTACAATAGCTAATAATAAGAAAAAAATATATTAGGGAGGCTAACTGAAGCTAAAAATGATAAGGACCTGAGTTCAAAAATTGAGTTCAAGACACATGAACCGAAATTGTTATGTGACATACTCGCCATGTATAAACAGGCCAACTGACAAAACAGGCAGAGTTCATGTATTCTTAAGAAAGAATAAAGTGGATAAATATGAGTCCAAAGTTTAAATATCCAAGGATACAGCTTCAAAAATGTACCCATAGCTGTTTAAAAATAGACACAACCCAATTTGTTTCATTAAACACTAATGCCCTTTAATGGGATGAAAAGAAATTTTAAAAATATAACACACCAAGCAATGTGACAAAACAATTACCAAAAACACTCATTAGGGCTTAATTAAAAAAAAGCAGAAGCCTTGATCTGGGTTTCATCTTAATTTTTTAAATTAATATAGCATATAAAACATTATTGTTGACCCACAAAGCGGTGGCTACATCTTGGCATAAACAATGCTGACCAGGAAAAGAATGAAGTCTTCTTGGCATAAACAATTCTGACCAGGAAAAGAATGAAGTCTTCTTGGCATAAAAGAATGAAGTCTTCTTGGCATAAACATTGCTGACCAGGAAAAGAATGAAGTCTTCTTGGCATAAACAATGCTGACCAGGAAAAGAATGAAGTCTTCTTGGCATAAACAATGCTGACCAGGAAAAGAATGAAGTCAGCAGCCAATATGATCAGCATGTACAGAGCATTCCACTATGTCAAACCAGTCTACTGGAATCAATCTGGTTTACCCTAGTGGGAGGGTGAAATTATCATCATTCATTCAGGGTATTTTCCTCCCAGAGAAGTACCAGCTTTGCAATAACAGCAGGTATGATATTACTGATATTAGATTGGTCAAATTCAGTTAACCATTTATAAGAAGCAATTATTACTATAGTTTGGGACGAGCTTGTGAGCCTAAGCTCAAGCTCGAGGTCGAAGATCGATGAGCTTCGAGCTTACACCTAGAAAAACTCTCCACTTTTCGATATTACTGGACCGGATAAACCCATGCGATAATTAAATGACTGTGGGAATGAGCGGCTTTACAGATTCACACGGCCTACGCTTCCCCATGTGTTGGTCAACCAGTGGGCAGTCGTTGCCTTGCAATAGTCATCGCTGGGGGCTCCTAAGATGATAATTCTGGCTATTATGATTGCGGCTGACGGGAAGAAGAGGTTTTTCAACTTCTGCAAGCATTTGGCCTGACGATGAGTGGTGCCGGAGGGGCAGTAGGCACACAACTAATGCCCGAGGGATTTCTTTTAAACTGATTTTTGAACAGTTCAAACAACATAAACGTGTTATCAGCAATTTTTCATATTGTATCTGCTCTTTGTTTGTTAATTTTTACTTATATTTTATTTCTAATGCAGTAGCAATGTCAAAAAATAAAAAAATCAGCTGTTTGGACTTATTTTAACAAGCGTATAAAAGATAATTTCGCAGCTTGCAATGAATGTAAGCAGACAATTTCATGTCCACAAGGAAACACTTCAACAATGCGTCGACATCTGCTTAGCATTCATCATATTGACGTCAACAAGAATGAGTCTGAAATAGAGCCAAAGAAAATGAGAACAATGGATAACTTTGTTGTCAAAACTTCACTGGAAGAAATAGTCTCAAAACTCGCTGCAGTCGATGGATCCTCGATTCAGAAAATCACTCATTTAGAATTTATTCGTCAATCGCTGTCATTAAGAAGAATGAAGCTACCTGCTGATGAAAGATTGATGATGGCCCTTAATTGCGATTTTCAAGAAAAAGTGAAGCAACAAGTCATACAGGACATTAAGAAAGAACTCTCAGAATCAAAGAGATTTTCAAAATCGTTGGACGAATGGACAAGTATTGGAAATCGTCAATTTTTCAACATCAACCTTCATACGGTCTCATCAAAATGTATCAATCTTGGTCTTGTCAGAATTTATGGAAGTTGTAATGCTGAAAGAATGAATGAGCTCGTTGAGGAACATCTTAATTCTTTTGGTGTCTCATTCAAACAGGATATTGTTGCCTCTACCGGTGATGGAGCAAGTGTCATGATCAAGTTCGGAGAAAAATCACCTGCTCTGTATCAAGCCTGCCTTGATCACGGATCACATTTGGGTGTTACAAAAACTTTTTACGAAGAAAATTGCCCAGGTCATGGAATTTCAGGTTTATTAAGGCAAAGAAACTGGATGGACTGATGATTTTGATGAAAGCGACGATGAATTGAGTGCTGAAGAAGTTGAGATACAAAGCGAATCATGGAAGGAAAATATAAACACTGTGAGAAAAATCTTTAAACTTTTCAAAGGCTCAGCCATACGATCAGATGCATTTAAAGCTAAAAGCTCAGAATTTTTTTTTACAAAGAACAACAACTGTCCCTCGACTGCAAAACTAGATGAAATTCCATGCTAAAAATGCTAGAAATCTTTATTAAATTATACGATGTCACCAATGAAGTGGTGAGTGAAAACAAATCCGAGCATCTCTTAACTAATTTGGACATAAAATTAATGAAATCCATAGTTTTGGTGTTGAAACCGGTTAAGGTTACTCTTAATGCAATGAGCAAAAAAAAAAAGCTCTGAGAACCACTTATGTTGCTATTAGCTTCATGAGGGAAATATTTTCTGCACAAGGAACAGAAATAAGTCGTACTTTTTTTTATAGAAAATATTGATCATTACATCGATGGTAGAGTTAATCAACAACTTATGGATCTTATGATTTCTCTGCAACATTTGGATAATGTTCCTTCCAAAACATCTATTGAATTAGCGACAAATCTGATGAAACAGCTATTTCCATCGGCAAATACTGCAAATGAAGAAGCACATGATGAGAAAATAACAATTGCCCATAACGAGCTCTCACTTGAAGATGAATTTAGATTTTGATTGGAAGCTTCTAGTAATCGGAGATCTCTTCAAACCGATCAATTTAAGAAATTATGCCAAGAATTTTCCTTGTCAAAAAGTAATGGTAAACTGGCTGAAAATTTGAGGCGATTATCAGATGCCATCAGTACAATCAAACCAACTTCAATTGATTCAGAAAGAGCATTTTCAGTTGCTACTAATTTCTGTACAAAATTGCGATCAAAGTTATCGGATAAATCTCTGCATTCTCTTGTCTTTTTGAAATACTATTATATTAACAAGAATGATGTTTAAATAAATTATAAAGAAAATTATTTTTCGTACTACTCAAGCTTGAAAGTTCAAAAAAATTATCGAGCTTGAGCTCGCATGAGCTTCAAATCCCCGAGCTTTCCTATGATGATGATAAATGAATTAAAGTGCTTCGGCCACTTAGGGGCATTTAGCACTGTTTTATCCAGCATATGCTGGTTATTTAATTATTCCTGAGGGTGGTAATCATGCGGCCTCCCCTAGGCTTTTATGTGTTCATAGAACACTATTTAATTTTGGCCGTCAGATCGGAGTCGCTATTGAGAAACTATCGAAATGAATGGTAGGCCAAGGTGAGTGGGAATGGACCCAACACAGACTCCAGGTTGATACTGCTGCGTGATAATGGACGTGCTCCTCACATGTGGTTATTTGGTTGGTGGTGTCCGGTAGCTAAAAAAGGTGGAAAGGTGCCTCGGGCAGGTTGGCGTGTACGTTGGTCAGTTGTGCTTCCTTACTCCAGGGTATCTTGGTGTAAAATTTTCCCTATTAATTTGGATAGACTTTGTGCTGTTGTTAATCTATAGTGTATACAACCCTGTATGACACCTAATTTTGCGGTTTTATGACCCACTGCTCTGATGGTTCTAGGTTCGATACCACCTTATATTTCTTAATTTAAGTGGTTAAGTACTGTCTAATGATATTGTTTGGTGCAGCATTATGCTGCTGTGTCTGATGGACTTGTTTTTTTTTTACCAACTTATATTCATTGTTTTGGGCCCTAGGTCTTATACCTTAGTTTTGGATGCAGCCTTGTGCCGCTGGGCCTGATAGTCTTGGGCTTTGGACTACCTTATAGCTTTCCTAAACTCTAATTGTTACAAGGTATTTCTATTTTTAGTAACATCACTCACATCTGATGGCCAATCAGGAAGATTTTATGTGGGGGATGCTAATAACTGTAAATTTGGTCTGATTATTTCTTTTCTACGATGTTTCAGAGCCAGTTGTTTAATGGTTTTCCTGTTTGTATGGTTGTATAATTTTGTTAAATATTCTTTGCGATATTTTTCATGTGGGAGATTCCGTTACACTGACACTACCAAACTAAAATGTGAACTATTTTTTATATAATCTGTAATGTGTGTAGTTAATAATTATCATCAAAACAGGTTTTAAGTTGTTAGCAAATCTAACAGTTTGTGGTGCTTTGTATATTTGGAAAACTTTTCACAAATGTTAAAAAGAATATGATGATTTATAATTATTTCAAGTCAGTATATAGAATCTTCAGTTTGAAAAATAAAAGTTGACTGCAGGGCAACATTGATTCATTTAGCAGGTCTTTCATTATCAAACACCACTATATGACTTGGTGCAGCAAACCAAATACTTTTTCCAAATCTTATGAGCAAATCATATTTCTGTAAAATTTCAGATATTAATGGGTTTTCAAATTGAAGATTTTCAAAATTAACTTTTGGTGTGAAATGGGAATCTGAAAAAAAATAATTAAATTTGTTGCTTTGAGGATTCAATTTAGTTCAAATCTTTGAATATGGTTTTAGTTTCCCAGGAAAAACTGTTAACTTGTTTGACATGATGCTGAAACCTTCACTTCATTTTTTAAAACATATGTGTAAATTTAAGTATAAAAGGTTATAATTTCATTAAATTGAAACTGAAAAACAAGAAGACTGGTTGCAATCTGTATGAATTTACAAAGATCAAATATTGAATGTGGTGATATAGAATTGTTCAGTACATATTGACAAGACAGATCTTTACTACTTCAATTGATGAAGATGAATCTTTGTTGGTCATGACTTATTATATCCAGGCTTTTTTATGTCTCTGAGGTAGGTTATGATTGTATGTCTTAAAATAATAAAATAACATAATGAAGTGAAACCAACAATTAAAGTAAAATCAGCAAGTCATATTATTTCCTTACAATACTATGTAAACCTTTAAGAGACACTTACAGTATTATGAAATACAATCGAAAATAAACTTAAATATCCTACCACAAGACCAACAATACAGAATGTTCCAAATGAACTCCAACAGTCTTGAACATCCCAATATTATAAAATGATGCACTGCAGAATGTCTTTGAATGAGTTCACTATAATTCCAAAGTAGCATGTTAGTCCAAAAGCCAATGAACTAGCACTTCAGTAATTAAAATGAATATTTTAAATATTACTGTAAAATTATATTTAATAGACAGATTTAAAACAGGAATGTATTATTTTATAAAATCCTTATTTATTTTATCTTGACCTATAGTGTGATAACTGGACTAACTGTAAGTAAGACTGACCTTGAACTCCTCCTACATAAACATGTTGTTAACAACTTGCAATCATAGAGAAAAGTTAAGCACACAAAATAAATTATATATACATAAAGAGGAATCTAATATGCAGAAAGTTGATTTACAATTTTGAAAAGGTTCTAAAACTTTAATCTTCCACAAAGACAAGGATTAGATAACTTTCAAATTGTTTTAATTGGTAGAAGTGCATGAACCAAATATTCTTCAGAGCACTTTTAAGCATTTATCTAGTTGGCATTGAATAGTATGCATAATCTTTCATTGGCATTGAATAGTATGCATAATCTTTCATTGGCATTGAATAGTAGTATGCATAATCTTTCATTGGCATTGAATAGTAGTATGCATAATCTTTCATTGGCATTGAATAGTAGTATGCATAATCTTTCATTGGCATTGAATAGTAGTATGCATAATCTTTCATTGGCATTGAATAGTAGTATGCATAATCTTTCATTGGCATTGAATAGTAGTATGCATAATCTTTCATTGGCATTGAATAGTATGCATAATCTTTCATTGGCATTGAATAGTAGTATGCATAATCTTTCATTGGCATTGAATAGTAGTATGCATAATATTTCATTGGCGTTGTTGTTTATGCTGTAGAGTTTAATGCCATTTTTAAGCACATGATAGGCTATACATGGCGGCCAATATTATTGGTGGAGGAAGAACCCAGGAAACCCCCTGGAAAGAACCACTGACCCATGAGAAGCTAATAACAAGCTTTCTCACATAACTACATTAGCCAAATCTTTGACTCTAACCCACACAGACAGAGGTGAGATGGCAGTGATCCGTAATGGAAAGTGCTTTAGACCACTCAGCCACTTGGGGCCCCGATTGGCATTTAATAGTATGCATAAATTTCATTGGCATTGAATAGTTGTATGCATAATCTTTCATTGGCATTGAAGAGTATTCATAATCGTTTTTGTAAAGCAAATCAAATGGTCAACATCACATAATGTACGGACGGTTCCAGGATAAGGGCATTTCATGGTTTTGTTGATTCTGACATTGAAAAGTATAACTGAATAGTACTGTCGATACTGATGTTGAAAAGTATAACTGAATAGTGTTGTCTACTGACATTGAAAAGTATAACTGAATAGTGTTGTCGATACTGACATTGAAAAGTATAACTGAATAGTGTTGTCGATACTGACATTGAAAAGTATAACTGGATAGTGTTGTCGATACTGATTTTGAAAAGTATAACTGAATAGTGTTGTCAATACTGATGTTAAAAAGGATAACTGACAAAATATGCTTCCCTCAAGTATACTCATATCATGGGGATTGTTTTCAGAAACACTGGTACAGGCCTACCTGCAAAATGTTGTCTTTCAAAAATTGGATATAAAGATAGGTGGTCAACCACTCACACCTGGGCTAAATAGGTTATTTATTATCCCACTATGGTGTCACAAGCTTTCTCAGAGTCTAAATGTTTTCTTTCTTTACAGAAGCTTCTCTAATAAACATTTAAAGTCTGACTCTAAGGTTGATTGTGAAGTTGGCATCTGATTTCACATTTAATGTCTGATAGCATGTTGTTGGAAACAAGATACTAAAGATGCTAAAGTTAAGGGATGATAGACAGACCGGTAGGATATTTTCCAGATTTAGATGTCTCTGATGCTTTTTGCTGTGATGGCAGGATGTTGCCACATTCCAAAATTCTTATTGAAAATGTCCAACAGAAAAGTAGCAACTTATTGGGTGAGTATTTCAGAAGTTCAAAGCAGATTTCATCTGTTCCTATTGAAGTGTAATGGGCTTGATCAAAAGAGTCTGGTACTTCTCTGAGAGTGAATAATTTATTGTATTTTTTAGCATTAGCAGATTTAAAATGTGATGAAGCCTTATCTGGCAGGTTTTCAACACTACAGAAGTTTGAAATATACTTTGTTGTTGACTGTATTTGAAATTTATGGCACAATAGTGACCATTATATCAGATCAACAACTGCTTTTATATTTTCCAAAAGACTTTTTTGTACAATATTTGATTCTGATTTACCAGAGGAATACTGATTCAGCATGGAGATATTGCATGGTTCCCTCTATTTACACAATGAGTTTCAGCTCAGTATATTTTTCTGCCACTGCAATCGCTAAGGACTTTCGTCCATTTCTTGATGGTATCCTTCCCAGCATCAACAAACCTTGACTTGTTAACATGTTTCCGAATTGACCAGCATTTGGTATTCACAGAAACATAGTGAAATATGTTAGGTGAGTAAGAGGAATGGATCCACTACTTTTTAAAAAATATGACTAGTCAACTTTGATTTTGCAGAGGGAATGAAATGTTTCTCAATCTGGAATTCAGTTCCCATCTTGAGATTGATGACTATTACTTTTTAAGTAAGTATATTTATGTAAGTATAATGGAATGTGCTGACTACCATTACCAACTTTCGGAGTGAAGTAGAAGATGGATTATAGATAATTAGATCCAAAATAAGTTTGATCCTTCAATTGGATGAAAGTAAGTGTATGTGAGATGAAACCCTGTGTCATGTGCAAGAATCTTTCACAAATGCAATAGCTGCAATGGAAACCACATACATGTAATCAGTTAATTTAAGCACTTTGGCTGAATTAAAACATTGTGTGTCAGGGTTATCTGGATAGGCTTGTAGCTAGCTCATAATAAACACAGATAATGATAACTAAACACATCAAAGGACATGAATAAGTTCTTTGAAACATGTATTGCATGCCATGAACATAATCACATACAACTCAAAACTTTAGGTGCAACATTTGTGACATTGCTGATGCATGTACAATGGCAGACAAAGCTGTGGAAGCTGCTAGTGCCATTGGAAACGTGACAGCTATTTTCAATGTCTCCTGACACAGATGAAACAAAATCATTTTTACAACAGATTTTCATTGCAATTCAAACTTTGTCTGACATTCTATATGCAAAACAATAATAATGATATTTCATACTCACATATCACTGGACATATGGGAATGTCATCTTCTTTCCCTTGCTATCATACCATTTGCGGAGTAAATGAGCTTCAGGGATATCAGGGTCGATATTTACTTGAGTATTTGACTGACTTGACAAGGTGATACCTGTGAGAAAATATTTAAGCTGATATAATATATCTTGAATAATAATGTTCATGATACACTGACAGAGCTGACAATTACAAAATCACTGCCAAAAGAATTTATTAAATGAGGGGTATCATTCACTTTCAAACCTTATTCTGTGCTTAACAAATATTATTAACAAACTAAGCTGTCAATAGCTTTCTAAAAGACACTACCGCACCTAGTTCATTATTGTCTCATATTTTTTTTCCAAAACACTTTCATCTTATTCTTCAATATGCTATTAAAGCAAATCCAGCCACTAGAATTAATATGACTGTATAAGCTGCAATCACAACCATAGATCATAATAATCAAGCTCATGAAGCAAAGTCATGATGAACTCTGGTCCAGATAAAACTGTTCTAAAATGTTAACAATATTCACAAAATTCTTTCATATATTACATTCATCTGCATAGCAAAATGGGTAATAGCTCAAACAATACTGAAAACTGCAAGACCAGCTGCATTTACAAGAGTTTGACCTACACTGCATTCAAGTCATAAAGAGAAAACAAAATCTTTAATAAATTGCATGTACAAAGCAATTTGTCAATATGCACATATGCATGTGCTTTTCATAATAATTAACAAATTACACAGTAATTATTAAAAAACTGCAGGGCTGGATATGCTAATAAACTTTCCTAGATGAAGGCTGGAATGACAGTGAAGAGCAACAATTCACTTTCACGGATTTGCCTTTTTTGTGTATATTATGATAATGAAAATAATATTTTATACGCTCTATCTGAGGGAAGCATAAACTATGGGATTAGTTACATTAATAACATTATATGTTGGATGAAAGGATAGATGGATAGACAAAAGAGGATTCTTGCAAATGCTTCTTAAACATCAAAATATTAACTTAAAAGATACAGCACTAACATGTTAACAAAACCAAATTTTTTGAGTAAAATATAACTATTCAATCATATTTAATGAATACTTTAAAAGTATTTCCACTAGTTCATGAATTCAGCCCTCTGTTCAAAACAAAACTCACCAGATGTTTCAGATTCCTTTAGCAACAATTGACCTAAAAGTCATCTGCTTGTCGCGGCAAATGGTGGAACAGATTTATCTACCATATACAACTCCTGGCACCAAATGTCAATTGTCAGTTACTACTGGAGTTAATATGAAGGCTCTTTCAGGAAATGTAACTGCGAGGACAGTTTGGGAAAATTGGGCATATATTATTCAAAAAAACATATTTTACTCCAAAAGTTGATTTCTTCTTTAAATATGTTACTAGCTCAAAATACATTATGTGACTTAAGAAAAGGAGGGTACCACATCCTATACCCCAGAGATGGTTCTCTCCGTTTTCCTGATGCATGCAATCAGCTTCGAGTCATGTGTGAGGTAAGGGCTAGGGTTATCACATAGTCAATGCATAGGCATACTTTTTGGTGGAATGTTTTCCATCACCAATTCCATTTCTGGGAAAAGGCATCAACTATCATGATTTATGGATCTGGGACTGGTGAGATGAGGATTGGGATATTAGCCTTCCATTTCATCACAATGTAGGCCTCAATAGGCCAAACTCAACAGAAGATTAAGATTTAAGACCATTATTGCCTGTTTCTTTTTGGGCCAGTAAGTTCAATGGGACACTAAGCCTGCCTGGTATGTGGAAAATTTAAATGTGGATTTGTCAAAGATGACAGCACCTGAAAAGACGTGTTGAAAATGGCCCTTGTCTTCTTGTGTATTGTCATTGGTATCTTTTAGAAAATGGGCTCTCATCAAGGAAAAAGCTTTGAGCAAGGTTCCCCAGATTGTGACCCTAAGTGATCGCCTTCTGATGTCTCATATGAAATATATGCTGGGTAGTGTGATGCAGGGTTCCATAAAAAATCTGCCTCCCCCTCCATACACATGATTTCTATGTGACAAATTTCTCATTTTATTTTACTAAATTGTTTAATGTTTATGACAAAAATGCCAGAAAGGTAGACCTATATACAAGAAATAATGACTGGAAATATAACTGCATAAATATGTTTAGCTTTATTTCAACATAGCCCCTCTCCCTCCACATCCCTTATTGCCATCAAACCCGTCCAATTAAACACATTTCTTGGCCTTTCCCCATGGCTTTTCCATTATTTTCAATGACTTTTGGCCATTTTCCATAATTTTTTCTTTCCTTGCATGACCAGATTTTTTTGACATTGGGAACCTGGGTTTGCCATTTGGCAGTGGAATAGGTTATTGGAAGTTGTCATCCGAGTATGGCCTTTTATCAGTGTGGATATGAGTAGAAATACATCTCATTCAGCAAGCTTGAAATTGATGGATGCAGCTATGGCACTGGAGAGTATATGTTGAACTACCCTGTTGAGAATATGGTCCATACAAGACACTGACTCCAAGGCATGGCTATTGGTGAGATTCTCAATGGAGGAGTCTAGGCAGTGCTTATATGACTTAAGTATGGCAGTAAGACCTATCTGAGCATGAAGATAATCACTGATACTGAAAACTACATGTAGTTAGTTGAGAAATGATTTCCAGCTCAAGAATAATGAGAAATGTTCATACATTCTCAGTCCTGTGATACCCGTCCACAACTTGGAATGAATTTGGCATGCCTGGAGGCAAAAATCTCCCTTGAAACAAAGTAGATTAGATTACTTTCTTGTATCGGATAACATTCACATGAATACAGATGATGTGTGTATCTTACCAGGGTATAAAACTGATCATTCAGCTATTGTTTTAAGTGTAGCTTTTTCAACGAGTCCAAGGGGAAAAGGATATTGGAAATTTAATGCCCAACTGTTGAGGAACATTGAGTATACTGATTTAGTTAAAAAGTGTATAACTGACACGGTAAATGAATATTATGTAAGGGGAAATAAAGATGACTCTCTCCATGTTTCTCTATCCTGTAATTATGATCAAATGTCCTTTGAAATTTTGAAAATGAAAATAAGATTTGAAACTATATGTTATTCTATTAGGAAAACAAATGAAAAATGGGAAAAATTAAAGAAAATTGAAAAAAATAATAATAGAAATTCAGGGGAGACTGGTGAATAACATAGAAGGGGAAGCTCTGGAAAATTTAGAGAAAAAAAGACCAAAATTAGAGGAATCTAGAAAAAAACACATAGAAGGTGTTATATTAAGATCTAAAGCCAGATGGTATGAATTTGGGGAAAAAGCACAAAGTATTTTTTAAATCTTGAAGAAAGAAACAACGTCAATAAGACAATAAAAGAAATTATTTTAGATGAAGGCACAAATATATCTGACCAAATAGATATTTTAGAAGCACAAAAACAGTTTTATATGGAATTTTACAAAAGTAGAATTGCTCAGCTTCATGAGCTTACTTAAGAAACTAAATAGATTTCTTAATCACAATATTAAACTTAGTCAAGAAGAAAGTTAATCATGCGAAGGTCTGGTTACAATTAATGAAGTTGGTATTGTCTCTAAAACAGATGTAAAATGGAAAAAGTCCTGGCTCAGATGGATTCACTGTAGATTTCTATAAATTCTTTTGGAAATCTCTTGGGGAATTTATATGCAGATCAATAAATTACGGATATACTGTAGGAACACTTTCAGATTTTCAGACTCAAGGAGTCATCACATGTCTACCAAAGGAAGAAAAAGATAGAAGATATTTAAAAAACTGGAGACCTATATCACTTGTAAATATTGACTATAAAATTGCTTCAGGAGCCATTGCAGCCAGGATTAAAAAGGTTCTTCCATCAATAATCAGTGATACTCAAAAAGGGTGAAGAGTAGATTCATTGGAGAAAATACCAGGCTATTGTATGATATCATGGACCAACTTGAGAATGAAAAAAGATATGGTTTATTACTGTTAATAGACTTTGAAAAAGCCTTTGACTACATTAACTGGACCTTTGTGGAAGAAACTTTAAAATCTTTTAACTTTGGTGATTCCGTTTGTAAGTGGTTTAAACTGTTTTGTAATGACTCTAAAAGTTGTGTTATAAATAATGGGCATATGTCATCATTTTTTAGACTAGAAAGAAGATGTCATCAAGGTCATCCCCTTGCACCATATTTGTTTATCACTGGGGTTTAGATTTTAGCTATAACTTTAAAGCAAAATGTAAATGTACGGGGATTGATCTATGACGGCACTGAATATAAATTGGCTCAGTATGCCAACAATGCTTTTATTATTCTTGATGGATCTCAACTTTCTCTTAAAACAACTATGAATATCTTGCAGGGTTTTTCTCTATTATCTAGACTTAAATGTAACATTACAAAAACAAAAGCTATTTGGATTGGAAACAGGAAATTTTCCAATGAAAGAATATGTCCTGAAATGGGCCTAATTTGGTCCTGTTCTAACTTTACACACCTTGGTATAGATTTTTCTCCAGATTTACAACAAATGGTGGAAATTAATTAAATGAAGAAACTAACAAAGACTAAACAAACACTGGCAAGCTGGAGTCAAAGTCATTAGTTGGTAAAGTAATTGTTGTAAAAACTCTTGTTCTGCCCATATTCATACATCTATTTTCAACACTTCCAAATCCATCAGCAAAAGTTGAAGAAGAACTAAATTGCACATTTTTTAAATATGTATGGAGTGGAAAAGTAGAGAGAATAAAACGTGATATACTAGTATCCCCAGAAAATGAGGGAGGACTATATATGATACACATATTTTCATTCATTAGGTATTTTAAGAAAAATTGGATAAAACGATTTTGGAAAAGGAAAATGGAGCGTGGCAGAATTTAATCAATTCAACTGTACTCAGAAATAAAAAGGATATTTGGAAATTAGGGAGAAGGAAAATAAAAGAACTTAGTAAGTTCATTAAAAACAGTTTCTGGAGAGATGTAATTCTGGCAGTATCTAATTGGAAAGAGGAACCACAGGGTCCAAACAAGTATCTATCCATAAATATTTTAAATTTTGTCCCCACTAAATTGATCCATCAATACAAATCATGAAATAATAAAACAAAAAACTAGAAGCAATGATTTCGTAAAATGCTTCTCCTTAATATCCAAAATTGCAAAAGCATGGAAAGTTGCCATAAAAAACCATTTAGTACATAATAATTTTGATAAGCAGGAGGATAAAATAATGAACTTGCAAAAACAAAATTCACTCAAGTTTGTTTACAAAGATCTTTTAAAAAAAACTAAAAGGCAACATACTGCAAAACATGAAACTTGGATGCAAGTTTAATAAAAATATAAGTAGTGAGGAGTGGTCTGAGATATATATCCGAGCGAAATCCTGTACTAAAGATACCAAATTGATCTCTTTTAACTTTAAATTAATTAAATTAATTAAAAATTGCTACTAATGAGTTTATGAAAAGAATTAACATATTTGAAGACAACAAATGTACTTTCTGTAAGAGTGAAAATGAAAGTATTGAGCATCTCTTCTATGCAATATTACTTTGCTCCTGTTCTAACTTTACACTCCTTGGTATTGAGGCTTACAAAATGGCCACCATTGTGAGAGACTCTTAATTTCTCCTGAAACATTCTGACATACAACTGAACAGAAGAAAGAATACTAGTTCTAAGTGCTACCAGCAACTAATTTAGGCAGTGCATAAAGTGTAAGGGTACCATAGTAAGCTCAGTCTGTGGATACAAGTATAGTTTTCCTCTAAAATCCTACATGGCTGACTCCTCCTATCCAGTTCCAAACTTTCTTAAACACAAGCATAATATGAAGAGTATAACAATTACAGCTGACTCAAACCAAATTCCAACAATCAAAAAATTCTTGGATGAGAATCTACACATCCAGCAGGGACGCTCCCAAAATGGACTGATATATAAATCCATGGATAAAGATTCTGCCACAGTGACTCTACATGTAACAACTGGTAAAATTCATGTACAAGGGCCAGGCTACACAGAATGGGTAAATCATTTTATCAACTCTTTTCATCAAATAGTAGACAACACCAGTCTGCAATCATTTACCTCTAAGCCAAGGGCTTCAACACCCATCCCTGAAGCCCATAGAGTTAACAGTAACACAGCTTTACATGAAATAAGCCAGATTGCTATCAGTGTAAGGAAACTCCAGGAACCAAGTTTATGATAGGTGCAACAAATTCCTTTGAGTTCCATGGAACCCATAACCAGACTTGTACCTCCATACTGTGCTTAGCAGTGATAGGTATTCTCCAGGCCCAAGTAGAAAGGTTAGAACAGGAACTCTCTGCACTAAAATCAAAGAATCTACACAGTGTTAGAATGGATAAACCAAGGGCAACAAATATGTGCCAGAATATCCAATCAGCACAATATACAAACATGTCAAAGGAACAAAACACAAGATCATGTCAGGGCACTCAAACTATACCAAAACCAGCTATAAGGAAAAAATCAGTATACACACAAATAGATAAAACCACACCAATTAAACAAGACAAGTCTCTTCTACAGGTATTAGATGGTTAGCTAAAGCACATGCTGTAAACACTGACCATCATGTGTCAAACTCATCATCAAATCCAGGCACAGAAGAAACTGTTCTAAAGACAACCTCCAATTACCCACAGCAAGAAGCCAAATTAAATACAAATACTAAATACAGCAGCAGTCACCAAATTGTCAGTCAGTCTAGTCATGGAAAACAAGAAGTTCAAGCAATGCATCTGAACCCCCCACTTGTCAAAATCAACAATATAGTTAAAGACAGATCTCTTCTCATAGGATCATCAATACTCAAAGGAGTAAAAACAAGAGGGTTATATAAAACTGACGTAAAACCCACAGAGGTGCATCGATTAACACTATTGCAGATCAAATATTGGAAATGGATATGTCACCATATCATACTGTAATTCTTCTTATTGGTGGGAATAATTACAGTAATGGCCAATCTTTGAAGGGCATTGAGGATGATTATGAAAGCTTGCTGTATGCCATCTGGTCCAAAAACACAGAGTGTAAAATAATCCTCTTAGGTCTACCGCCAAGAAGGGATGTACTTATGACTCAACTTAATGACACCCTAAGTATGTTGTGTGAAAATTTCCAAATACTATTTGTTCCGCAATACAGGACCTTCTTCAAAGACAATCGTATGAACCAACAATTATACCAGCGAGACCAAATCCACTTGTCCAACAGAGGTACTGCCTTGCTCCTTAGGAATATAGACCAGTACATAAGACTTATAAAAGGGGTTAGGCATGAGTCAGGAAACTGCTTGTATTGTGGAGAGCACGGTCATGTAACACAGCGGTGTCTGCATGGAAAACAGATTCGTTGCCATCTTTGTAATGAACTAGGACATAAGCAAAAGTTGTGCACATACCAATAGGTAGAAGGCTATGATGTATAGGCCTATGCAACACACATCCAAAAACAAAATGCATTAGAATATGTGCATACTTTTCAATGTAATAATTATAATTCTGTGAACAGGTTTCAGGCACTATCTGATTTGTGTACAAAGTGCAGCTTATTAACTTGTAAACAATTATGCGATACTGTTCAAGTTACTTCTCCCTCTGAGGTTCCCCAAGTGTTTAATATGTCAATGTCTTCTTGTATGCATGTAAATCAGTCTCATTTTGAATATTCTCCTGTATCCACTACATGTGGTCATTGTATGACAGATGGATCTTATATGTTATCTTCTTCATGTGTTGATGTAAAGAATCAAGGCAATGTAAAGAAATCTGTAAAGTCTACAAACAATACATGGTATACTACCTTGTCTGAAAATCAATCCTTTGATAAAAATTGTCATGCCTTTGGGCACCTCAAAAGAGGTCTGCATGTAATCAACCTAAATATTCAACACATCCTCCCAAAACTGAATGAGATAAAGTTAATATTACAGCAAACTAGATCAGTCAGTATTCTAGGTCTATGTGAAACCTTTCTTTCTGATGATACTGATGATTTGGCTCTCCAAATACAGGGCTTCCACTTTGAAAGAAAAGATAGAGACTCCATGGGTGGTGGGGGTATTCTTCTCTATGTAGACAGTTCCATTAGTTATAACAGATGTGTTGATCTAGAGACTATTGGGGTAGAGAGTATCTGGATTGAAGTAACCCTTGCCCAATCAAAGCCAATACTCTTATGTTCAGTATACAGGCCACCTAGTTCTACAGCTGAGTGGATTCATATATTTGAGGCTCAAATTCAAAAAGCATTACTAAAGGAAGATTTAGAAACTATCATATTCCAAAATCATCTAAAAAAAGGGCAACACATTGAAATACAATACAGAGACTTTAAACAGTTTGATGAGGAAATGTTCTTAAATGATTTAGTTTGCAAACCCTTCCAATCAGTCTGCAATATAGCTGATTTCAACACTGCTTTAGATAAATGGTATCAGATGTGCAATGCAGCCTTAGACAAGCATGCCCCAATTAAAACAAAAAGGGTTAAACACCAAATTACACCCAAGTGGATTACCCCTGAGATCAATAAGGCTAGGCACCTAAGAGATAATTTCCACAAGAAAAAAGACATGAAAAGCTATAGAAAGTGGAGGAATAAAACTAAGCATCTGATAACTAAGGCAAAAGAGAACTAGTATAAACAGGCTATTAATGAAAGTAAGAGTACCAAAACATTGTGGAAGCATCTAAAAGAGCTGAACCCACCCAAGAACAGTTGTCTTCCCCCTAGACTTAAGCAAAATGATGGTATAGCAACATCTGTACAAGACATTGTGGATATGTTCAACAATTTCTTCATAACCATCTCCAGTAACAGTATTCAGAACCAGACTAACATCCCAATTGACCTTGATGTTCTACAGTTATTTATAAGAGCTAAAATTATATTTATTTTTCAATAGCTAATGTCAGTGAAGCGGACGTTTTTGATATGCTAATTAAGTTGAATATTAATAAATCCTCTGGATTGGATGGTATTAGTCCACGAATTCTTAAAATTGCTGCACCAGTAATAACAAAGTCACTAACGCATATCATAAATTTAAGTATAATGAGTGGTAATTTTCCAGAAAAACTGAAATGTGCAAAGGTTACACCTATCTTTAAGAAAGGAGAAAAGGAGGATCCAGGAAATTACAGACCAATATCAATTCTACCTGTATTGTCAAAACTGTTTGAAAAGCATGTAGCCATTCAGGTCTATAAATTTTTTGAAACAAACTCTCTATTTCATAAAGCACAATCAGGATTTAGAAAGTACTACTCATGCCAAACCGAACTTACCAAATTAATTGATCTTTGGCTGAAGGAAATGGATAATGGGCATATGACTGGGATTGTTTTCCTTGACTTCAAGAAAGATTTTGATCTTGTTGATCATGAAATTCTGCTGCAAAAGTTGAACTGTTACAGGTTTGACAATCCTTCTTTAAACTGGTTTAGATCATACCTAAACCAAAGGTCTCAACAAGTAAACATTGGCAATATTAGCTCTCAAACTCGCACTATTCATTCAGGAGTCCATCAAGGCTCAGTTTTGGGCCCTCTCCTCTTCCTTATCTATATCAATGATCTACCATTAAATAATGAATCCACCAATACAGACTTGTTTGCAGATGATGCAACCATGTATACATCTAGTTCTGATACTGAAGTTATCCAAACAAGATTAAACTCAGACTTTATTAGAGTCCAAAACTGGGTACAACAAAATAGGATGGTAATTAATGAGGTAAAACAAAATGTATAATTCTGGGGATGACACAAAAGCTACACAAGTCAGGGAACCCAAAACTATCTCTTGCAATAAATAATCATCCATTAGAAAATGTCAATTATGAAAGGCTTGTAGGTGTGTCCATAGATAATAATTTATTATGGAATGACCATATTGATAAGCTTTGTAAAACACTGTCATCCAAAATTGCCCTTCTCAGCAGAATCAAGAAATATTTACCTATGGAAACTCGCAATCTATACTACAAGTCGTATATTCTTCCAACAATGGATTACTGTTCTAATGTATGGGGAAACTGTGATAAATCTGAGCTTGACAGGATTTATAAACTCCAGAAACGAGCCGCACATGTAATTTTAGATACATCTGTAGACATGCATCCCTCAAAAGCATTATTTACAGAACTCAAATGGTTCAGAATATATGACAGGATAGATGTTCACAAGGCAGTTCTTTTATATAAATGTCTACATGGAACTGCACCAGAGTATCTTCAGGACTTATTCAGGCCTTTTTCAACACAATACCAGTTGAGATCAATCTCACATGGAAACCTTCTAGTACCAAAACCAAGAACAGAGCAATTCAAAAAGAGTTTTCAATACTCTGGTACAGTTCTGTGGAATAAGTGTCCACTACATGTAAAATCGGCTGAAAATATTTGTGTATTTAAGAAGAGATATCAGGAGCATGCATGTGTTTCTAATAGATAAAGGAATTTAGTATTTTAATATGAAACATGCTAATATAAGCACTAATTATTGCTTCTTCACACAATGTGCATTTGTTATACTCTCATTAAGAGGGCCTCAAGGGAGAATAGTCCTTGACTAATGAATCACCCTCTATAAATAAAGCATTATTATTATTATTATTATTATTATTATTACTTCACAGTTTTGGTACCGTTTTATTGAACTTTTTGCACCTTTTTGCCCAAATATTGCACATTTGTCCAGAAAAGAAACATTTTTAGGAAGTAAACAACTGGACAGTTTATGTAATTTCTTGCTTATTTTGGCACAATATTATATTTATACTTGCAGATTCATTATGAAAAATATTATGGTTTTAAGCAAATAGTTGCAACACATAAGAACATTGAAAAATACACTGCTATAGATAAAAAAAGAAGACCAATTTCTTCAAAAGTGGACCTCAATAATGAATATGTAATATGTATCTGATTTTATGGTAAACAGGAACAAAATACTGTAATATCACATTATCATCAGGAACAAAATACTGTAATATCACAATGTCACCTAGATTGTGTGCCATATGCATGTGTGTATGTGTGTGAGTGTTTTCCTTTACCTGTAGATTATATTTATTATCCCTAGATTATCAGAAATGTTAGATTGTAAGCTGACCTTGGGATGCTTTCCTGACTCAGTGGTCAACCTATTATGGGGATAATAAATTATTTTTATAAATTTAAAAAAAAAACTGTGCATGCATGAAATTGGAAAAGTATGGTGATAAATAATCCTCCTACTAGGGTAATACTGATGTAGCTGGTGAAGCAGGTGGTTGGTTGGTTGGTTGGTTTGATGGTCTCTAATGGCACTTTTAGCACATTACTGGTTTTGTCTTGCTGAGGAAATGAGAATAGTGCACTAAAGCAGCTGGCTTGGAAGGGTATTTAACCTATGATCTTTGTTGTATGAGCCCAGTGCTCTAACAACTGAGCTACTGCAGTTTCCAGTGATTCAGGTGGACAGAGATAATGAACAAAGCACTGGGTTCATTCATGGTGGGACACAATGATCACAGGTATTAATTTTAAGATGTCATCAAAAGGTTTGATGTGGTGTCTGTGTCTTGAGTCCAGAAGTCCAGAAGACAGCTCACCATGCATAGTCCTGGTACTAGCGGGCTTAGGTCTGAGACTATGCCAGAGCTGGAGTGAGCATGTTCCATATTCATACAGATGCTTGAACTGAGTATAGAGTAACACTTTCAAGTGCTTCAGTGATAGAGCTTAACAGCCTAATAAATGAATATACCTTTTGCATACAGTACCTTTGCAGAAAAAGATTCAGCATATAAAATCATTCTGTAGCACAATTTTAAAAAAATATTCTAAAAAACTTGATGAAATCATTGTTGTAAACAGGTTAGCAACTGGTGCCAAAGTCTGCAACTGCTATAGGGGATTTCACAGTTACTCTCTCACCAGAGGGCGTATTGGTGCAGCTCACTTGCGGATAGTTCAATAATTAAAGATGGTAGACCTAGATAAAAGAAATGTGACATACCGCTCACATTTTGCAAGCAGGATCGATATATCACTATCTTGAAAAGAAATTCTATCAATATTTGATCAATTTTTATTTTATTTTTTTTCACTAATATTTTTGTCACTAACTTGTGCTGCAGCCAGCTTTCAAATAAATGTTATCTGGCCATTTCAGATCTTCATTATCTTTCCATTACTACATTATGTACTAATTTGTATTATTTGTATGTGCAAAAGTGTATTGCAGCATAAAAAGTTGTTGCAATTTATCTCGCTTGAAGAATGTTGAAAATATGTTTATTTTTTTACATCTTTATCATAGCAATAAATTGAGGTTGAACGACAATGAAAAAAATTCTAACTTCTTATGGTTCTTTTATTATTGATTTAGACTGCTGAATTTCTATTAATGTTAATTATATTATTCATGAAATAACTCGAGTTTCATTCAAAAATGCACAAATGTCATTCGTGCTTGAACAGACAGGCACACATATGAGTCTCCTTGATGATTATTTTAATTTTATTTCCTTGAACGGATGGAAATTTTAGAGTATACAATTTGGAGAATTATTTATGTTAGACATTTGTGGTTTTCACCTATCTGCCTGTCTGTCTGTATGTGTGTCTGTCTCATATCATGGTGCACGAGTACCGGTATACATATCCTCGAATGAGTGTATTCGCATATGTATATTACATAAACATAATTCAGGTTAAAAACGAGTATAATATGATGCTAAGATGAAACGAGTGACTGATAGATAAAGACAACAAAGATGAATATTTGTGAGTTTCCATTTATTATTGACTTGTAGGGCTTTTTCTTACAATCAGTCTCTTTTTTTAAAATCATACTGTTTGCAATTTTACATCCGGTCACGTGGATTAATATTGAATTTAAAAGACGAACAAAGTAATAGGACAAAATCTATGAAGTAATTGTATTGTTAAAACTTACATCTTTAATGCAAGGAAAGTTAAACAGAATTAATCTGATTTTAACAAGGTTGTCCTAAATGAATTTTCAAGTGGCAATCAGAAATCTTGTCTAAAGACCCCAGCCAGTTTGAAAGTTATTGCATGTACCATCCGATACTTGATGTTTCAAAATTCTAAAAGAAAATTAAACAAGTTAAAATGTCATTATTCTGAAAAATGTACAATTTTTACACTCAAATATGAATAAATATTCCATCAGCATTAATTACACTCCTTTTTCCTTATGATAGCTAATGTTATTATTGCTTTGTCAAGTTCATCTGAATACATTAATATACTGTGTTCCGTTTTTAAACTTTAAAAGACCGTTTTCTGATTTAAAATATTTAGCATGATAGATCAGCTGCCGTATTGAATTCGTGTTACAATTTTCTGATTGAACTTTTGTCACAACTTTCTTAATTCATGTTATAAACTAACTATTAGCCTTGCGAAAGTAATTGAGAAAGAAGGATATATCAACATATGAAAAATGCAAATTGTTGAGATTGTTTTCTTAAAAGTTATGCAGTTATGTGCAATAAATGTTTAAAATAGGAGAGCAATGTGAAATGTTCCTACAAATGTATCTGAAATTATGGATAATGAATGTATATTATCTGGTATAATATAAATATGGACACTATTTAATTTAATTAATTGACATTCTTAAAGTATGGAAAGGAAATATTTAATTATCTGATGTAATGTAAGTATGGACACTGAATCTAATTATCTGATTTATTGTCAATAATTATTCTCCTAGTATGAACAAAATAAGTTTGACATATATAATTGATTCATTGGTTTTCCTTTGTTAACTATTTTTCACTAATCAAGTGTAGAACAGTAAACTATCCGGAACTGGAAATTTTTTGTGGGCATGGGCATTGGAGCTCAGGGAGGTAATTTTAGGTGCTACGATCAGTAACTCCATTGCAACCGTGAAACCCCCTATTGAAGGGATGATCACCACTGTAGTTGTCCAGGACCATGTTGGAAGAACTGGCCTGAAATTTCACTGATGTTCTGGTTCCAGCAATGAGAGCAATGGTGGAGTTGTGGGGGACCCATAATGGTGGAGACTCCCAAATCTCTTTCTGTATAGGCAATCTTTCTATCTCAAGTGATTCTATTATGAAGAAATTAGCAACTAGAGCAGTGTATGAAGCCGTGTGTGTGTGTGTGTGTGTGTATTGGATCTAACATTTGCACACGTTAACTGCATATTTGTATTCAGAGTAGATGTTACAGGAATGGTCTTAATGGTACCTTATACAATTTATACAGGTGGGGTGATTATTTACCAACTTAAAGATATTTAATCCTACCCATTGCTTTTTATATATGTTATAAGAGATAAAAATAGGATATACTGGTGACATTAGTCATGTGATTCACTGTAAAGTAGAAATGATTATATTGCTAGGTTTATAACCTCTATCTTTATAACTTGTAAAAAAAAACAGATGAGGGCATGAGTTACTTAGTGTGCTCTGAAAACAGGGATGGCCTTAAACAGCGTGAAGAGGGTGGGGGACAAGTTAAATGGTTGAATAATCATTTAATAAGCATATTTGGAATAACAGTCAATAAATAGGTTTTTTCCAGTGAAGTCCTTCACTTTTCTTTTCTTTATAAATTACCTTTTCTTCAATATAACTAACCTTTTGAAAGATCATTTATGGCAAATTGTTTCAACACACATCAAATGTGTACCAGTAAAAATACTGTATATTAATTACATCTGTGCTTTTGCATGTGGCTGTCAATACATTCTAGTATTACTGTAGATCCATAATAAAACGAGATTTTATTACTTCGAACAGAAGTGAGAGTAATTCAGACAAGCAACTGGAATGTTTGTTTGTATTGTTATATGATAAAGTATTGATAATGTGATATTATTGTCAGTTATATCAAATTTTCTGTTCATCCTTAAAGTTACGTATATTTGATTTAAGTCATTTATTTTTGTTTTAATTGTTTGTTTGTCAGATTCAAATTTGACATTTTAAGTTTAAGATTCATTCATTGGGAGATGACCTGTACTCTACAAATAAACACCAGATGTTGACCTCATTTCTGACCTTGCTTCAGAGTTGTAAACAAGCTTTTAAAATGATTGGTTGATTCTAAGGACATTATGGAGCTTTGTTATAAACATCTTTCTATTTATAGTTCTTGAGAGTAAAAATAACTGATTCTCATCTGGGTCATATGGTGTGCACGAGATTTTTTGAACGTAAATTTGTTCTAAAGATTCTAGAAGATCATGTGACCCCTTCCTTGTTTACGTAAAAATAGGTATATAAATGATGTTTTAGAGCGAACTATTTAGTAGAAGTTGGGCTGTTAGAACATTAAGTTGTGTTGTTGTTTTTTTAAATACCTTGTACTGGAAATTATTTCAATTTGTTTGGATCAAGAGGATTTATTTTGTTATTTATCTGGAAAACAATTGTGCTCATTGAATTTCATAAGACCAGAACTGACTTCATCACGTGACATCATCTTCCATCTTGGATGCTTCACTAAGATTTGAACTGGGAATTATTAGGACATTTTATTACCAGGATTTTTGCAATTTCACTAGTGTATTATATTTTGAATTATTTTTGGATTAATTTTGGAATTGATTCTTAAAACCGTAAGTTTATTTTTCTTTTCTGGAAAATATTTGTGCTCAATAAATTGTTTATTAAGTTTTAATAAGCTTGTAATTTTCACTCTTTCTATGTTACTGTTTATTCGAGCCTAAGCACATGGCATAGAAATTGGGGGCTCATCCAGGAATGGGATCAATTGGAATTGGGCTAGAATTTTTTTTCTTCAGAAAACTTTTGTTTTAAATTTGAATTCCCCTAGTTTTTGAATTTTTTTTTAAAAATCTTTAGTGAGATTGACAGGCTTGTATTAAAATGACATCTAAAGTAGAAATATTTCCTTCTAATCTTACTCAGGAGCAATTAGATCTTTTCAAAAAAGGATGAGTTGGTTCAACTTGCCAGAAAATATGATCTTTCTGAAGCCAAGGCTTCTTTAACGAAACAAGATATCAAAAAGATTTTGGTCCAATATTTGGTAGAAAGAATGTTTTGGAAAAAAATGCTTTGATTTTGGTCAGTAAGTCTGCATCAGACTCTGATATTAAACTAAAGGAATTAGGATTAAAATTCAAGATGGAATTAGAGTTGAAGAAGCTGGAATTTCAGGAAAGGGAGAGAGAAAGACAATTACAGTATGAAAAAGAGGAGAGAGAGAGACAGGAAAGGGAAAAAGAAAAACAATTACAATATGACAAAGAGGAGAAAGAAAGACAATTACAATATGACAAAGAGGAGAAAGAAAGACAATTTGATTTACAAAAAGAGCAGATGCACATTCGGTTACAAGAAAAACAAATTGATAGAGAGAGAGAGAAGGAAGAAAGGGAATATCAATGTAAAATGAAAGAAATAGAGCTGGCAAGTGAAAAACACCTTCATACTTCAAATCCAAATTTAAGTTTTGATTTAGCAAGGAATATTAGATTAGTGCCCCCTTTCAGAGAAAAAGAAGTAGACAAATACTTCATTCGTTTTGAAAAAGTTGCAGAAAATTTAAAGTGGCCAAAGGAGCATTGGACTCAGTTATTGCAATGTGTACTCACTCGTAAGGCTAGTGAGATTTACACTTCACTGTATGTTCACCAAAGTGATGACTATGATGTGGTTAAAGAATGCATTTTAAGGGGTTATGAGTTAGTCCCTGAAGCTTATCGGCAAAAATTCAGAAATTACAGAAAAGAAGCTGGACAAACTCATGTCGAATTTGCTAGAGAAAAAGTGCAGTTGTTTGATAGATGGTGCTTTGCCAGGAAAGTCGAACAAGATTATCAAAATCTCAAGCAAATTATATTAATTGAAGAGTTCAAAAACTGTGTCCATAGTGACGTTAAGTCTTATCTTGATGAGCATAGGATTGAAACCTTGGAGAATGCTGCTCGAGCTGCTGACGAATATTCTTTGACACATAAAGTTCCTTTTGTTAACAAGACTTCTACTCAACAGTCTTCTGGCAGAAAAGTATTTCAGCTTAATACCAGCCCTTTTAAAAATGAAACTAGCACAACTTTCAAAAATCAAACTTCAGATAAGCTTGATTCTAGATCCTTGTCTCTTCCAACTGTGTAGGGACCATAATATTTGGCCTGAAGAGGATTTTGTGGCATTGGTAAGAGAGCCAGGACTCTATCACCAGGCTGAAAACTCCTTTCCTTCAATTTTCCTGCCATTATGGACTCAGTTCACATTATATAGATACAATTTGTGAAAAAAAAATGATGCTCTTTATTCACAAACTACTTGAGTTATTTTTTTGTCAGCAGATGGGGTGACATGTAAGGCAGGTGGAGAAAAAAAGATAGTTGACCAAAATTAATAAAACAATGCTTTGGAATGTCCATTAAGGTCAACTTACCTTTCCAGTCTTCTTTAACTTTTACTCCTAGTAATGCCAAAACAGAATTCTTTCTCAAACTAAATTTTCTGGCCTATAATAAAAAAAGAAAAAAAAATCATTGCAATACAGTATATGCCACAAAACATTTTTAACATACCATGTTTAAAGTTAGATGTAATTGGAGGAATGAGATAATAAATCTGTCAAGATGTGCATGATGTTTATTTCAAGCACATACAGTAGCTAATAGAATCTCAAATGTGACTGACAACTGAAATAATCACAAAATTTATATACAACAAAATACAGACCTGAGTAAAGAAATGTTTTGGCTTGTACAAAATAAATAAATGTTACACTTATATTGAAATCTTTCTCTCAATTCAATATATGTCTCTTTCACAACACACACACACACACACACACACACACACACACACAAATATATATATATATATATATATATATATATATATATATATATATATATATATATATATATATATATATATATATATATACAGACACACACAGTGGAGCCTTGTTAATCTGGACACATTTGTTCCCAGTTAATATAAACTATAGAGTCCGCAATTAATGAGACTCCATTGTGTATGTATGTATGTATATATATATATATATATATATATATATATATATATATATATATATCCAGAATGTCTTTGAACTAATTCAAAATAATCCCCAAACAGTGCTCTTCTCCAAATGTTTTCAATAAACACTTTGCACTTCCTCTTGAATTACATTTGAACACAACTAAAACTGATTTCAGAATGACTCCTGTAAGGATAGGAATTAATAATTTTGTTTTATTTTAGCTAAGACACAATAAATTGAGCCTGCAGAGCTAAATATTCTGTGCTAGGTTATTATTTTAAAGACCTTATTATCCCCAGCAGGTTTAGCATTATCCAGAGTGGGTGTGTTGAACTTCTGTGATGAAGTCTTGAAAACATATTTTATTCACTCATCTATAAACATCACATAACAATTTAGAGTTGTTAATCAGTAGTCATACAATTGTTGCAGCAGATGTTCTTTCCATTTATCATTTTAAGGACCTGCCGCATATGAAGTATCTTGGTTGACTACATTGTTTTTTAAAATCATGTAAACCTTCCACAAAGCTTGACCAAGGTATAAGGATTAGAAGGATTAAAACTTACATTATTGTGCTGAAACCATATTCCTCAATTATTATCTCAGTTATCTTGACCTTTTACTTTCTAAGCCAAACTGATTGATTTTTTTTTACATGAAGTGCTACATAATGAAGTGGTCGAGGACTAAGACTGTTTCTTCTTGAATCACTGATACTATATTATTTGACTATTTAAATTAGTAACTTCGCTTTACAAACGCCTAGAATGTACAATGTTTCTTAAATTTCATAATCTACAACAAAAGTTATCATACAGAAACTAAAATCAGATGATGAGATGGTTTTTATCATAGCAAGATACACTCAGCCTAATGTCAGGCATATCAAAATAATAAAAAAACCAGTTTGCATATTTCAAAGTCTTTCCAGAACATCAGGAAAAGATTTCCTTTGACTTGAACTCTTCAGCCTTGTTCCAGCAAAAGTTGGACTATGCAAAGAAGTCAGTCCCCTTACAATTTCATACAGACTTTGGCTGAATTTAGCAAACACCCACTGAATAAACAACTTCTATCTTTCTGTTCCAAGGACTGTCATTTACTCATATAGTGACTGCTGATTATAAGGTTTAATTTGACTTGATCATCCATAATGCAAAAGATATATTTGACTTGAACAATTGCAAATAATTTCTTACTTTTTGCCTATCCATAATTCTACATGTATAAATCTATTTTATTAAGCTCTATTTCTTTCAAATCATCTTACAATGCATCTTACCCGAACATAATGACCACTTGTCTATTAAGACTACTTAATGTGGTTTCTTGCATGACTGTTATGCAGAGGTACGGCTTTATATTAATATCCTAGCATCCTGAGCTCATTCAAGATCTTGCATGGAGACCAAGTGACCATGGAGACCATGTGACATCAAACTTTGTTCATACAAGCAGCAATAATAGCAGTCAAAGACAAGTACATGGAAGAGCACCTAATTTTGGACTTACATGTCTTCCCCAAAAGGTCACTGGAACTGTCATGCCACTCTTATCCACCATGTCTACTTCTCGCTTTGTTTCTCTGTCTTTAATCCAAGTTCTGACAGTCTCAATCTTTCCAATGTAATTAACAACACCAATTACATCTAAAACATAAAGAAATGCAAATAGAAGTATCGCCTGATTGCAAAGTATACATATAATTAACAACACCAATTACATCTAAAACATTAAGTGCAAATAGAAGTATGGCCTGATTGCAAAGTATATGTATATCTAACAACACCAATTACATCTAAAACATAAAGAAATGCAAATAGAAGTATGGCTTGATTGCAAAGTATACATATAATTAACAACACCAATTACATCTAAAACATAAAGAAATGCAAATAGAAGTATGGCCTGATTGCAAAGTATATGTATAATTAACAACACCAATTACATCTAAAACATAAAGAAATGCAAATAGAAGTATGGTCTGATTGCAAAGTATACGAATAATTAACAATACGAATTACATCTAAAACATAATGAAATGCAAATAGAAGTATGGCCTGATTGCAAAGTATATGAATAATTAACAACACCAATTACATCTAAAACATAAAGAAATGCAAATAAAAGTATTGCATGATTGCAAAGTATACATATAATAGAACATTGCAAAAGTCATCATAATATAAGAATACTATTGTTTGGCAGAATTTGCACTGTTTGATATTGCAAGTGAGACCCAAGTAAAATGAGCTGAGACTGCAGACCCAAGTAAACTGGGTGAAACCACACAATCCAGACATAGTAACTGATTATATACCTTTGTTTATTGAATAATATGTACATTTCTTTCAGCAAAATTAAGAAAAGGATACAAATAGTATCAAAAACAAAATCATATTTGACTTACTTTATCACTGAATGACAAATAAATGTTATATGATGTGACCTATGTACTGTTATGCTTTGTCAACTGATCAATTTTGATCTGACGTCTTGTTAAGTAGCAAAAACCAAATGGGTCCCAATAATTGCTGGACAACCTAATCAGTCCCAACAGTTGCTGGATAACCTAATGGGTTCCAATAATTGCTGAACAACCAAATGGGTTCCAATAATTGCTGGACAACCAAATGGGTCCCAATAATTGCTGGACAACCAAATGGGTCCCAATAGTTGCTGGATAACCTAATGGGTCCCAATAATTGCTGGATAACCAAATGGGTCCCAATAGTTGCTGGATAACCTAATGGGTTCCAATAGTTGCTGGATAACCTAATGGGTTCCAATAATTGCTGAACAACCAAATGGGTTCCAATAATTGCTGGACAACCAAATGGGTCCCAATAGTTGCTGGATAACCTAATGGGTCCCAATAGTTGCTGGATAACCTAATGGGTCCCAATAATTGCTGGATAACCTAATGGGTCCCAATAATTGCTGGATAACCAAATGGTTCCAATAATTGCTGGACAACCAAATGGGTCCCAATAATTGCTGGACAACCAAATGGGTCCCAATAATTGCTGGACAACCAAATGGGTCCCAATAATTGCTGGACAACCTAATGGGTCCCAATAATTGCTGGACAACATCCAATATCTATAATGGATTATGCATTGGAAGTCATGTGAGGGGTATAATATAAAGTTACCGATTTCACTGGCTGAAAAACTAAGATAACAACAAATTAAAGAAGACTCAGAGAAACCTTACTGGAATTACATTACCACTCCTAATTAACCAACTAAATATCAAATTTGAGTAAAGCCCACCTACAGGTATCAAAATAATAGCAGGCTAAAAAATAGGAATATTTTGCCCAAAATATAATTTTTTATAGGAATTCTAAACAAGCAAATACAGGAATTTTCAAAGAATAACTAATTGACATACATTCAGTTACTAATATAGAATGGAGTTAGGTTGTCAATTTTCAATATAGGTTATGATAATGTGCTTTAAGTATAACGAAAACAACTCCAACCACTCTGAATTATTACATTCCAGTTAACAGCTGATAATAAATTTTTCTTCTATGCTGAATTTATATAATCCCATTATTCTAATAACACTTCTGAAACAGCATATTAAATCTCAGTGGCAAAACAATATTTATAATCACCATTTTTGCATGATTCCAAAGAGAGAAATCAGGTACACTTGCTTAGGTTCCAAAAGCATCAACTGCATATTCAAATCTTTAATTGTCTCCATGAAAAGGTAAAATAACAAAGCCTTAGTGCCTACATATCAAGTTCAAAATCAAATCAGTTTTGTAAGTCAATTGACCTTAACCGAAGAATGTTTACATCTTACCTTCACATTGATTCTTTTGAAGTATGAACAAATTCCATTAAGTGGTTTAAGAAATATAAACACATTCAAATTTGTATATATACACGTACTTTTCTTACTGAATCTATAATTCCTAGTTTTCTTTATCTTCCTGTTTCAAGATTTCATCTAGCATTTAACTGCCATTCATTGGACTGTCCAGGACTGTACTTTCTTTACAAACAATGGCATCATGTTCTTCAAAACAAAGGTCAGTCCCATATGACATGGACAATCCGTTTAACTGGACTACTCTTTATTTGAAGCGGAAACTAGAATCTATAGGTATTAAGGTGTCATCTGTTCTCCCAAAGCAAACCTTGAGACAGCTATACATGGATAATGAACCTTCCATGAGTTCATGGGCTGCTGACCATGTACAGAGACAGTTGAGGCACAGCCCACCTCATGTGCAACCCAGCATACGTCAATCGGAAGAAAAGCAGCATCCCTCCTTCCTCAGCTAACTCCATGTTGATTTTGCTGTAGTGCAAAAATTGTTCATGCTAATGCAGCAGAGGGTTCAATTGAAGGGGAAACAGCAATACAATATAGTATTCTGGAAGTAGGGGCTATTTCAAACATGGCCTCCATTGCTGAAATCCTTCAGCCAATATAATGACCTCAATCCACTCCATGCAGCGTTCTATCACTGACATAAATAATTCCATTACCATCATCATGGCATGACAACAGGCATCTTCCTCAGAGTTATTCTTCAGTGACTCTACACATTTCTCATATTGTCAGTAGCCTTTGACATTGCTCGATCAGCTGATGCAGTCCCATGGAGCTTAGCTGGCACATGCAGTGTTCTTTGTTTCAACTGTTCTAGTTTGAGGCTGATAGCAACAGCACACCTATTTCGGTTGAAGAAACCACTGCCATCCCCACCTCAATGCCTACAGTGTTCCATGGACACAGGCGTGTCTGCTGCTGCATGTTGCTTACCCTAAATAAGCAGTCACCTTAGGGCATTCACTTCATTCCATTTAGTTATTCACCCAATAATCTAATGTCAGCACTATGCATTCAAACTAAACCATTGAGTGAAGTCCACACAGTTGCTGCTGTCATCCCAACCTTTGTTGGACAGCCCAGTCTTCACTGGGCTCCTTTAGTTTCCGCTGAAGGAACTTGACTCAAGGGTTATCCAAAACATTCTGTCAGGGAATTTCACAGGCCAATTTGTGACCTCGGTACAACCACGTTGTGCCATTCAGTAGCCGCTGAATCACTCACTGACAGAATGAACCAAACAGTTTCATAAGTAGCAGCAGATAGTCCTCATAGGCAAACAGTATATTGATAAATAAAAGCTTAACTGGATCTGTGTTTTGTTGTGTATAAAGTCATATTTAAGTGGTTAGAGGCCAATGAACATCATGAAAGAACTATTACTGTTAGAAAACACGTCATCACAAGCCTCCATTTTGAAGATGAAATAAATGAACTTGTCACCTCAGATATTCAATTAGAAAAGTTGACTGACATCTTACAGCCCCATCAAGCTCAGGAAGAACAGAAAATGATATATTAAAACAATATTGATCAACTGTTTCATAGGACAATATTTAAGTCGAGTACCAGAATCTGGAGGATGTACACTCTCACAAATATTTCAGATCTAGCTTCACAAACAAAGTTGGTTCAAGTCATCTCCAGAATTGTACTAGCTGTAGCTTCCTGTTTCAAACTGAGCAGCATGTGGTTCAACAAAAGCATCACTATCAATAGCAAATTCATACAACCAAGTGCATTGTCAGTCTTTCAATACATTGAAGAAATAAACATGATGCTAGCAGCTACAGATACATTGTAGGTATTGACTGTTCAATAAATAAAAAAGCAGACATCATCCAGTCACCCAATGGCAACCATGACTACCTCCTAACAATTATGAAAAATAAAGGTTCTCCTTGTTTGGTCATGTCACATGATGAGCAGGGATGGCTAATACCAGCTACAAGGCACTGTAGGCAGCAAAAGGCAAACAGAATGCTAACTGAAGTATTGGCTTCAAATCATCATGGAGTGGATGGACATCAAGAAGCATCATAGGCTGTAAAGGACTATAACTTCTGGAAAACTGTTATCAGAAGGTCAACAGAAGTGTTGTCCTAATGATGTTAGTAATCAGTGGATGGTGAGAGGTGACACAGCATAGTCAAAATAAATGTGAAACATTGATTTAATGCCCAATATTTAAATGGTTGCAAAAATATTCTGCAAAAAAAGTAGTATACTCTACCAAAGTACTTATTAATGATGATTTGTAGGAACTTAAATTTAGGCAATTGCAAAGAAAAATATCCAAAAATAACAGGTAATATGCTACTTCTGTTACAATTAATTTTCAGTTAACTATAATTTGTAGCACTGATTTTCATTCTTGATCTTATATGGAAATATGTTTTACACAGATATGTAATTTATTTGATTGTAAGGTTAATTTAAAATGTTAACCTGGATTTGTGACATCAATTTTCAATCTTGATCTATAAATGGATATATAAATAGGTAATCCAATATACAGCTTTCAATTGATTTGGTACTAAAGCAGCATCAGGGTTTTTAGTGCCATGGGCAAATGGATTAAAATGCCTTGCCCAAGGACATACCACAATATCTAACCCAAGTTGATCCAATGATAGGATTTGAAGCAGAACCATTTCTGACTCGAGTCCAGTATGCTAACCACTTAGCGGCTTTTTCATCCCACTTATTGGCAGAAGGTACTCATCACAATTGTCACAGAATGGTTTATGAATTATACCTTAATTAAAATGTGTTCAGGTTTAGTTTTCATGTTGCATTACCAGACAGTGGTTTATTTCAAATCTAGATTATTTCAAAATACTGAATTTAGTTCACCTCATGCTACACAAACAAAGTGCTTACAATGAGAAAACAACCAAACATTCACCAACCATGGAGCGCACCACAGCCAAATTACTTATAGACTCAAGGTAAAGAGTATCTTTTACAACACGAAATGTCCTGTAAGGGAGCTGTCCACTTTCCTGGAGCAAAATCTTCAGCTGTAAAGGTACATGAATTATAAAATTGGATTCTTTTTGCAATCCGTACTAATGGATTGAACTGTTTGATATACTGGATGTTCTAATACTTATCCTAAATTTACTAATATAGTCCAATAATACCATGTTCTTCGATATATTATAGTCTGTTTTCAACTTCACTAGTTTATAAATGAATAGACAAACTATGTTCTCGTAAATGCTGTATGTATTAAAAGATAAGGAAATGTTAGTTCTTAAAGTTATCCAAGGTTTTTCTTGTCAGATACAGAATCTCAAATCAGTCTCAATATTATGATAATTTTATACAGGAGTCGTGACGAAATGATTTACTATGATAAAATCCAATCAACTTACACACATGTGTATTGTACATCCATGCTATTTTTTATATGACCATGTCACATATACAACATGGCTTTCGATATATTTTCAGTTGTGTTTGTGATGGGCAGCTGTACAGCTGTTTGACATCTGTAGTTATGGACTCTGATGTCTGAATGTGACCATATGTCTCGATTTGGAGGTGTGATCTTAATTGTGGGTTGGTGTATACATGTATAACAGGTGTACTGCTGTTGGCTATGAGAGACAGGTCATTTGTGGTGGCTTCTTGATCATCCAACAGAGCAGATACAATGTGGTCATCAACTGGACACCACAAATGATTTGTTCCATTTTTGTGAATAGGTATATTATTATTACATGTACTATATTAGTGAAAATCTACATAATTCTTATCACTATCTGAGTACAAATTAAATTTATACAGTAACACTATTTGATAAGAAAGCATATATATTTGTAAACATCTTACTTTCAAAGCAAACATCATCCATAACTGTACAAGTTTCCACCCTCTATCCGTCTTTGGTTAATCATCACAATTGTGTAAATCATAATTTGAGTGATTAAGCATTGTTTATTCTTGTGTTTAACTCTTTTGTGTTTAATCAGTTATCTTTTATATGATTGACTGATCAATCATCATATCTGTTAAATTTCTATTTATGATTAATTTATTAATGTCAATTATGTTTGTTGATGTTTTAGTTACATTTAAGTTATTATCATTTTTCTTAAACAAGTTGTATAACTCATTGTGCATCATCATCCATTATTGGAATTTAAATGCATGTAGTTGGCATCAGATTTACTAATTGTATCAATCACAATATAAATAAACATCTTTTTCATGTAATCATTCTTAGTATCTTCGCTGTAATCTGACTCCAACTTGGATCATCCTTTTAGTGTCATATGCATATGTAGGTTGTACATATTTTCCTTTCTTGAAAGAGGTACTAAAAAACTTGAGACATTGTAAGTTACATGAAAACTTACCAACTAATTCATCTATCTTGTTGTTAAGCTCATTGATTTGTACAAAATCATGTTCCCCTATCTTCAGAAGGTCCACTGCACCTGTGAACCGATTTTTTTTTGTTTTATTATTGATCTTTAATTCTATCTCTGCTCTCTGATGATACTTTGGGTTGGCATCTGTCACATGTGCTCCACTTACATAATAAAACTGAAAAATACAAAAAGGATATTAAAAATACTAATTTTTTTAAGAGTTTGCTATATTTTGTAACATATTTGATAGATGATTGGTATTCCTTTTTTTACCAATTTTACTGCTTTGTATGTCATAATATTTTTTATTAAAATTTGCTAAGCACATTTTGAGTAGAAGTCATTTAAATAGATTTCTTTTATATTTCGTAATTTTTCGTATATTTCGTAATGGTGACTACATTTGATGGTAAATCAGCATAATTTGTGTGTCGTCAAAGTCTGTTCAGTGATTCTTGAAGGTTATTCTCCGTGATTCTTGAAGGTTATCCTCCATTATTGAGTAACAGTAACCATTTTGTGTTTCAGCATCATCTGTACAAATCTGAATGCTATCATGACAGAATGCTTTCTGTTAAATCAGATATTAAAAGTCTTTTATGCCAGAATGCTTTCTGTTAAATCTAGACAAATTATGTGGTAACATTTATAGGAAATCAATTAACAGTGCCAATACGTGATAGTAGATGGGACATCAGATATTAAAAGTCCTTTGTGCCAGAATGCTTTCTGTCAAATTAGAGTCCTAAGTTTGAGAGTTTAAAATACTAATGACCATGACATTTGATGGCAGATGGATGCCATATTGTACAAACTTCAATGCTCGTCATGTCAGGATGCTCTGTACCAATTTTGTATGAAATTGGTTGAGTGGATTTTGAAGTTTAAAGTAGCAAATGTTGATAGATTTTGATAGCAAGAAAAAGGGACATACTGTTAGATCAAGGTCAAGTTTGATAACCAAATTTAATGACTGTATATGCAGCTGGATCAATGAACCTGAGCTAAGAGCCATAATGTAATAACTCAAGTGTGAAAAGTACATCAAAATTACATTTTACCCTCATTAAAGTTATTACTGCACTGTGGTAAGTGTTACCTTCCAACATGTTTACACCTATCAAGTTTCATGACTGTACATACAAAGGTGTGCTAGTTCAGTTGGTAGAGCATCATACCCATATTCCAAGGGTTGTAGGTTGAATTCCCACAAAGACCAGCTTGGGTTGACTGCCTTGGTGTGTCCTTGTGAAAAGGCATTCCATTCTCTTGCCATGATATTGGCAATAATGTGTAACAATTGCCATTACAACCAACAAAAACAATAGAAAACTTAAAATAATCAGCAGTGTGAAAGGTAGGTCACAATGACCTACTTTTTGCCCATGACAAGCAATAACCTTCAAAATGAACGCACCAAATAAACTCTTCTGAAGGTGTTTTGACTCTGCCTGATATTTGTCCTCAAAAATTAACATGGCTGGATATTAATAAAATTATTAAAAGTAATAATTCATTAACTGTTGAGCTCTTGTTCAGAAACCATTTTTCTTTTTCAGTCAGTGTCCTTGATCTTTAATCTTTTGACCCGCACAACTATGGAGTTTTTCCTTCACCTAAGTCATTCACAAAAGATGGGTAACTGTAAACAACAAGTTATTTTGTGGAAATGAGACTGTCAAGAGATGGATAGACAGCACATGATAATACTCTCTGAATAATGGATGGCATGCAAATTAAAACAACGAAAGATGTTGCAATCAACAGAAAACATTGAAAATGTATATTTTTTTGGATATGCAGTTGTAGTTTTATTCATTAAATAAATTCTTTCTTTCATATTGAAACATTTATTGTGATAATAATGAATAATTATAATAAATAACTTGCTATGAAAGAAATTTTGTCAGAATAAAACAGAAACTTTCAACATTATTTTTACTGCTTTCCTAATTATGTAAGAAATGTTTAGCTAGCAGTCATAGGAGAGGAAATAAAAGTGCTATTTGCCTGTCCAAAGACATTTCTTAAATCACTGGCAGTAAAAATATTGAAAGTTTCCTTTTTATTCTGACAAAATTTCTTTCATAGCAAGTTATTTATTAGAATTATTTGCATGCAAAATATAACCTTTCTTTTGTCCTAACACTGACAGATGGTAGAAAAGTCCAAGACATAATCAGCCTGACCATCACAAATACAAATCTCACCAGAGGTGACAAACTCTTGGTAAAATAGCAAGCCAATAAACTATTGTACACTATGATCTCTTTAATTTTATGTACACTTTTATCCATTCTTAACATATTCTTTGTTCATTTTTCAGTTTGCATTTTAGCCATTAATTTAACTGCTGTTTGATTATGTATCATCATGTTTCTTTTTACTGACAAAGTGGTATAATCCATATAAAGACATGAATGATCAATCAATATTTACAAATATACTGATCACATGACTGTCATATATTTAACCTACAAGCTAAATTGCTAAATAATGAACCAGCTAGGTTGTTATTGATCCATTTATAAATATTATTTTTAAAACTTAATACAAAATGAAGTTTTTCTTGAATAACACAAAGCATTATCTGCTATTATTACACTGATAGCTCTTTACCTGGCACCAGTCTAAGTTACAAATTCCCTCATCCAACTACAAATCAGAGGTCTAAACTAAAATAAACAACCCAGTCCCAGTCTAAATTCAGGAATATTATTTCTCTCACTGACTGAGAAGAGAGGATATCTGGTAATAAGAAAAGGAAAGACATATGTAAAATTAGTTTCTTTCCACCAAAAAATCCCCAATTTTACTGGCATAATGCAAACATGCTATTAGTACGTTGCTGAATCAAACAGCCCAGATTCTATTTCCAGTAAGATGTTCTGCAGACTAGAAGATAACTTGCTGACAGCTTGCACAGCTGACACAAATAGGTATAATGCATCAATACCCTCACTCTGGTGTGCCATTAAACTTCAGATGTAAAACATTGGGGAGGTAAACAGTTGTAGCTTCTGGTTGAGCCTCGTTGTAAAAGAAAGTATAACATTGGCAGCTGAAAGTCTGCTACTGATTGATGCAGTATGTGAGAACTGCATGTCCCTGCCTTGACATGCCAGCTGTTAGACAATTCCGGACAATTCCTTTTGCCTGGTATGTGGTGAACCCTAATCCCCTTCCAAAACCTGCACATCAAAAGTAGTTCTATGCTTCCAAAGAAAAGAGCGAGAAAACCATTGTTTGTCAGTGAAGAACATGACTGTTTCATACAAGACTGACACACCCATGTAGGGCTAGAAATAACACACAGATCTAAGTTGTCAATATGCATGGAAAAGTCCTACATGAAAAAAAAATACCTTAAGAACAACCTTTTTTTCAAGGTAAGCACCCCAGTCCAAATGTGAGGTATGCAGGAAGTAGTAATTTTCAGGGACATGTATCAGAACCCTGGCCATAAACACATCCTTGTTTATCAGAACACTGGCCAGAAACAGGTCCATGTTTATCAGAACCCTGGCTAGAAACAGGTCCTTCTTTATCAGAACCCTGGCCAGCAACAGGTCCTTGTTTATCCACCTGCTAATGAAGCTGGATATCAATGGAATCTGAACTGAAAAGGTATCCCTGTGATGTTTCTCAATATGCTAGTAGAAGAAACTGGAAAGACTGTAAATGTCTTCCTAGGGAAACTAGATCTGCTGCTGTCTAGAGTGTCTAACACAGAGGTGCACAACCCATTGCCCACTGGCTGGATCTGACCCATGAACATGTTCTGTCCAGCCCACAGGACACATTAAAACAACACAGAACTCTGGCTCATGAACAGTAATTATATTAAAGAAATTAGTGTTTGCAGCCCTCGAGTGGTCTTAGAAAAGGCAGTCTGGACCTTGGCTGAAAAGGGTTGTGCACCCCTGATCTACAAGAAAGAAACCTATAGGTGAGCAGACAATAGTCATCTGTAACACTCTTGTAGTGGTAGCAAGTATCTGTGTAATCCTATTGGGAGGAACATGACCTATCCATTGTGAAATTCTGAAAAGGATTAGGGATTAAACCTGGTCAAGTCATTGTCTTGCAACAGGGTGAGAGGTCTACGTGCAAGATGTTTGAGAACAGTTAGTTGTCAAAATACTGGATGATGGGCAGTGCCAGATGGGCCCATGCAGTTGAAATCTTGGAGCCTCCTCACAAATTATCTCCTAACATTATTATTTTGATCCGTTATCATGGGGCCCCTACAAGGCATGGGGCCCATAGGCCAATGCCTACTCTACCTTTTTGGTAATCCAGCACTGATGATGGGAACCCCCGACAAGCCACTATTACTAGCATCATTTTGGTAAACAATTTGGCTGAGGACACAAGGCTGAAGGAAGGAGATAGAGATCTATGGAGACTATACAGTCATTTGCCCGTATGGCATACCTGACTGAGACCTGCAAAATTAATCTAGAAATGTTCTTTCTAAATAAACTGTTTTAAAGTGAAAGATTGATGATAATGTAAAAAAGTATTTCCTTGTTTTAAAACCAGGAGGATCTGCAAATAGAACTCAAGGCTTCAAGTTTTTAACACCCTCTCTACAGCACCCTTAATTTCTCTGAAAGGTGCATATTCTTCCCAAATCCAATACTGGTATGGTGACAAAATAGATGGGGGTCTCAGATACAGATGGAGGATCCAAGAAGTGATGCTGGTAAACCGTCTCTTAATTTAGAGAGGACCATCTGACCACTCAATTGGCATAGAATATGATTTGTATGAAACTAGCATAATATGCTCTGCCTTATATAAACAAAGCCTTACCAAATTTTACAATCTTATATCTCACTCTAAACTTTAAATATCTCCATTTAACTACAAGTACATTATCTGTATCTTTGTTTTATTTCTATGGTTGTCATTATGGTGGGGGAGATGGATACATGAGAACTGTTGGTTGCACAAGATTAACAACCACAACATCTCCATTCTAATGACAATGACCTTTGAGCTAGAGACTTTAGTACTGTATGATAATATGGGTAAAGTTCATCAAAATATCTGAAAGGGTGAGAAAGGTACAAACTGAATAATGTATTAAGCTCTTGATTTACATTATTCCTTTTAGTGACAATGACCTTAAAGGGTGATAATATAAGTGAATTAATAAGACTCTATAAAACAAACAAAAAATAACAGACTAACATTTGATTAAAATATTTTCCAAAGTTCAAAATAATAACATATATTTATATATAGGTCACTGATTACATTTTCCCTTATTTTACTTTGAAATTAAGGTGGGAAGATAGATATTGTATGTGACAAACTGTCAGATCATAATGCATCATGGAGTCAAATTACATTAAAATATCTTAAGTGATTCAATAGTTATACTTCAGGCAAGGATGCAAGTTTGAGTAACATTCCTTTGCTGTGACCTTGACAAGGTAAAATGTGTGGCTATGGTAAGTGAAGTACTATTTGTATATGATATATAATTGGTTTAAGTATCATTAAAATATCCACAAAATTCGTACTATAGACAAGGATATAAGCAAAATGGATGTACATTTGTCATTGCTGTGACCTTGACATTGAGAGAAGAGCTGTGGTTGTATCAGTAACAGATTTACAGGCAGGGATCATGGTTATGATATGTAACACTGTAAAGTTATGGTATTCATAGCTTTTACTCTGGACAGGGACAAAAGTCACAAAGTTAATTTTTATCTTGCCCTGACTATGACCATGGAGAAGATGTATAGCTATGGTACATGGCACACTGTCTACTCATAATATATACTTGGGCCAAGCTAAATGAAAATTGTCAATTGTTACTAAAGTTTCATGACAGGCAAACATTGTAATGGATAGATGGAGAGCACTTCAACATAATACACCCATCTTAAAACAGGTGTAAGAAAATCTTGTTGTGAGTTACTATAGGAGGTTAAAGAAAGAGATGTAGTGAGTAAACAAGAGGCCCAAACTGGGTTTCATTTGCTCATAATTTGTGCCCTTTATTGGCAGTATTGAAACAAGAGGCCCAATGGGTCTAACAGTGCTCACCTGTATGTCAGCCTCATAACCCAATGTAAGAGCAATTGGTAAAGAAATCTTGGTCAATAGGATGCTTTTTTTTAAAATTTCATTTATGCTGTTGACTGCGTATGTTATGAAAACAACTGTTTTAAGGTTTTTCTTAATCCATATATGATGGCACATCAGCATCACTTGTCTATGTTACGTATATTTAATATAAGTCATTTATATTTTTTTTTATTTTTGTTTGTTAGATTTAAATTTGGCATTTTAAGTTTTAAGATTCGTTCATTGAAGGGGGGTGGGGTGACCAGTACCTTACAGGATAAACACCAGGTGTTGACCTCATTTCTGACCTCGTTTCCGAGTTGTAAACAAGCTTTTAAAATGATTGGTTGGTTCCAAGGACATTGTGGAGTTTTATATAAACATCTTTCTAATTTTAGTTGGGTCATATGCTGGATACGTGAGTTTTTGAACATAAATATGTTCTGAAGATCACATGACCCCTTGTTTACGTAAAAAAGAGAGATATAAACTATGTTGCTATTCAGTAGAAGTTTGGGCTTTTAGAATACTAAGTTGTGTGTGTCTTCTTTGAGTTATTTTTAATTACCTTGTACTGGAAATTGTGTCAATTCGTTTGGATCAAGAGGAATTATTTTATTATTTATCTGGGAAAGAGTTGTGCTCATAGAGATTTTATTAACAAGAACTGAATAAATCAAGTGACATCGTCTTCCATCTTGGATACTTTGCTGGAATTCGAACTTAGTACTATTTGGACATTTTATTACCAGGAATTTTGCAATTTCTCTAGTGGATAATATTTTGAATTATTTTGGATTAATTTTGGATTGATTCTTAAAACCGTAAGTTTATTTTTCTTTTCTGAAAAAATATTTGTACTCAATAAATTGTTTATTAAGTTTTACAAGCTTGTTATTTTCACTCTTTCTATGTTACTGTTTATTCGAGCCTAAGCATGTAACATCTAATACTGGAAATCCCCTATGCCAGAATGTTTTGTGTCAAGTGTTCTTCAGCAGTTCTTGACATAAAGGTCTGAAAATGTTTTTCAATTCTCAGTGTTGAATGATCTTTTTTGTGTAAATCTAAAAACCATTTAAGCCAAAATACTTTAAATAAACTCTGGTCAAATTATGTTAAGCAGTTTATCAGAAGTCATTTAAAGGCTCTTCTGTTTTAAACAATAGCAGCCATAATTGATGGTGGAATTACATAATTTGCATAAAATTAGAAGACAGTATGCTGTCTGACAAATTCAGTATCTTTAGAAGTCAAGTAAAGATTCTATTTTTAGTTACAACAATATCTGATGGCACAAACTTGAAAGGTCTTCATGCCAGGTTGCTTTCATCAAATCTGGTCAGATTCAATTAAGTGGTTTTGGAGAAGAAATCATTTTTTAAAATGTTCTATTTTCAGTAACAGTATCCATATTTAAAGACAGGTTGGCATTATTTGTATAAACATGAAAGGTCTATCTGCCAGGATGCTATCAAGTTTGATGAAATTTTGTTCAGCCATTGTGAAATGCAATTTAAAGGATTTTTTATGTTTAGTAACAGCAGCCATATTTGATGGTTTTTTATGCCATCATGCTCCGTACCAAACTTGGTGATAATTGGTCAGGTGAGGTTTAAGAAGGGGTTGAAAACAGTAATTGCTGATAGAGACTGGGTCATGTCTTTGCTCATGTAAGTTAAGAATAAATCCAATTTTATTCCTTGCAGATTGCGAGAAACATTTTGCTACATAAATACAATATAATTTTTCAGACATACATTCACAAATTTTAATGTATACAATCAACTGCACATGATATCATTGTTATCGATGTACTTTGAGCAGAAATAGTTTCCTACTTGAAAAATCATAATTATTCTAAGAAATTTTGCTTTCGAACAGCAAAACTCTAATAGCTATTACACAATTTTGATCCATTATGAATCATACCACACAGTCAATCTCTGAACTATCTGATATAATCACAATCTACCTGAGAATTATTCAATCTTTTGTAACTTTCAAAAATATATATATCAATTATTATTATTATTTAGTTGGTTTCAAAATCAGAATAAATTTCATCAATTTTAAATTATTATAAAAATACTGGACAATACTGTAAAAATATTACTTCTTTTTTTTCTCCTATTATTTAGATTTCCACATGCATATGTTAATAATTCTTTTTTATTATTATTAATGTCTTAATTATTTTTTAAAAAATGCAATCAATGCACTGACATTTTAATTACTACCTGAATATTAATTATAAAAAATTGTAGTCAATCTTATTCAGACTGCATCTCCTAAAAAAAGGAAAGATTTAAAATTGTACAAACTGATTTTTGTTGTTGCTGAAATTATAAAAGTCTGCACCTATGAAGTAAAGTTTTAAGATTTGACATTTATAAAATATTAAGGAATAAATAATTCTTAGTAAATTGTAACTGTATCAAATAAATTCCTTTGGTGATATATCACTTATTATTCATAATGGATCAGAAGCCGACTATAGATTACTTGCATCTGGATATGATTCTTTATTAAGGGGATTAAAGAAGAAAATACTATTCCATTTTCATTCTTATGGACATATTTGTTACATAAGAATATACATACTTCTTTTACTTTTTTATATCGATAGTACTTGTTGAATTTTATCACTGTATTCTTCAAGACAACTGCTCTGATTTTTTTGCAATATCTTCCATCCAGTTTCATCTTCCTTTTAATATTATTCTTGGTGACGAGGTGAGGACAAATTTGCCACCTGAAACAGGGACATAAAATACATCTAGGACATATGGTAGTTTTTTAATGGCGTTTTAGGAAATGAAAGATTTATATGATTTTAAGATGGCCACCAGATGATACAGAAACTAAATATGGCTCTCAATTAAAATCCAATTTAGTTTAGAACATGTGTATGGCAAGCTTGATAACAATTATGTACTGCTTTTAGAGGAAAGCTGATTGGAGATGAAAGAATTTATCAATGCTTATGAACATAATACATTTTAGCTACTTTCTTGGCAAATCTACATTTCAAATTCAATTTTAGACAAATCAATACAATAAATTGCTCTTGAAAGGATGTATTCCTATGCCATTTCACTAAGCAGGTTTATGTTGTGCTATTAAAACACAATCTAGGTAAACGTCAGAAACTCGTATCATCCTGACTTGACCTATTTTACTATATCCCAATAAGAATTTGTTCTAAAGATAATTTATATGCATGGTCTCTTGGTCTTCATATTATTTGGTCATGATTGTGACGATATAAACCAAGAAATAGGAAAAGACATGTAGGAAACAAGCTCATCCAGTCAGATACAAGGTGTGTAATTAATATATTCGAATTCTGATGATTATTCACATTGGCCATCCCTTATTATTGAACTAGTCTAATGTTCTGATGATATTAACGAAATTCAAGTTTTGATTGAAGGATCAGAAGATTTTTAATGCATAACAAAAAAACAAACACAGAATTATACAATAAACTCACATGCGTTATGATCAGGTCACTTGATACCAATAATAATTATAATGAAAGAAAAACACAAAACATGTATAACAATTACAAGGTTGTGTTCCAAGACTGATACATTTGTTATACAATAGCACTCCACCTTGGATTCTTAGTTGCAAAAGGCATTGGATGGGTTTGGTGTTTTATAGAGCAGTGTAGATCATTTAATCACAAGGAGAAGAGTGCCCCACCCAGAGACTGCCAATGGAAGCTGCTAACCTGGTAGTAGGATTTTTGGTGTAATAAAACTGAGCCACCATGGCTCATCAACCTTACCATATGTGAAATTTTTTTACAACTGAAAAATCCACTAAAACCTGGGACTCAACTGCCAGAATATTTTCTTGTTGGGTTTTCTTACAGGAGATATTAACATCTGAAGTGTCAAGATCCCAAAATCTTTAACCCAAGTGGGAATGGGTTGGGGAAGCTGGTGGGAGATCAATATATTGTAACAGCTTAAATGTCTTGATGCAAAGATATTCTGTCAAATCTGATCAAATTATTTTGATCAGTTTTTGTGAATAAAATATTTTATTGATTTTTTGCACATTTTTGTAACAGAGTGGAAATGCATTATTTATAAAAGCTTAAAAGGCTTTTATGCAAGGAAGAATGTTATTGAATTTGGTTTTCCTGAACCTTTCATGGGGGACGGGAGTATTGAACGGGTTTTGCTATTTTTAGTTATAGTGGCTATATCTGTTTATGGATCAATGTCTTTGAAATAAAATTTTAATGAATTTTATGCCAAATAGATTTCACTGAACTGACTTTATTAAATAAGATTTTAAACATTTTTTTATCATATTTTTAAAAAGTAGTTGCCACATTTAATGATGTATTGAAATCATTTGTACAAATTTCCAGTTTTGCCAAATATTTATTGAACAGGTCTTTAGAAGAAGTTTCATAAATGCTTCTGTATTGTCAGCAACAGCATCAATATGTGAATGAAAACCTGATAATCACTTATAATCAAAACACTTTTTGTATGCTAGTTTCATACATAATTTATACTCTCGCTAGTTTCATACATATTCTATGCTACTTTCATACATACTCTATGCTAGTTTCATATACCCTATGATAGCTACATACATACTCTATGCTAGTTTCATACATACTCTATGCTAGTTTCATACATACTATATACCCAATGCTAGTTACATAATATTCTATGCTAGTTACATACATACTCTATGCTAGTTATGTACATACTCTATGCTAGTTTCATTCATATTCAATGTTAGTTTCATATAGTTTCATACATCGCTATGCTATTTTCATACATACTTTATGCTAGTTTCATACAGCTTCATACATATTCTATGCTAGTTTCATACATACTCTATGCAAGTTTCATACATACTCTATGCGTTACATACATACCCTATGCTAGTTACATAGATACTCTGTACTAGTTTCATATAGTTTCATACATACTCTATGCCAGTTTCATACCTATTCTATGCTAGTTTCATACATACTCTATGCTAGTTTCATACATACTCTATGCTAGTTATGTACATACTCTATGCTAGTTTCATTCATATTCAATGTTAGTTTCATATAGTTTCATACATCTCTATGCTAGTTTCATACATACTCTATGCTAGTTTCATACAGCTTCATAAATACTCTATGCTAGTTTCATACATACTCTATGCAAGTTTCATACATACTCTATGCTAGTTTCATACATACTCTATGCTAGTTACATACATACTCTATGCTAGTTACATAGATACTCTGTACTAGTTTCATATAATTTCATACATGCTCTATGCCAATTTAATACCTACTCTATGCTAGTTTCATACATACTATATGCTAGTTTCATACATACTCTAAGCTGCCCTTTGACAGGCTGCTAATTGTTTTCACAGCTGGTCTCCATCTGGACTTCAGTTGTAAAGTAGGATGTTTTTTAATTCTAACTGAATTTTTCTTTTTTGCAGGAGCATTTTCTGTAATAAGAATTAAGAATAAATATACATGTCATTGCTTGGTGTATCATGAATGAATGTTACAGTTTTTCAATACATAATACAAGGTGCAAAATAACCTATGTAATCACGAACTTAACATAACTTATCCTTTGCTAGTTAAATATGAATAGTAGGTCACATATACATCTAATGTGACAATTCAAACATGAACAATGCTTGAACAATAAACTAAAAACATAAACCTGAATCTAAGTCAGTTATGCATTAAATGTGGGTCACAGTAATTTACTTTTGAAATGATTGTGTCATTCTCACCAAACTACATACATACACGTCACCAAATTTCATGATTCTTCATATAAGTCTCCTTACAAGGTAAAAAAAACCAAACTTATATATTCCTCCATTAAATATATATGCTTAACCTATGACCAAAATATGTGAAAAGTAGGCCACATTGACTTTTTTGTACATAATACTAATGAGATGTATAGTTTAATGATTCAAATAGGAACAGTTAAAACAACAAAATTAAAACCTAGTCAATGAAGCATTAAATATTGGTCAGTGTGCTCTACTTTTGTGCTGAGGTTATGGTACTCATTCAAGTTGCTGGTTACATTTTAATCAACGCTATGCCTTTGAATCATATGGATATAAAATGACACCTGTTTTCTCTGTTTCTTAAAATAATTACTTATTGGAAATCATCCCCAAAGCAATGTCATAGAATGTTATTTACATTGAAAAATCTGATGAATATATAACAATGTCAAAGAATGTTATTTACAATGAAAAATCTGATGAATATATAACAATGTCAAGGAATGTTATTTACACTGAAAAATCTGATGAATATGTAACAATGTTAAAGAATTTTATTTAAACTGAAAAATCTGATGAATATGTAACAATGTCAAAGAATGTTTTTTTATGCTTAAAAATCTGATGAATATGTAAAAATGTCAAAGAATGTTATTTACACTGAAAAATCTGATGAATATATAACAATGTCAAATAATGTTTTTACACTGAAAAATCTGAAGAATATGTAACAATATAAATCAATCCACACTTTATTAGCTTTAAAAGAAGCTGGAAATTTCAAGTTCTTGAAAATTATCAAAACTATACCAGTTTCCAAATGCATTTTCTGGCAAATAGCAAGCAACTGAAATATTTTACTATTTCATAACTAACTGTATATTTTTTCCTCTGTCTTGAATAATAATATAATATAGAAACCATTACTTATACTGATGAAATGGTGATAATTAAAGTTCTTTTTTATTATTTCTTAAAATATTTACATTCATGACATAAAATTCTGTCTCATATGTGAATGAGTTCATTTAAAGGATATATTGAGTATGATATATTCAACAGCACTAAAGTGTAATAGTAGTTAAGCTGTCAGTTATACATGTTTGCTAAAAGACTAATTCAACCAAACTGATTACTAAAACCAATGGTTGTCATGAAATTTTGTGGCTCATTACTGGATTTTCCGATATACTGTTTTGAGTATATTGCTACTTATTCTGAATAAACAAGCACCTCTTTCACATAATTATGTATCATAGTTTGTTTACCATTTCTTTTATATGAGGCACAATTTACAATGTCTCCAAAAATGAGAATTTTTTTTGGCCTGGATTAGGTTTGACTAGTACTATGTACTTGAGCTCAGTATTATCACAGTTTTCTGAAAATGTCAGTCATTATTGCCTCCCTTTGTAAGCAGTGAGTACTTTATGTGGAGAAAAAAAACTTTTATAATTGAAACAGATATCTCAGGTAGAGAGCTAAATATAAGACTTTAGGAATGCCAATCAAAAGACAATTAAAGGACACCAATTAATACATGCAAATACACTTTATATTTCTTGCCACAATAAGTAGCGTTAATTTTAATTTCAAACTGAAAATGTCTCATCTGAGATGATCAGGTGAGCTTTTTCTGGGTCTATTCTAGAAGTGAAAATATTGGAAGGAAGAAATCCCTCAACATATAAAAATAATTTCTTAGGAGAGGTGAAATTAAACACATTGAACAAAAAAGAGCTTACAAATGTGATGTGCGATTGCAATGAATTAAATTAAATATTTGTGCCATTTGTGAGAAATTGGCAATTATCCAACAATCCTAGAACAAATGCTGTCTTGTACTGGGCTCTGAAACATTTGTCTTTCCAAAGCTACAGTTACAACAAAAATATTTCTCATAATGAAGATTATAAAGTAGGCAAAATATTAATACTTAACCTGTCAAGATATTTTTGTCTTGATTCTGCTTTCTTTCTTCTTCCTCAAGCATATCAACTATATATGTTTGTCCAGATTCTTTGAGACACTCCTTAAATTTTTTATATGATGACTCAGTCTTTTTCAGTAAGCAATTGATGAGCATCCTTATTTTTTTTGATGTAGTGACTTGCTCCTACAAAATTCATAAAAATTAAATCTAGATACCATGCATGATTATTGATTAAAAGAAGTGGCTTACACAGCACTAATTAGAATATATATATATATATATATATATATATATATATATATATATATATATATATATATATATATATATATATATATATATATATATATATATATGGACAAACTGTAAACTAGGTTCTTATTATTAGGAGTGCCAGTTTTGGGTTGTTTCTAAAATGTTGACATGACTTTGAATGCTGATGCAGACAAAATGTCAACTTGTGGAATCAGATATAACACAACTTTTGTACTTTACATCAAGGAGCCATCTTGATCAATTTTTATAGTGATACAAGCTTTGTCATCATGCTTGCTTCAGATTTGAGAATAATTAATTTTCCGCAATTTTTTTCAGTGTTAACAGTATACCACAAAACCACACTTTAACATACTCTGGTAGACTAAAAAAGGATAAAATGACTCAAATTTAATACTTTTCAACTAATTATCTACTAAATCAAACTAATGCAATTTAGTTGCATTCATAACAAAACAAAAAAAAAGTTTGGAGAAGTTGAAATTATCATAATTGGACTTTCTTACAAATAATATGTGGGGGAAAAACAAAAAACAAGAGTACTGTTAATGGCATGTTATATGCCCCATGATTGACAGTCCTTAGTGTAGGCATCAGTAATGCACTGATGATAGGTGATTGTAATGAACTGTAAACCATTCCGAAACATTAATCAAGTTACTATAACTATTAAGATATTAAATGTGTAGATAGGTGTAAATTGCATATGATCTATAAGTGCTCACATAGGTGTTTACAATTTATTAAAATAATATTAATAATAAAACATGTTTGGGCTTGTTCCTCATTGAAGAGGTGGATCAGGTGGGTTCTAGGAAGAATTAAATTATTTCAAACTGGATGGGTTAGGTCATGTGGGTTTTTTACAATGTGAGATATTTGCAAAAGGTCATTCACCTAGTACAGTAGTAGCAAAATGAATGTACATGGACAGTATTGGATTAGTCTTATTTCTTATGTTTTTGTTGTAACATCGGTCTTCAGACATATTTAATGTTGTGTTTAGATATTATTTGAGGTGTGTGTGTGTGTATGTGTGATTTGGATTATTAATGTAGCTTCATAAAATTTTCAGTCATATCGCTTTGAAGTCTGCATTGTGGCAGTTTATAGTTATGTCTAGTATTGGGGCATCATGCCACAGACATTTAACATCATGTCTCACCCAGTCACATTATCCTGATACCAGGCCAACTAGTCCTAACACTAACCTCTTAATGCTGAGTGCCTAGCGCTGTAATTATAATGATGTTCTGTTAAAGAGTAGCAGAATGATTTTCAGGACAACTGCCATGTCAGCAATATTAGATGCCAGATTTTTATTTAGATATTATACAAAGTCTGCTGGGAAAAAAAAAAAACATTTTGATTTGAATATCAATCCAAAATGATAAGAACCATCATTCCAGAAGGAGTAATGATAACATGATTTTCAAGACTATTCCCATGGTGAGTAGAAGTCAGACCAGCACCATTTTTAATTAGACCCAAATGCATCAGACATTTTTGCAGTAATAACCCAATGTTGATATGGCCTTCCATTCAGAAGGAGTATTGAAAACAAAATTTTAAAACTTGCCACTATTTCTATTTAGTACCAACCTGACTTACAGATAGATGAACAAATGACAGACAACATACCAGACCATAACTATTACTTACAGAAAGATGATCAACAAATGACAGACAACATACCAGACCATTACTATTACTTACAGATAGAGAGACAACAAATGACAGACAAGAGACCAGACCACAACTATTACTAACAGATAGATGAACAACAAATGACAGACAACATACCAGACCACAACTATTACTAACAGCTAGATGAACAACAAATGATAGACTACATACCAGACCAATACTATTCAAGTCCATGACCAGTAGAGATAACAACAATAAGGAATTTCAAATGAATGTATATAGCTTGACCAAGGACAGCAAAGATATAAAAAAAAGCCTTCATAGTTAATATTTTGATTATATGGAAGTATTCCTAAAATTGTGTCTATAGCCTCTTATCTGACAATAACAAACATATTTATACATTATAACCAGCGAATGGTGCCTCTTATCTGACAATAACAAACATATTTATACATTATAACCAGTGAATGGTGCCTCTTATCTGACAATAACAAACATATTTATACATTATAACCAGTGAATGGTGCCTCTTATCTGACAATAACAAACATATTTATACATTATAACCAGTGAATGGTGCCTCTTATCTGACAATAACAAACATATTTATACATTATAACCAGTGAATGGTGCCTCTTATCTGACAATAACAAACATATTTATACATTATAACCAGTGAATGGTGCCTCTTATCTGACAATAACAAACATATTTATACATTATAACCAGTGAATGGTGCCTCTTATCTGACAATAACAAACATATTTATACATTATAACCAGTGAATGGTGCCTCTTATCTGACAATAACAAACATACAGATACATTGGAGCCAGTGAATGGTGCCTGTTATCTGACAATAACAAACATACAGATACATTATAGCCAGTGAATGGTGCCTGTTATCTGACAATAACAAACATATTTATACATTATAACCAGAGAATGGTGCCTGTTATCTGACAATAACAAACATATTTATACTTTATAGTCAGTGAATGGTGCCTGTTATCTGACAATAACAAACATACAGATACATTATAGCCAGTGAATGGTGCAGTGTTATCTGACAATAACAACCATATTTATACTTTATAGCCAGTTCATGGTGTCTGTTATCTGATAATAACAAACATACAGAAACATTATAGCCAGTGAATGGTGCCTCTTATCTGACAATAACAAACATATTTATACATTATAACCAGTGAATGGTGCCTCTTATCTGACAATAACAAACATATTTATACATTATAACCAGTGAATGGTGCCTCTTATCTGACAATAACAAACATATTTATACATTATAACCAGTGAATGGTGCCTCTTATATGACAATAACAAACATATTTATACATTATAACCAGTGAATGGTGCCTCTTATCTGACAATAACAAACATATTTATACATTATAACCAGTGAATGGTGCCTCTTATCTGACAATAACAAACATATTTATACATTATAACCAGTGAATGGCACCTCTTATCTGACAATAACAAACATATTTATACATTATAACCAGTGAATGGTGCCTCTTATCTGACAATAACAAACATATTTATACATTCACCACACTTACAACTATGGATGTAACTGGTCAAGACAAAACCAGATAAGGTAAACTATATACTCTAATCCATTTGACTCTATGCCATATGGTACCCTGCCATAATATAATTCATTATCATACATACAGAATAACACTTTTATCATAAACACATACTGTAGTTATGGAAAAGAAAACTTGATAATAAAACAATTTTTTGAAGTGATGAACCAAAAGTGTTTGGTCATTGCAAACAGTGGCTGCAGTGTTCAATGTCCATTACTGGAATTAAAATTGAGGATGGAAATTAAAAGTTAACAATATTCTATGATCTGGAGAATTTAAAAAATTTATTCCTCTTGATTAAGAGTCAAAAGTTCATACCTGAATATCCCGTATTAGTACAGGATGAATGACTTCTTTCTGGATAATGAAGTCCATAACATAGTTAACATCTAAATCCTCCAGCAGCCTTGGAAGGCATCTTCTAAGTATACTTTGATATTGTATAACTGAAAGTTAATTTAACAGAAAGCATTACTATCACCAAAATAAACATTTGTAATAATAAAAATAAAAAATAAATTTTTATGTATATATTCATATATACAATGTCTTATTTCTTCAGATTTTGAATTATATAAAAAAATTAGTTATATCAATTAATGAAAATTAGCATCTGAAATTTTCTAAGCCAACATCTGAAAGTTTTTTCAATTTCAGAAGCCTGTGTGTGGCCAAAGTCTCTATATCACAGTAGAAAACAGAATGGCCAAAGTCTGTTATATTACTCTATATCAGAGTACAAAACAAATGGCCAAAGTCTGTTATATTACTCTATATCACAGTACAAAACAGAATGGCCAAAGTCTGTTATATTACTCTATATCACAGTACAAAACAGAATGGCCAAAGTCTGTTATATTACTCTATATCACAGTACAAAACAAATGGCCAAAGTCTGTTATATTACTCTATATCACAGTACAAAACAGAATGGTCAAAGTCTGTTATATTACTCTAAATTACAGTACAAAACAGAATGGCCAAAGTCTGTTATATTACTCTCTATCACAGTACAAAATAGAATGGCCAAAGTCTGTTATATTACTCTATATCACAGTACAAAACAAAATGGCCAAACTCTGATATATTACTCAATATCACAGTACAAAACAGAATGGCCAAAGTCTGTTATATTACTCTATATCACAGTACAAAACAGAATGGCCAAAGTCTGTTATATTACTCTATATCACAGTACAAAACAAATGGCCAAAGTCTGTTATATTACTCTATATCACAGTACAAAACAGAATGGCCAAAGTCTGTTATATTACTCTAAATTACAGTACAAAACAGAATGGCCAAAGTCTGTTATATTACTCTCTATCACAGTACAAAATAGAATGGCCAAAGTCTGTTATATTACTCTATATCACAGTACAAAACAAAATGGCCAAACTCTGATATATTACTCAATATCACAGTACAAAACAGAATGGCCAAAGTCTGTTATATTACTCTATATCACAGTACAAAACAGAATAGCTAAAGTATGTTATATTACTCTCTATCACAGTACAAAACAGAATAGCTAAAGTATGTTATATTACTCTCTATCACAGTACAAAACATAATGGCCAAAGTCTGTTATGTTACTCTATATCACAGTACAAAACATAATGGCCAAACTCGTTATATTACTCTCTATCACAGTTCAAAATATAATGACCAAAGTCTCTCTATCACAGTACAAAACAGAATGGCCAAGGTCTGTTATATTACTCTAAATTGCAGTACAAAACAGAATGGCTAAAATCTGTTATATTACTCTATATCACAGTACAAAACAGAATTGGGTATAAATAAGTATTTTATAGCCATGACCCCTAAATAATATCCTTCAAAAGCAGACATATTCAACATATTAGATATATGTTAGCATTTTACTTTGCGATTCTGTTGTCAGAGTTGTTACATGTGCATTGATTTAATGTAAGGAGTAAGATCTGATGCTAGTTAAAGCATATACATAAACAGGTTATTGTACAGTATTTGTACTGTTCTATATAGCCATTCCAAATTAATGGCAGTGAGCTTAAATTTGCTAATGTTAATCATGAAACATCGTAATCCATGTCACTTGGATGATGGTTGTTTACAATGAACTCTCATGAGCTTCATTGTTGGGCCAGTGAATCAGTTTGGGCTTTCATTTTGTTTGGACAGTAAATCCATTTGGGCTTTCATTTTGTTTGGTCAGCTTTTCTACATAATGATGCAGATTCACAAGTATAACTTAAACATATTTCTGGATCTGATACAAATATTCTAAAATGTTGATAATATTACTTCTGACAAATTACCTTTAGCCTCTCCTCTCTTCGCCATCTCCAATTTTTAATCTTTTGACTTTTTATTTTTAAATTTCTTGTGTGCTCTTTGTAATGGTAATCCTTCCAACTCAGTAAGTTGCTGAATTTCCACGTCTTGCACACTGATTAAAGAAAAACCAAAATGTGCTAAATTTAATGAAAACCAAAATGTGTTATATTTAATGAAAACCAAAATGTGTTATATTTAACGAAAAAAAATGTGTTATATTTAATGAAAAACCAAAATGTGTTATATTTAATGAAAACCAAAATGTGTTATATGTAATGAAAAAAATGTGTTATATTTAATAAAAAACCAAAATGTGTTATATTTAATGAAAACCAAAATGTGTTATATGTAATGAAAAAAATGTGTTATATTTAATGAAAAACCAAAATGTGTTATATTTAATGAAAACCAAAATGTGTTATATGTAATGAAAAAAATGTGTTATATTTAATAAAAAACCAAAATGTGTTATATTTAATGAAAAACCAAAATGTGTTATATTTAATGAAAACAAAAATGTGTTATATTTAATGAAAAACAAAAATGTGTTATATTTAATGGAAAACAAAAATGTGTTACATTTAATGAAAAACCAAAATGTGTTATATTTAATGAAAAACAAAAATGTGTTATATTTAATAATAAAGTCAAATTGAAATTATTTTTCAAAGTTGATACATTTTTAAAACTAGTGAAACAAAATGATCTTTTGCTATTGACTATTTAAAACAACATTTTAAATAAAATTCTGGATTATTCATGCAAGACAGTACAGACTTACAGACAATCCCAAACCGAAATCGCAAGCTCTTAATGCAAGCTTGCAGCAAGCTTGCGCAAACTGATATCCGCAAGCTAGTATTTGGAACCTTGTGGCAAGCTTGCGCAATCCAAACCAAAATTGCAAGCTTGCGCAAGCTTATTTTTGCAAGCTTGCGCAAGCTAGTATCTGGAATCTTGCGGCAAGCTTGCGCATTTGGAATTGCCGCAAGCTTATAAATCTACACAAGATGGCACAATTGTCCTTCCAGTTGTTTCCATCTCTTTTTCCTGGAGAAAATTCTGAATATTCTTCTTTCCTATTTAACATGATTAGAAGCTGAAGATTACGAAGACGAGATACTTTGACAACGGTAACTTTTTGCGAAATCAAATATGGCGGATAAAGACATAAACAGTAGCCTCAATTTCAAATGAACCAATCGTATTGTAGAACTGCATTCAAATAGTATACATGTGATACATTCTATCAAAATAGAACCGAATGCACGTTCTAAACTGAAAATTCCAAAGAAACTGTTATTATTTACTTTAATTAAGAAACGTATTTTTGGCCCCCACAAAACGTATACTGTATTCAGGTCCAACATCATCTGACCCTGTGTCAGGTATACATATTCTGGTACAAGTTTGATTTTCTTACATGGCTTTTTGTGGAATTGCAAAAGTTAAATTATGACTTACTAAATGCTGAGAAGGTTAACATTTCCTTGACTACCTGCATATTTAATGATTAAATAATGTAATTTTATAGTTGGAATGTAGTGGAAAACAAATATGTTCAGCAAAAAAATTATGATAAATTTCATTGTTCAAGTTTATTCATTCACTGCAAGCATGTGCATGAGAGTTTGATACATGCATGGTCTCAATCTTTTACAAGAATGGTAATATATGAAGAAACTTATTGCAAGCTATTTTAAATTTATTTTCTGACACATATAAGAAAACTTGAGCAAGTTAGTTTTACTTTCTGAAGAAAATAAATAAGCTTGCGCAAGCTAGTTTTACTTTCTGGAGCAAATATATAAGAAACCTTGTACGAGCTTGTACAAGCTTGTACAAGCTTGCGGTAAGCTAGTTTTACTTTCTGAAGCAAATAAGAAACCTTGTACAAGCTTGCACAAGCTTGTACAAGCTTGCGGTTATATCCAGCTTGTTTGTCTTAAGCTTGTACAAGCTTGCGCAAGCATCCATGTTAGCTTATAAACATCAAATTAGCTTATCACAAGCTTGTGGCAAGCTTGCGGCAGGTTTTCTTTGGTGCATTTCTTGAGACCTTCTAGGTTTCCGGTCTGGTGTGCCACAGGGCTTGATACGGTAATCGGAAACCTGGAAGGTCTCAAGAAATGCACCAAAGAAAACCTGGATCAAACAAGTGGAAAAAGACCTGGTGAACTATGGCATGACCTCGGCACATGCCAAAGAAAATGCCACGCGGAACCGAAAATGGTGGAAGGAAATAATTGAATTCATCTGCACGGGCAAATTTCTAGCAGCACCCACAGTTTCCTATCAACTGCGACCACGTTGATTGGATGGAAACTATGGGACCAAATTGAATTGAATTGAAGCTTGCGGCAAGGATGCATTTTGGTTTGGGATGAATACAGTGGACATGCACTAATAAATAACTGTACATGACATTGGAAAATACATACATGTATATACATTTTTTATAATTAAGGACCTCCAAGTGTTACATATACAGATCAGTGTACATGCATACACACAGATATATACATACACCAACCCACATATATATATGTACATACACCAACCCACATACAAATATATACATACACCAACCCACATACAAATATGTACATACACCAACCCACATACAAATATGAACATACACCAACCCACATACAAATATGAACATACACCAACCCACATACAAATATGTACATACACCATCCCATATACAAATATGTACATACACCAACCCACATACATATATGTACATACACCAACCCACATACAAATATGTACATACACCAACCCACATACAAATATGTACATATACCAACCCACATACATACATTACAGATTGCCATCATCATTTACAATTTAATTTTTTTTTTTACATTAATTTATATATCTATTTTAAGATCACACATCAAACTGGATTCAAATATTCTTATTTTGGTACTAGTCTCATTTCAGCGGATACATGTAAGTTGACTCCATTACACAGTACATGAATCTGGGATTCAATAAATGTAATCAATGGAGACTCATCTTTTTTTAGGGTTGTCTATAATGATGGCACACAGTTTCCACACATTTATATAACATCAAATTCAACAAACTAGTATAGTACTCCCTGTTTCATAAATTCTGATTACGGGTGAATGAAAAATATGTAATATTCTGAAAACCTGCCATGATAGGGCACAATTACGAGTCATTGGAAGGATCTGATGCTCTACTGGTCAGAAAGACTTCATAGGAATCTATGATAAGTCAATCTCTTTTATTCTTTAATTCTGCAATGCACATTTACATCATAAACTGGATAATTTAAGATCATCAACACAAAGTCTGAATACTCTCAAAACCTTTTTTTCTATCCAATCTGAACAATTTATTCTATCAAGTGTTTCTCCTTTTCATTAAACACTTTTCAAATCATCAGCTAAACTCAGCTTTGTTGATCTCTCAAGGAAATTCAATTTTAAGTTAATAACTGTTAATAACTAAATTTACATTTTCAATTCCTCACTAATATACATGTAAAACGTTTTTACCTATTTTCACATAACCATGGTAGCCAAGTGGTTAGAGTGTCTGCCTCGGATGTGGAAGGTCAATGGGTTTGATCCCCATCCAAGTCATACCAAAGACATAAAAATGGTATTAACAGCTGGCTCTCTTGGCACTCAACATTAAGAGGTTAGTGCTATGACTGGTTGGCCTGGTGACAGGATAATGTGACTGGGTGGCACATCATGCTACATGTGACATCACTATAAACTGCCACATTGCAGACATCGTAGCAATGCCTGAAAAACTGTTAAAGCTATGTTAAAAATTCCAAATCATAATACCTATTTGAGTTCATATATTTTTAAAAAAAGGCATTTTTTATTTAAATAATTTACATTTTTTAACAATGTTTCATTTGTTTCTGATGCTATCCAAAAAATAAAAAGTCAACAATAAGTCATCTTCCTGGAAGAATCTTTAAATACTCATAGCATAAAAACTACTTTACACATTTTCCTCAAATTTTAACTACATTTTAGTGAAACATATTTTCAATTTGCATATTTCAAGACTACAATGTCACATTAAAGCAATAATTATTATTTTGTAAAAACAACTAAAGTTCTTGGATCGCCATAAATCAAAGTTTTATTCAGATATATTCAAAGACTGTGTCTGTTTGTGTAATCATGCTCCCAAGTCAGTAAAGCTAACACCCTGAGTAAATACCATTACTTGAAAGTCAATGACCAGCACTGACTCTCAACTGGTTTATTAGAAAACAACCAAATACAATGGCTGGTCAAGATTAATTTGTATATATACAAGTTATTAGGCTCAAAAGTTCATTCAAGTACAAAACTGCAAGCTTTGAGGTTTGACTTGACTCCAAGGTCATTTAGGTCAAAGTTGAAATGCTGTTCCACAAAGGTGTAGATAAAATGTGGATGGTCAGATCGGTGCCACTTTCATACAGAAACAATTAAATATTGCAAGAAGTTTCTACTAAAACACCCATGTCACTGCCACAACTCCTGCAGGAGTAGCAAAAACAAAAATTTTTGACACTGCTTCTATATGACCACCAATCAAGAAGGACAAGTGATAACTAGAAATGCCAAAATGATTACAGTGGTGGCCATATTTGAAGTCCAAACAACACCATTTTCATTTATGACAGCTAGACCAATAAGGATGAATATGTGTGCAAGTGTCATGGAAACCCTCCAATTAGTAAAGGAGACCATCTTTTCAGGACAAGAAGCCATAAGATTTTCAAGATGACTGCTGTGGTGGTAATATTGACTGTGGATGCATCACATTTCATCAAAGATCAACCATACATCATAAGAAGCTTTTGATGAGAAACCCCATGTCAATATGGCTTTTAATTTAGAAGCAGTTAAAATAACAAGATTGTCTAGATGGTTGCCATGGCAGTCATTTTGGACATCAAAGAGGTGCCATTTTCACTGATGGCCAAGTTGAAAACATAATAAGTACTGTTATGAAAAGCCAATGTTAATATGACCATCAATTCAGGAGAAGTAGTTGTAACAAGATTTTCAAGACTGCCACAGTGGTGGCATTTTCATTTAGGAACAACTATACATTAGGCATGTTTTATTGAAACCCATGTTGATATAAACATCTGTTTCAGAGTAATAATTAAAAGAATTTGATGACTGCTGCTGTTCTAACAGCCAGCCAGACAATGGAGACATGATCTCTTGGTCTAATAACCATAAAAGCTAACAGTATGGTCAACCATTCAGGAAAAGTAATGAAAAATTTCACAGATTTAACATTTGTATCTGTTTCAGTTAAGACAAAGAATATACATGTATAGTGAACAATGTTTTAGTGAAAACTGTTTTTGAGAGACAACCATGACTTCAAACATAATAGTGAAAACTCCATGTTAAGAGACAACCATGACTTCAAACGTAATAGTGAAAACTCCATGTTAAGAGACAACCATGACTTCAAACATAATAGTGAAAACTCCATGTTGAGAGACAACCATGACTTCAAAAGTAATAGTGAAAACTCCATGTTGAGAGACAACCATGACTTCAAACGTAATAGTGAAAACTCCATGTTGAGAGACAACCATGACTTCAAATGTAATAGTGAAAACTCCATGTTGAGAGACAACCATGACTTCAAACGTAATAGTGAAAACTCCATGTTGAGAGACAGCCATGACTTCAAACATAATAGTGAAAACTCTGTGTTGAGAGACAACCATGACTCCAAACATAATAGTGAACACTCCGTGTTGAGAGACAACCATGACTTCAAACATAATAGTGAACACTCCGTGTTAAGAGACAACCATGACTTCAAACGAAATAGTGAAAACTCCGTGTTGAGAGACAACCATGACTTCAAACATAATAGTGAAAACTCCGTGTTAAAAGACAACTATAAATTCAAACGTAATAGTGAACACTCCATGTTGAGAGACAACCATGACTTCAAATGTAATAGTGAACACTCCATGTTGAGAGACAACCATGACTTCAAACGTAATAGTGAACACTCTGTGTTGAGAGACAACCATGACTTCAAACGTAATAGTGAAAACTCCGTGTTGAGAGACAACCATGACTTCAAATGTAATAGTGAACACTCTGTGTTGAGAGACAACCATGACTTCAAATGCAATAGTGAAAACTCCATGTTGAGAGACAACCATGGCTTCAAACATAAGAGTGAAAACTCCATGTTAAGAGACAACCATGACTTCAAACGTAATAGTGAAAACTCCATGTTGAGAGACAACCATGACTTCAAATGTAATAGTGAACACTCCGTGTTGAGAGACAACCATGACTTCAAACACAATAGTGAAAACTCCATGTTAAGAGACAACCATGACTTCAAATGTAATAGTGAAAACTCTGTGTTGAGAGACAACCATGACTTCAAACATAATAGTGAAAACTCTGTGTTGAGAGACAACCATGACTTCAAATGTAATAGTGAAAACTCTGTGTTGAGAGACAACCATGACTTCAAATGTAATAATGAACACTCCGTGTTGAGAGACAACCATGACTTCAAACATAATAGTGAAAACTCCATGTTAAGAGACAACTATGAATTCAAACGTAATAGTGAAAACTCCATGTTGAGAGACAACCATGACCTCAAACGTAATAGTGAACACTCCGTGTTGAGAGACAACAACGACTTCAAACGCAATAGTGAAAACTCAGTGTTGAGAGACAACCATGACTTGAAACGCAATAGTGAAAACTCTGTGTTGAGAGACAACCATGACTTTAAACATAATAGTGAAAACTCCATGTTGAGAGACAACCATGACTTCAAATGTAATAGTGAACACTCCGTGTTGAGAGACAACCATGACTTCAAACGTAATAGTGAAAACTCCGTGTTGAGAGACAACCATGACTTCATAGTGAAACCTCCGTGTTGAGAGACAACCATGACTTCAAATGTAATAGTGAACACTCCATGTTGAGAGACAACCATGACTTCAAATGTAATAGTGAAAACTCCATGTTAAGAGACAACTATGACTTCAAATGTAATAGTGAACACTCCATGTTGAGAGACAACCATGACTTCAAACATAATAGTGAAAACTCCATGTTGAGAGACAACCATTACTTCAAATGTAATAGTGAACACTCCATGTTGAGAGACAACCATGACTTCAAATGTAATAGTGAACACTCTGTGTTGAGAGACAACCATGACTTCAAACATAATAGTGAAAACTCCATGTTGAGAGACAACCATTACTTCAAATGTAGTAGTGAACACTCCATGTTGAGAGACAACCATGACTTCAAATGTAATAGTGCTATTAAGGTATGGTCACCATGAACATCAATCTAGTAGTCTACCATTTTCTTCAAGACCCAACATCATAAGAATTATTTTAGTGAAAGTTTTTGATGATCATTTGTTCTGGAGAAGTAGCAATAGAAAGGTTTACACTAAGGCAGCCATATTCAATATAACTGGCATGATTATCATTTGGACAATTACATATTACAATCCTCCAGTGAAAATCCCATGTCACTATGACTATCTATTCAGGAAAAGTTATGAGAACAAGATTTTCAAGATGGCTGCCATGTGGAGGTCTAATTATAACCATTCTATTTTGGGACCAACTTGATACAATCTTTTAATAAAAACACCATGTCGCCACAAGTATCCATTTTGAAGAAGTAGCAATACAAAGACTATCAGCAATCAGATCAACACTAATTTCCTTTTATTTAGGCCCATCTAGAGATCATAGGAGTCTTTAGTGAAAACTCCATGTCAATATGATCATCCATTCAGAAGGATTAGCGCAAACTAGATTTTCAGGATGACCACTGTGTGGCAGTCATATTGGATGCCTGATGGACAACATATTCATTAAAGATCAAGTGGATCATGGGTAAAATTTAATATAAATTTTATCTCCCAGGATTTAAGTAGTAAAATTCAAACTTATGCTAGTGGACAGATGACAGATGGGCCATCACATAAGTAAAATTCAAACTTGTGCTGGGGCCCCCATGTGGCCAAATGGTCTAAAGCACTCTCCATTACAGTTCACTGCCATCTCACCTCTGTCTGTGTGGGTTCGAGTCTAAGATTCGGCCAATGTAGTTATGTGAGATAGCTTGTCAGTAGCTTCTTGTGGGTCAGTAGTTCTTTCCGGGGGTTTTCCCAGGTTCTTCCTCCACCAATAATACTGGCTGCCATGTATAGCCAATTGTGTGCTGAAAAAATGGCGTTAAACCCTACTACAGCTACAACAAACTTGTGCTAGTGTACAAATGACAGATGGGCCATCATGCAAGCTCCTTTTAACATAAACAAGTAAAGATTAAAACAGGGTGTTTTAATGTGAAACTTCATAAATTATACTAATGATATGGAAAAATGGAAACCAGCCTGGAAATGGGTGAATATAAATTAGATAATATAATAATAATAATAATAATAATAATAATAATAATAATAATCATGATAATAATACTGTTTTATTTATATAGGGTGACTCATTAGTCAAGGACTATTCTCCATTGAGGCCCTCTTAAGGAGAGTATAACAATGCACATTATATGAAAATAGCAATAATTACTAATTAATTTAACATATTTAGTGTTAAAATGCTAAATTCCATTATATATAGATATATGCTGATGATATCTCTTCTTAAATACTCTAATATTTTCAGCAGATTTTACATGTAGTGGAAGCTGGTTCCACAGAACTGTACCAAAGTATTGGATGCTCTTTTTAAATTGCCCTGTTCTTGGTTTTGGTGCTAGAAGTATTCCATGTGATATTGATCTCAAAATGGTATTGTGTTGAAAAAGGCCTGAATAAATCCTGAAGATACTCTGATGCAGTTCCATGTAGACATTTATATTAAAGAACTGTATTGTGAAAATCTATCCTGTCATATATATTGCATACCATTTGAGTTTTGTAAATAACGCTTTTGAGAGATGCATCTAAAATTATGTGTGCTGCTAATTTCTGAAGTTTATAAATCCTGTCAAGCTCAGATTTAGCACAGTTTCCCCATTCATTTGAATAATAATCCATTGTTGGAAGAATATATGACTTGTAGTATAGATTGCGAGTTTCCATAGGTAAATATTTCTTGATTCTGCTGAGTAGGGCAATTTTTGATGACAGTATTTTACTAAGCTTATCAATATAGGCATTCCATAATAAACTATTATCTATGGACACACCTACAAGCCTTTCATGTTTGACATTTTCTAATGGATGATTATTTATTGCAAGAGACAGCTCTGGGTTCCCTGACTTGTGTAGCTTTTGTGGTGTCCCCAAAATCATACTGTTTGTTTTGCCTTCATTAATTACATACCATTCTATTTGTTGTGCCCAATTTTGGACTCTAATAAGGTCTGAGTTTAATCTTTTTGGATAACTTCAGTATCAAAATTAGATGTGTACAAGTTGCATCATCTGCAAAAAAAATCTGTATTCGTAGATTCATTATTTAATGGTAGATCACTGATATAGATAAGGAAGAGGAGAAGGCCCAAAACTGAACCTTGAGAGGTACCCTTGAATGAATAGTGTGAATTTGAGAGCTAATAATGCCAATACTTACTTGTTGAGACCTTTGGTTTTGGTATGATATACACCAGTTTAAGGAAGGATTGTAACAGTTAAACTTTTGCAGCAGAATATCATAATCAACAAGATCAAAGGCTTTCTTGAAATCAAGGAAAATAATCCCAGTCATATGTCCAAAATAATAATAATAATAATAATAATAATGAGGACATCGTATAGTGTCTAATCTTTAGAAGCGCTAAGTGCTTTACAACATTTATAATGATATGACTACAAAAAAAACAGAACAAAAGAAACAACAATATAAAATTAGAAAACATAAAATTGTTGAAAATATTTAAGGTAGGAAACTTTATTAGGTCTTTAAGTTTGTTCTTGCAGTCAAAACAGGTGGGGTGTGTGTGTTAAGAGAACTCTTGAAAGGGATCACTGTGTCTTTGTGTCTAATTGCAATGGAATAAATTTGTTCCATGTTGCTGGGCCCTGATATGCAAAAGAACGTTGTCCATATGACTTCATTTTCATAGTGAGAATAATGAGTATACAATTGTCAGAAGAGGAGCATAAGTATATTACTGGTGTGTACACATGGGTGAGGCCAGATAGGTATGATGGACTGGAGTCCGTCAGTGAAACGTAGCACAAAGAACAAATTTTGTGTTTGATTCTGGATCAAATGGATAGCAAGTGTAGGATACAGAGCAGTGGGGAGGTGTGCTCTGATCATGGTACTCTAATTATGATCCAAGCAGCTGTGTTTTAAACTTTTTGAAGTTTCTGGAGTAGATATTGAGACGAATTAGACATAATTGAGTTACATTAGTCAGTCTTGAAAGTAATAATGAACACACAAGTGTTTTAATGGTATCACCTGAAAGATATTTGCAAATGGAGCTGATGTGTCTCAGCTCAAGATATGCAGCTCTGCAGATGTTCATGACATGTTGGTGCAATGTGAGAGTACTGTCTAGGTTCCGTACTGACTCTGTGAGAATTTAATGTTGGTTTTGCTGATATTTATTGTGTGAGGTAAAGGATGTGAATGAGAAAGTATTTGTGTTGCGACCAGAATGGCCTCAGTTTTATCATCATTCATCTGCAGCTTGTTACATGTCATCCATGATTTCACAGAATTGCACCTCTCTACTCCTTGGATGGTAGCATCAACTTCAGTTGTGTGGCTAGACTTGTATATTTGAGTGTCATCAGCATACAATTGGTGAGACACTGGATGATGATCTATGACACTTGAGAACCGCTGAGTGTATAGAATTAAGAGAACAGGACCAAGAACAGACTTCTGTAGAACACCACAACATAGATCAACTTGACTGGAGTGTATTCCATTTGCAGATACAATTTGTGTCTTGTTGACACAAAATGCAAACCCCTGAGATCAGTTAGGCTATGCACCTAAGAAATTTACCATCCAATCCAGAGGATTTATTAATATTCACCCTAATTGGTATATAAAAACATCAGCTTCACTAACATTAGCTATTGAAAAATAATTATCATGTGGAATTTTAGCTCTTATAAATAACAGAAGAGCATCAAGCTCAATTGGGGTGTTAGGCTGGTTCTGAATACTGTTACTGGAAATGCTTATGAAGAAATTGTTGAACATTTCCACAATGTCTTGTACAGATGTTGCTATATCATCAATTCACTTCAGTCTAGGGGGGAAGACAGCTTTTCTTGGGTGGGTTCAGCTGTTTTAGCTACTCCCATAATGTCTTGGTACTCTTACTTTCATCAAATGCCTGTTTATAGTAGTTCACTTTTGCCTTATCTATCAGGAACTTAGTTTTATTCCTCCACTTTCTATAGCTTTTCATGTCTCTTTTCTTGTGGAAATTATCTCTTAGGTGCCTAGCCTCATTGATCTCAGGGTTAATCCACTTAGGTGTAATTTGGTGTTAACCCTTTTTCTCTTAATTGGGGCATGCTTGTCTAAGGCTGCATTGAACATCAGATACCATTTGTCTAAACCAGTGTTTACATCAGCTATACTGTATTGCAGACTGATTGGAAGGGTTTGCAAACTAAATTATTTAAGAACATTTCCTCATCAAACTGTTTAAAGTCCCTGTATTGTATTTCAATGTGTAGTGGGTAGTGGTCACTCAGTGCATACACTGACACATTTATTTCACTGATGTTTTCAGGTTTGTTAGTACTAAGACATTATCAAAGGTTGTAGAACTTTTATCTATTACTCTAGTTGTGGTGTTAATTAATTGAGTAAAGTTGTAAGTTTCAAAGTTACATATCTGTGTTAATGCAGGAGTTTTCATGTAATCAATGTTAAAATTCCCTAATATGATAGTTTCTAAATCATCCTTTAGTAATGCTTTTTTAATTTGCACCTTAACATAGAGAAGAATACCCCCCTCCCATGGATTGCCTATATTGTCTTTCAAAGTTGAACCCTAATGTATTTGGAGAGCCAAATCATCAGTATCATCGGAAAGATAGGTTTCACACAGACCCAGAATATTGACTGATCTAGTTTGCTGTAATATTAACTTTATCTCATTCAGTTTTGGGAGGGTGTGTTGAATATTTAGACTGATTACTTGCAGACCTCTTTTGAGAAGGCCGAAGATGGTACAATTTTGATCAGAGGATTGATTTTAAGACCAGGTAGTATGCCATGTATTGTTTTTAGTCTAGACAGATTTCATTTCATTGCCTTGATTATTTACATTAGGACATGAAGATAACATACAAGATCCATCTGTTGTGCAATGACCACATGTAGTGGATACATTAAAATATTCAATATGAGGCTGATTTACATACATACAAGAAGATATTTACATATTAGGCACATGGGGAGTCTCAGAGGGAGAAGTAACTTGAACAGTATCACATAGTTGTTTACAAGTTAACAAGTTGCACTTTGTACACAAATCAGATAGTGTCTGAAACCAGTCCTTTAACAGTCTCGAGTTTGGAACACTCATTACTAAAATTAGCACCTGACTCTTTTTGCAGAACTGAAAGCACATGTTTCAAACACATGCAGGTCCAGAAAATGTCATGACTCATCATTTTCTCATCCATACTGATAAATATAGGTTAACCCTTTCTGTTTTAATTGAGGGAAAAAAAACAACTTAAACCATATTTAGGTGATCAATTGGTCAAGTTCCAAGATATCATTATTTACACTGGCAAGTCTGAAAGTACACATTATCTCTGTCTCTGATGTTTGTGCATGAGAATGATTCTGATGGAGAAGGTTTGAGAATTGATTACTTGTAATCATTAATGGCAGCTAAGTTTAACTAATTATGAACACTGATAGATGAATTCCAGCACATTGGGCATTGTCAAGTGCTGATAACATTGTTCCAGCACCAGGTGCTTTCCTGCTCTATTCTGGAAGTATAGATTTTGAAACTAACCTGAACTTTGGAAACATATCAATAAGGGTTGAGGAAAGATGTCTGTACACAAATAAAAGGCATTAATTTCTATAAATAAAATTAAAAAACCATAAGAAAAAATGTTGAATGGATGCTATTATAGAGTCTATCCAAATGCTTGTCAAGATTTGCTGTGGTTGACTTTCCCCTGGTAAAAATATTGTTTAGAATTATTTAATTGAGGTCTTTGGTACAGATCTTCTGGTGAATACCTCTCCCATGGATCTGCCCCTGATGTTGACCATTTGGGTAATTCTGACCATCCAGTAAATATACTGACTAAAAAAGCACAACCATCACCAAAAATGAGCAATTCCCATCAAATGGAAAACAAAAACTTCAAAAAAATCAGCCGACATATTTCTTTAGAATTCATAAGAAATTTAATTTTTATTTAAAATATTTCTCTTTCTTCTTCATCTTTCTCTCTGTGTCTGTCTTATCTGTCTGTCTCAATTACATGGGCTGTATATTTAACAAATGGTTTCACCCATTAATAAATTGCATCCTGATATCTCACACACTGATTACTAAATTTAACGAAAAATAAGTCATTTATTACTAGGCCTATACGAGTTGAAGTTGTCGGAATTACCTGAATGTGGTTGGACCAAATTCCCTTGGTGGTCGAAAAATTAACTAATTTGATTAAGTTCAATAACACTAACTTTGCTTTTGTTCGACAGACTGTTTTTTATACTTCATATTCCATTCCTTGTTTAATTTCATTGCCTAATAATCTCTCTTCAACACCCGAACAGTGCTAATTATCAGATGCGCATATGTATACCTATTAACGAACCAAGAAAATGGCCTGCATACGACGTAATACCCTACTTTACAATTATGTCATGTGAAAACGTGTCATATTGTGCTATCTTTCTGGCAACTAATCGTATACTAAACATAGTTCAGATCATCAACCTTCCATTGATAATTATTAGAGAGAACTTAATAAGAAAATATCGTCTTATAAATAATTCCAACACCGTCTGAACAACTCGCCTTCAGCCTCGACGTCAATATTTGAAGTTATTAGTAGAAGCCTGTGATTTATGTTATTTAATACGGGTGGTTATTAATAGAAAATGGGGATTTGGAGGACAATGGTAGTACAGCATATTTAGGTCAACAGAGAAAGAATTAAGCATGTTTGGAATTTTATTAATTTCTTTCTTTTATATAAATGAAAACACGATTTTCTCGTTGTACAACAGAAATAACACAACTTAAAACTGCCATGCATATATACACAGCTGTATGGCTTTTCTGCGGATCTAAGGTTTCTGACGCCAATATTGACAAAAATGCAATACTTCATACCATTTGAAAAGCATCAATTGTCACCAGAACATTCAGCTCAAAATAGTACTAATTTTAGACACGTGATAATTTTCCTTTGTTTGCATGACTTGCGATATATAGGCCAAAATTCTGCACATGGCTTGAAAAGATGTAATGTTAATGCATTTGGCTATGGAAATGAAAAATGTTACTTTGGACTCTTTTTGTCAGCATATCAGCCTTGTTCTAGTTTGAAACTAGTTTTAAAAAATTCAATGTAACAATGCCACTAAATGACAAGAATTAATAAGCAAACTAAACCAATCTTGTAAAATAAATGTTTAGTAAAAGTAATCATTTCATAAAACTAAGCTATTATGTTGAAGAGAAAGAACAATAAATAAAATGTAAATGTGCTTTTAAAAATTACTAAAGAATTTAGAAACAGGCGGAATTTCTTGAGAATCCGTTCGATCGGCAAGTTGACAAGCTGGATAGTAGACGATAAAGTAGGTGTAGGATAACTTCTTAAAATTTGAAATTTGGATTAAGATATAGTTCTGAGGTAAACATTCTCTCTTTTAAATAATACATTTATTTGTATGATTCTAAAAGATAGATATTAAATAGGTTTTTCTATATATATAAAACTCAAGAAGGTCATGGTGTAGGTCTTCATTTTGACATTTAGAAATCACATTTAGAGCAGAAATGTGGGATATTTTTGTACACTTTATGAATATCACTTTCCTTAATTACAGGACAATCTTTCTCGACACAAACTGGATTTTGACCAACAAACAACGTGATAGAATGTTCACAGAATTGACTTATCGTTGTGCATAATTATCTGACGCGCAAAATAAAAAAACACCGCGCGTGCGCGTGCGCGCGTATGTGTGTGTGTGTGTGTGTTTTGTACACTGATTGTGAACGGTTGAGGGAAGGTATAGCAGCCTTATCATTATGACAGTTTAATATTAAAAAATGCTTTTAGATCCACGTCAACAGATTTTCTAACAAATGATTAAATAAATATAAATAAACAAAGCATTACATACATTGCATTATGTGTATTCCTCCTTACTAATAAATGTACAGTACAAGTCTTTACAGGCTAATGCAACTTTGTATCATTACAGGAGTAAGGCAGATAAATCAGCCCTTCACCCGTTACGATGTTGATGTTGGGGTAACCACAATATCAACATCGTAACGGGTGAAGGGCTGATTTATCGGTCTACACAGGAGTCTGACGTTTTATCAATAAAGTACGGCAAAATCTCTGAAAACATGAACTCCTGTGGTATCATTGATGCTGCGAACACAATTTAAACCTCATGGAACATTTACATCCAACGGTTAGGCATTCCCGGTCTTGTATGTTACTTGGTGCAAGTTCAGTTTTCTAATTTCATTTTGTCTCTCGCCTCACATCCACGTATTATCGCACTAATGCACGAGAGAGAGAGAGAGAGAGAGAGAGAGAGAGAGAGAGAGAGAGAGAGAATTATGCACCAGAATTAATTTATTTGGAAGATAGATTATTTTTTCCGTTATTTTATTACTACACTAATGATTACATCACAGATTTAGAGAATATAGAAATGATAGCCTACTGCTGAAATATAGTCTAATGTTGACACAATATTTATATATGCGTCAGTGGCGGATCACAATTTGATATATCATAGTATTGTAGTATATCAGATTGCTTTATGTCAACACTTTAAAAGACCACGTTATTTTTGGTAAAAAAAACCATGTCAATTATTTGTTATGTATGTGGTATAAACACACACACACACACACGCGCGCGCGCGTTACATGTCATAGTGGATCATCACACAAAACACATAACTGCCTATCTATGATGATTTATAATAAACGAATCGTTATGAATGATTTAAGAAGGACCTACAACTATAGCGACCGACATGGCAATACACCCCCACCGCCCCCTTTTGTATATTAAAGTTCAGCATTGCAAAAATCAAGAAAATGAAACATTAAACATTAAAAATTAAGGAACATGTTACAGAATAAAGATACATTGAATTTAACAGTCAAAGTAACTCCCCTGTCAATTCACTGAAATTGCTTCTTTTTTTTTTTCTTCTCACTTCTCGGTCTTTTCCGTTGGCTTGGCTTTCGATCAATGTTCTTAGCGCCATTTGAAACATGATTTTCCTGTGAGTGAAATTGTTTCTATTATGTCTTGCATTTTGGTTTTCAAATTTCTAGGGAATTTCGGGATTTTTTTATTTTGCGTTTTTCCTCAGTTTAACAACGCCATGGTATGCTGTTGACGTAATATGCGGAATAATTTCGGTGCCAACAGTAGGCCTAATTGCTTTCGGTCTGTTTATATCGCATATCTGAAATCTACGAACTGGAGGTCTACTACTTAATATAATAGCTGACCCAGCTCGGGAGTATGCCATGGCTTCCAGTCACTGTTTTTTGTTTGTTTTCTTTTTTTCTTCTTTTTTAAAATAAAATTTATTTTATTAATTTGTTCAATGATTCTGCATTATTGTTTGTCCATGAGTCCTCGTTGAGATTATTTTTCCTTGATTCATTTACTTGGCGACGCAATTTATCTTTTACTTGCTGTCATAATATTGAATGAAGAAAGGGTGTTCATGAAAAAGTTGTTTCATTTCTGAGGATCTCCTATCAAAGACGACGTATCTGTCCGAATTAACCAACCCGTCCTCGACAAAATATTGTATCTACAATTGTTCTTTTTAGATTACCAGTCATGCCAACTTTTCTTTGGAGTTGGAATTTAACGTTTGTTTTTTGTTTTGTTTTTGTTTTATTCGTTTTATAATGTGCTCTGTACATTGCACCCAAAATACATTTGGGAAGGATATCTCCACAGTTCTGGTCGGGAGTGGGGAGAGTTCTTCATCTTTACAAAATAACGCATGCTTGCATGTGTTGTCTTGTTTCGTCTCTTTTGATGTTGTTCTTGGGTATGGCTGCAATTTGGGATAGAAATGTTTTGTATTGCGTCTTTGTGGCTGTTCATTGTTATCGTTCCTTATGATATACTCTGGTGTATGTATACATTTATTGTGAGATTATTTGTCCCGTGCGTTTTCTTTTCTTCTCCACATGCGTCTCAAATTAGCACTGTTTTGAGCTGAATGTTTTGGTGACAATTGCTGCTTTTAAAATGGTATGCAGTATTGAATTTTCTGTCTTTCTTATCTCTAACATCGCGTCGGCAATAGTTTTAGAGAAAGTGTTTTGGTTTTACTAAATCCTTTAACATTCTTCTCGATACGTTTGTTCCTTGCTTGTTGTAAGTTCCGTGTCCCATTTTAAAAGCCGTTTCATTTTAATTCGTCATAAACTGTCGAAGGTTTTGAGTAGAGCAGTCTATCAGATATTTTTATCGATCGTTTTGGGATTTTTTCTCACGTACGGCCGAATGACATTTGGTTAAGGGAAAAGGGGAAAGAAAAAAAAAACACACTATCTAATTGCTGTGTTGTGAATAAGGTACTACCCGATGACCCATGTCTGATACTGATACTGGAAAGTGTTGAAAAAATATGCACATATTCAGATTCATTGGAGATTTTCAGATTTATTTGAGTAATATATATATATATATATATATATATATATATATATATATATATATATATATATATATATATATATATATATATATATATATATATATAAACTCCTCAACCCCCATTTATGAGAAAATAATTTGAGTAAATATATTTTAAAAGGAAGTATGCGGGTACGTTATCGATGGCTTCCGGTAACTACATAGACAACTTGCGCCACCTGGAGAATGATATCACGTGACACGTAAATACACTTGAGAGTTCTGTAAGCGGTAAGTCAGTAGGAATAACGGGAAAAGTAGTAAGAAGTCGCTTATTGGCATGTGCGACTTGAGAGAAAAATAAATTCAGACGGTTTTTATTTATACTGTTAAAGGTGGCCTATATTTCGATATAAAGTAATTGTATCTTAAAGATTTATTTGACATCGCTGTATATTTACTTTCGATTTCTGTAATGGCTGATAACATGATCAGTGCAGTTTTGGTCCGTCGCCACTTTGCACCACAGGTGCTAGACGCGAGCATGGTATTGAAAGAAATGTAATCTAAAGTGGGGAAAAAATCGTACCAAGTGACAAAATTACCTCAGATTCCTACATGACCTGTACTGACATAGGATCATGTCTTTCATCAACGCTGAACGCTCTTGTGTTAGTGCTAGAAACTTAGAAAGGTCGAGCGCTGCAATGTTAGACTGTTCGAACATTTAAAGCAATTGGAGTATTGCAGCGGTTTCTGTTGTCATTGTGAATGATTTAATGAAGTTGGTGCATCTGATCCCATATTCTCTGATTTATGCCACAATATCCTGACACCAGTCCTACCACTAACATCTTAATGCTCAGTGCCAAGCAAGGCATCAGCTAGTAACATTTTTATAAGTCTTGGATATGCCTCGAACTGGAGTTCAAACCTGCAACCTCTTCAGGAGTGGTCTATTACTTTTATATGCTGTGGATGAAATTTATTTGGATATTGAAACTGCTCTAAGCACACAGCTATTTTTTTTATAATCAGAATAACTACTCATATGTGCTTGAAAAATCAGAATGAAATAGTCTAAAACACGCTATCTTTAGCAGTTATTAAAATTGGGAAAATGAATTTTGCCCAACTAGTCAATACCAGTTTCTGAAAGTGCAATGAATGAATTACCAAATATATAAAATGTGACAATCAAGCTCTTTTTAAATAGTATAACCAGCGAGGAATATCTGGGAATTTTTTTCCTTCAAACTCTAACCCTATTCAAAATACATATGATTGTATACAAAGGTAACATAGTTACAAATACAAGTACTAATTGATGTATACATTTATGGATTAAGATCTTGATAACGGTTAGAACTGGTCCTACAAGTGTCATATTGAATGGTCAATTAGAACTATTTTTTAAAATGTACTAATTAGGATAGAAATAGTTAATGTCCTGGACTTATAACCAGCAAAATAAATAAGTAGTGAACTTTGCTATGAGAACACTTATTGAATGAAAAAGAACTTTGCTCATATTTTAAAATGTTTTGCTGCATTTGACATAGTGTGCAAAAGGGGAGATAATTTGGAAAAATATAGTTTCCTATCATCAAAAGAACCGATACAATATAGAAATGATGTACTTTGATATAATTATAAAGAAACTTTTTAAAAATGCACTGTAGCATCCAAGTTATGCAGTCTGTTTTTGCAGTACATCGTACCATATCTGAATATTGGCAATACTTAATTATCTTGAATAAAGGTATTTTGTAATGAATGAACAAAACAATTTTTGGCTGGAATTTATTATTTTTAATAGCTTATTTGCTCATTTAAAAAAGAAGCAACACTTAAAACTATGCAATCGTTTGTTGCATGGGCACCAGAAATCTTCATTGTATATATTAAACACCAGAGACAATTGCCATTTAACATTATTAATTTACATATAATTAAAAACCTTTTAATTTATGTACCCAGTTGTAAGAAGCAGATTTACACACAGATTGCTGAGAGATACTCTTTGTTTTGTATATAGTGAGCACCTTGAACATTTTTTGGCCAGTTGTCACAAGTTTTGTGGATGCAAATAATGTCTCACTGAGTTATCTGTCAATTATTGCTTGTTAAGAAGAAGAATATTTTAATTCCAATTATGATTGTGGCAAATATTGATTTGAAAAAAAAGATATTGATGATCCAAATAGTAGACATATAAACAATTGGACATACAAATGATAACTATTAAATGATGAGATCAGTTTTATTATACAAGATATGCATAAATGCAATGTTTGAATTACTCTCATTAACAAAATTTCAGATACAGGCATATATATTACATCTCAAATGTTAATGGAGTCTGTTATAAAGTCTTCCAAAATTTTTAAAAACACTAACATTTTCCTGGCAACCCCCCCCCCCAATTCTACCACATCCAAGTTTAGTTCCAACAGTATTTATCGGTCTCCAGAAAATATACACATATTAGAGTAATAACATCATGCTATTTAAAGGTACTTTAATTTTCTTTACTACCTGTAAGGTATGTATTTCCTGTAAAACTTGCATTTCCTGTAAGACATGCATTTCCTATAAGAAATGCATTTCCTGTAAAGTTCACATTTCTCATAAGACATGCATTTGCTTCAAGACTTGTATTTCCTGTAAGGTGTGCATTTCCTGTAATGTTCACATTTCCCATAAGACATGCATTTCCTATAAGGTATGCATTTCCCGTAAGACATGCAGTTCCTGTAAGACATGCAGTTCTTGTAAAGTACAAAGTTTACATTTTCTATCTACTGTGCAATTGTTGTTGTACTGGTATCTCCAAATATCAGTTTAAAACAGATGTGAACTAATTTTATTTTGCAAAGGATTGTCCTAATTTAAAATCATTAATATCCTGATAGACTTATTTTTCAAACTTATATTTTAGTTTAAAATTAGTTTCATTTTATTATACTTAGAGTGAAGTTGCTTTTTGAGATGTCCAGATTGTCTGGAAGTTTTTCACAGAGGAGTCTTGTTTTTTTTGGCCGTGGATATATTACTGAAGAATTATTAATGTACATGTATATTAAAATTTCCACAATAAGTGCCATTGATGAGTACCATATTTGTAGGGGCTCCAAGTGGCCGAGTAGTCTAAAGAGCAGACCATTAAGGATAACTGCAATCTCACCTCTGTCTGCGTGGGTTTGAGTCTCAGATTTGCACAACATGGGTATGTGAGAAAGCTTGCTAGTAGCTTTTCATGGGTTGGTGGTTCTTTCCGGAGTTTTCCAGGTTCTTCCTCCACCATTAATACTGGCCGCCATGTATAGCCCATCTTGTGCAGAAAAAAATGGCGTTAAACCATAAAAACAAAACAAACCATATTTGTAGACCATTTTGCTGCAGAGTTTTATTACATGAATAATAAGCAGTTTGGATGTAAAAAGTCACTAAAAGCATTTAACCATAGATATGATAACTTGATTGCTATTGATGACAAAGAGTGTAACTTATTGACAACTTGATTGCCATTGATGACAAAGAGTGTAACTTATAGGCAACACTGTTACTGTTCATGACAAGAATGTAACTTAGAAGCAACACTATTAATGTTCATGACAAGGGTGTTGGTTATAGAAAACACTGTTACTATTTATGACCAGGTATAAGCTTTAGGCAACACTATTACTGTTCATGACAAGAGTGTTATTTATGAGCAACAATGTTACTGTTTATGACCATAGTTTAACTTATTGGCAACACTATTACTGTTCATGACAAGAGTGTAATTTATAAGCAACAATGTTACTGTTTATGACCAGAGTTTAACTTATTGGCAACACTATTACTGTTTATGACAAGAGTGTTGGTTATAGGAAACACTGTTACTGTTTATGACCAAAGTATAAGCTTTAGGCAACACTATTACTATTCATGACAAGAGTGTAATTTATAAGCAACAATGTTACTGTTTATGACCAGAGTGTAACTTATTGGCAACACTATTACTGTTTAGGACCAGAGTCTAACTTATAGGCAACTCAATTACTATTCATGACCACAGTGTAACTTATTGGCAACTCAATTACTATTCATGATAAGATTGGGCAAATATAAGTTTTGCTATTGGATCCAAAGAGATTTTTTTGTATGATCCAGCAATAGCAATTAGGCTTTATTGCTTGGATACAAGGATTGCAAGGCATGTGTATAATTTAATACTGACTTTTAAAGCTTTGTTATACTTTTCCTCGTTACTAAGTTATTCCCAAGAACACTTGTTGAAAATGTGAGTTCTAACTATGTGTAATGTTCCACACATTCTATTTAATTCCCATTCAGAATAAATTTCTTAACAATTGTGTCCAATATGAATAAAAATTACATCCTAGATTTGGTGGTATTATCATTACTGTATCAGTGTCCTGAAATATGACAATGAATTAACAGTTTTCCAAATAAGCACAGTGATATAATCCAAGATGTCCTTGTCTGAATTTACTGTAATTCCAAATTAATGTTTATGTCTGATATTTTTATTGAGCACTTTGTATTTCCAGAGAATATTTATTTGAATAAATATTTCCACCCAAATAAAAATCTGATCACAACAATTCAAATGATTCTGCTTCTGATGTTAAAGCAAGAATGAGTAATTTCTGAAGTAAACAAGATTTTAAACTCTTGCTACTTGAGTTAGGTTGTGATTGCCATTTTCTGAAAATATTCTGTCACCTAATGGAATTTTCAATTTTAGAACATTATAAGTTCTCAACAAGACAAAATCTGTTGCTAAAATTACTAAAATTCTACTAAAGAGTATAGTAAACATCAGGTACAACAGGTTATTCAGTGGGAATTTCAATATCATTGACCAATACTAAAAAAAAAATGCTTACTTTTATAGATAATGATTCTAATATTAAACCTGAAGTCGTAGTGATTGCTCCAGTGGCCTAGTGGTTAGAATATTTGCAGTGGAAGGAGGTCGTGTGTTCGATCCCCAGCTGAGTCATACCAAAGACTTACAAAAATGGTAGTAACAGCTGCCTTGCTTGGCGCTCAGCTTTAAGAGGTTAGTGTTAGGACTGGTCTTCCTGGTGTCAGGATAATGACTGGGTGGAACATCATATTACATATCTGTAGCATGATGCCCAAGTATTAGACATCACTATAAACTGCCTCACTACAAACATTGTAACAATATGACTGAAAAATTGTTAAAGCTACATTAAAAATCCTAATCACACACACACACACACATACACAGAGTCATAGTGAAATATTAACTTTGTTTTATTTGCTCATGAAAATAAAACTTAATAGTCATGTACACAATAAATTTAATTTTGGACAGGGGCAAGTCCAAATTACAATTATCATTACATATAATCATGGATAAAAACACTAAAATTAACAAACAATACAAATTAAATACACCTAAAACCTAGATGTTTCAGACAAGACTAAGATAATTGCTAACTTTGACTAACAGTGAACTGTTTGAGTACATATGCATACATTGTATTAGATAATATCTTTCAGAATTTTGCGAAGATCTGTAGCTCAGATACTTACACTTTATTGCTGAGTGTACCATTGTCAAATGCTTTGTTTGAAGTATACAAAGCATGTATACAGATATACAACCTGTTAATTAGCAAACTTGTTAATAAGGATTTTTAGTCTTTATCAAGAAGCCTATTCAGCTACAATGGATATTTGTCTGTTACTACTTTTAAAAATAATAATAAGAAGAAAAACAACATTACTTATATGCTTTGATCTAGCTCGACTGGTTTATGATTGATGCATATCATCAGACATGTTCTTAGATTTAAATGGTTAAAAATAGAAGAGATAATACATTTTATTAAAACCAGTTCAGGTTCTAAAATTATATCAAAATTGATGTTCCAGAGTACATGACTCAGTTATTCTACAAAATGTCTTCTCCCTATGATCTTAGATTGAATTTTAACAACTCTTTAGAATTACCAAAAACCTTGCATTGACCAATTCAATCGAAGCTGACAATATTCAGGCCCTAAACTATAATCTTAGATTGAATTTTAATAACTCTTTAGAATTACCAAAAACCTTGCATAGACCAGTTCAATGGAAGTCAACAATACATGTATGTAAACTATGGAACCTCCTTCCTGCTCTCATCAATCTGCAAATTCAGTTAAATCCTTCAAATAAATGGATATGGAGTATTTCAAATCTACATGTTAACAGGCTAGAAAAATACAAGTTTTAGTTCTGAGATTTATCTCAATGTTACCTGTCAGATTTATCATGTTTGCTTGGCATCTTTATATTGGCATATTTATAAAAGTATATAAAAATGTCTTTTGTATATAAATTAAATGTATGAACATCTCTCTACTTTTAAAGTTTAATGTCTGCCACATTTGGCCAGAAACGCCTAAAGGTATATATAAATTACCTATGCAGAAATACCTAAAGGTATATATAAATTACCTATGCAGAAATGCCTAAAGGTATATATAAATTATCTATGCAGAAGTGATCATTAATTGCTGTGTATAAAAGATCTTGCTGAAAGTCCTGTTCAAAATGCAATTATTGGAGAGATGAAACAAAAATGCAGCTACATAATGTATTTTAACATGTATGTTTTTATGTGCTTGTATATAGTTATTTTCATGTGAGAGAGAATCTTTAGCAATAACATATTTTGTGTATATTGATGTTTTTATGTAGTATGAACATATTTTATATATACATGTATTTTTGTTTATGAGTAGCATAAACATATTTTGTATATACATGTATTTGTTTTGTGTAGCATAACATATTTTGTATATACATGTATTTATGTTTTTGTGTAGCATAAACATATTTTATATATATATGTATTTATGTTTTTGTGTAGCATAAACATATTTTGTATATACATGTATTTATGTTTTTGTGTAGCATAAACATATTTTGTATATACTTATGTTTTTAGTGTGTAGAGGACCTTAAGTGAAATTGTCACCTTGTCGCCTTCCAATATTTCGTATATTCATTGTTCCCACTATGAAAACAAAGTGATATGGGCAACATTCTTTTGCATACCAGGGTCTTGCGATATGGAACGAATTGCCAATTGATATTAGACACACAGACACAGTGGTCCCTTTTAAGAGTGCTCTTAAAACTCACCTTTTTCGATTGCAGGAACAAACTTATAGACCTAATAATGTTTTGGATCTTATATGTTTTTAGCATGTTTTTATGTTTTCCAATTTCATTGTTTTTGTCATTTGTTTTTCTTTAATGTAGTCATATCATTATAGATGGTGTAAAGCACTTAGAGCTTCTAAAGATTAGGTGCTATACAATGTCCTTATTATTATTATCATGTACATAATTACATATATCGTACATAGTGTACACAAAATGAAGAAAGACACATCAAACTCTTAATTCATTTAAGAGGAAGATGAAAAAAGCAAACAAAAATTATAATCACACTGAAAAAGAATATTAATAATATGCTAAATTTACAGATGGAATAAAGATCATGCTGCACTGAGTGACCCCTACCCCTGCCTCAAATTAGGTATTTTATAACCTGAAGCCTTTTGTCAAGATATATGCCAAATGTACAACAGTATTGAACAATTTAATAATACATGCTACCAAAGTAGACTGTCCACCTTGAGTAATTATATTCATTATGTTAACCAGTCAAAATTCCCTCTCATTTATTCACTTGCTAATACTTGACATGGCAGTTTTACCTGGGCTTAATTATTTTTGAATTACTGAAATTAAAACTTTTCTAAAGATATTGTGTCATTTATTTCCTTGATTTTGTAACTTATCTACTTTCAATGACATTATTAGCTGCCAGTATCCATTTAAATCAAAATTATACTGAATAAAATTAGCAGCTGGCAGCATGTTAATTACATTAATTTTATAGTATGGGCAAACCTTTAGGCAGTTAAAATTTCCTGTTTAGTTTCAAAGCATTCCAAATGGTACATACATGTTTATAGTAATAATAATAATGAGGACATGGTATAGCACCTAATCTCTAGAAGCTCTAAGCACATTACAACATTAGAAAACACCTATAACATAAAAAAAATTATATATTGATAATAATAATTAAAAAAACCCACCAAACACCATGAAATTAAAAACAAAACATGCTGAAAATATGTAAGGTAGGAAATATTATTAGGTCTTTTAATTTGCTTGCAGTCAAAATAGGTTAGTTTTATGAGCACTCTTGAATGGGATCACTGTGTCCTTGTGTTTAAGTTCAGTGGGAATTCATTGCACATTGCTGGGCCCTGGTATGCAAAAGAACATTGTCCATATGACTTCGTTTTCATAGTGGGAACAATGAGTATATGATTGTTAGAAGAACAGCAAAAGTATCTTGCTGGTGTGTACACATGGGTGAGGTTGGATAGGTATGTTGGACTTTAGTCTGTCAATGAAACAAAGCACAGAGAACAAATTCTGTGTTTGACTCTGGATCAAATTTGATAGCCAGTGTAGGGTACAGAGCAGCGGGGAGGTGTTCTCGGATCATGGTACTCTAAAGATGATCCAAGCAGCTGTGTTTTGAACTTTTTGAAGTTTCTGGAGTAGAGCTTGAGACAAACCAGACATAATTGAGTTACAATAGTCCAGTCTTGAAAGTACTAATGAACACACAAGTGTTTAGTGGTATCACCTGAAAGATATTTGGGAATGGAGCTGATGTGTCTCAGCTTAAGATAAGCAGCCTTGCATATGTTTATGACATGTTGGTGCAATGTAAGAGTACTGTCCAGAGTAACACCTAGGTTTCGTACTGACTCTGTGAATTTTATATGGGTGATGCTGATATTTATTGTTTGAGGTAAAGGATGTGAATGAGAAATTTGTGTTGTGATCAGAATGACCTCATTTTTATCATCATTCATCTGCAGCTTGTTACATGTCATCCATGATTTCACATCAGAAATGCACCTCTCTACTCCTTCGATGGTAGCATCAACTTCAGTTGAGTGGCTAGACTTGTATATTTGGGTGTCATTAGATTACAACTGGTGGGATACTGGATGATGATCTATGATATTTGAGAGTAGCTGAGTGTTTAGCATGAAGAGAAAAAGTCCAAGAACAGACTCCAGTGGATTACCACAATAAAAGATTAACTGGGCTGGAGTGTATTCCATTTGCGGAAACAATTTGTGTCCAGTTGACCAAGTAGGACTTGAACCACAGTAATGCTGTATCTTAAATACCAAATACATGTTGGAGATGGTGAAGTAATATATCATGGTCTATTGTGTCAAATGCTGCAGATAAATCAAGGAGGGTGAGGACTGTAATCTTTCCGCTATCCAAAGCAGAGAGAATGCCATTAACTACTTTCAGAAAAATAGTTTCAGTACTGTGGTAAGGGCTATATGCAGACTGTACATTGCTAAAAATACTGCTTGAATTCGAATGAGATACAAGTTGGTTAAGAAAAAAGTTTTCTAAGATTTTTTTATATGAATGGGAGATTAGAAACTTGGCTGTAGTTCTTTAAATCATTTATGGTTGAATGTCGGTTTTGTCAGCAGAGGCTTTACAGTGGCATTTTTGAAAAATGATGGAAATTCTCCCAATGAGAGAGGTATTAATAACATCAGTTAGTGAAGGCAATATTGGATCTAGGCTCTCAAGCAGCGGTGATGAAGCAAATTTATTGACAAAATACAAAAAATAGCTTTGAGGACTACTGCAGTGTGTACTGGGGCATTAGACTATTGATTTATGAACTATGGAGTTGCCACCTGCCACAAGCCCTGTAAGAATATAATTGAATGTACAAGTTAATCCATAAATTGGCCAGGTAGACTCCATTCGGTGGAGAAGAGTGTAACTTACACCTGGCGACAGAAGTACAGCTAGTCAGAATACTACACCAGCACATGTCAATATAACTACACTCAGCTGCACTCTACTCCAGTCCAAGTGTAATACAAGTGTAAGACCAATCCACTTAATGAGCAGAGTATTTGCACTGACTTTTATTTTGTTAAAGTAATGCATTATCTTTTGAAAATTAATTCCTTTTTGTTTGTTTACTTTCAGAAAATGAAACCCTCCTTATTTGGAAAAATACAATCACAGTGGGACAACATTGTTTAAAATCTTGATGTAAAGCGTGTGTGTGATGTCCTCATGACAAAATTTACTCTGTTACCAAATGAATTACAGAGAATAAACAGCCAGGTTACTCATGACGATCAAGCACGGCAGTTGCTTGAAATTTTAAAAGTTAAAGATGATCAACATTTTGAGAATTTCCTTTCTGTACTTGATACAACAGACCACAAGTACATTGCAGACGCTATAAGAAAAGCAAAGGTTCCTCGTGAATATGTGGAACCTGGTTAGTTTTTAATTACTGGTCAGAAAGAAAAAAGAATTGTACAATACCCAAAGAATATAAAATTAGATTACAAGAAGCATTCTTATTTTGTAACACGTTTTTTTAGCATTTTGGAGTTGAAGTGGATAATTGAAATTCGGTTAGCTTATCTAGATAACCTGATTAGAATTTGAGGTCATCTTAACAAGCTTTTAAATGTTTTATGTATTTTTAAACTTTAACTTTACTTACCAGGAATTTTGTTATATGGAATGTTTTTCATGTGATTTAGCAAAAACCACTGAAGGTAGAAAGATGAAGTTTGCTGGGCAATGTTTCTGTGTATGTTTACACAACCAGATTACATTTTTATGGCATTGTAGCTATTTTTCAAAGTTTATGGCTTTTTTGTACTTGCACATTTTAGCCTGCATGCACTTTTTTTATTGCAACTATGGCAGCTAATTAGAAAATCTTCCATCCAGTATTGCAACTGTGGCAGCTAATTAGAAAATCTTGCATCCAGTATTGCAACTGTGGCAGCTAATTAGAAAATCTTGCATCCAGTATTGCAACCATGGCAGCTATATATATAGAAAATCTTGCATCCTGTATTGCAACTATGGCAGCTAATTAGAAAGTCTTGCATCCAGTATTGCAACTATGGCAGCTAATTAGAACATCTTGCATCCATTATTGCAACTATGGCAGCTAATTAGAAAATCTTGCATCCAGTATTGCAACTATGGCAGCTATATATATAGAAAATCTTGCATCCTGTATTGCAACTATGGCAGCTAATTAGAAAATCTTGCATCCATTATTGCAACTATGGCAGCTAATTAGAAAATCTTGCATCCAGTATTGCAACTATGGAAGCTAATTAGAACATCTTGCATCCATTATTGCAACTATGGCAGCTAATTAGAAAATATTGCATCCAGTATTGCAACTATGGCAGCTAATTAGAAAATCTTGCATCCAGTATTGCAACTATGGCAGCTAATTAGAAAATCTTGCATCCATTATTGCAACTATGGCAGCTAATTAGAAAATCTTGCATCCAGTATTGCAACTATGGCAGCTAATTAGAAAATCTTGCATCCAGTATTGCAACTATGGCAGCTAATTAGAAAATCTTGCATCCATTATTGCAACTATGGCAGCTAATTAGAAAATCTTGCATCCAGTATTGCAACTATGGCAGCTAATTAGAACATCTTGCATCCAGTATTGCAACTATGGCAGCTAATTAGAAAATCTTGCATCCATTATTGCAACTATGGCAGCTAATTAGAAAATCTTGCATCCATTATTGCAACTATGGCAGCTAATTAGAAAATCTTGCATCCATTATTGCAACTATGGCAGCTAATTAGAAAATCTTGCATCCATTATTGCAACTATGGCAGCTAATTAGAAAATCTTGCATCCATTATTGCAACTATGGCAGCTAATTAGAAAATCTTGCATCCAGTATTGCAACTATGGCAGCTAATTAGAAAATCTTGCATCCAGTATTGCAACTATGGCAGCTAATTAGAAAATCTTGCATCCAGTATTGCAACTATGGCAGCTAATTAGAAAATCTTGCATCCATTATTGCAACTATGGCAGCTAATTAGAAAATCTTGCATCCAGTATTGCAACTATGGCAGCTAATTAGAAAATCTTGCATCCATTATTGCAACTATGGCAGCTAATTAGAAAATCTTGCATCCAGTATTGCAACTATGGCAGCTAATTAGAAAATCTTGCATCCAGTATTGCAACTATGGCAGCTAATTAGAAAATCTTGCATCCAGTATTGCAACTATGGAAGCTAATTAGAAAATCTTCCATCCATTATTGCAACTATGGCAGCTAATTAGAAAATCTTGCATCCAGTATTGCAACTATGGCAGCTAATTAGAAAATCTTGCATCCATTATTGCAACTATGGCAGCTAATTAGAAAATCTTGCATCCAGTATTGCAACTATGGCAGCTAATTAGAAAATCTTGCATCCAGTATTGCAACTATGGAAGCTAATTAGAAAATCTTGCATCCATTATTGCAACTATGGCAGCTAATTAGAAAATATTGCATCCAGTATTGCAACTATGGCAGCTAATTAGAAAATATTGCATCCAGTATTGCAACTATGGCAGCTAATTAGAAAATCTTGCATCCAGTATTGCAACTATGGCAGCTAAGTAGAAAATTTTGCATCCAGTATTGCAACTATGGCAGCTAATTAGAAAATCTTGCATCCAGTATTGCAACTATGGCAGCTAATTAGAACATCTTGCATCAAAATCTTGCATCCAGTATTGCAACTATGGCAGCTAATTAGAAAATCTTGCATCCAGTATTGCAACTATGGCAGCTAATTAGAAAATCTTGCATCCATTATTGCAACTATGGCAGCTAATTAGAAAATCTTGCATCCAGTATTGCAACTATGGCAGCTAATTAGAACATCTTGCATCCAGTATTGCAACTATGGCAGCTAATTAGAAAATCTTGCATCCATTATTGCAACTATGGCAGCTAATTAGAAAATCTTGCATCCATTATTGCAACTATGGCAGCTAATTAGAAAATCTTGCATCCATTATTGCAACTATGGCAGCTAATTAGAAAATCTTGCATCCATTATTGCAACTATGGCAGCTAATTAGAAAATCTTGCATCCATTATTGCAACTATGGCAGCTAATTAGAAAATCTTGCATCCAGTATTGCAACTATGGCAGCTAATTAGAAAATATTGCATCCAGTATTGCAACTATGGCAGCTAATTAGAAAATCTTGCATCCAGTATTGCAACTATGGCAGCTAATTAGAAAATCTTGCATCCATTATTGCAACTATGGCAGCTAATTAGAAAATCTTGCATCCAGTATTGCAACTATGGCAGCTAATTAGAAAATCTTGCATCCATTATTGCAACTATGGCAGCTAATTAGAAAATCTTGCATCCAGTATTGCAACTATGGCAGCTAATTAGAAAATCTTGCATCCAGTATTGCAACTATGGCAGCTAATTAGAAAATCTTGCATCCAGTATTGCAACTATGGAAGCTAATTAGAAAATCTTCCATCCATTATTGCAACTATGGCAGCTAATTGGAAAATATTGCATCCAGTATTGCAACTATGGCAGCTAATTAGAAAATCTTGCATCCAGTATTGCAACTATGGCAGCTAATTAGAAAATCTTGCATCCATTATTGCAACTATGGCAGCTAATTAGAAAATCTTGCATCCAGTATTGCAACTATGGCAGCTAATTAGAAAATCTTGCATCCAGTATTGCAACTATGGCAGCTAATTAGAAAATCTTGCATCCATTATTGCAACTATGGCAGCTAATTAGAAAATATTGCATCCAGTATTGCAACTATGGCAGCTAATTAGAAAATCTTGCATCCAGTATTGCAACTATGGCAGCTAATTAGAAAATCTTGCATCCAGTATTGCAACTATGGCAGCTAAGTAGAAAATTTTGCATCCAGTATTGCAACTATGGCAGCTAATTAGAAAATCTTGCATCCAGTATTGCAACTATGGAAGCTAATTAGAACATCTTGCATCAAAATCTTGCATCCAGTATTGCAACTATGGCAGCTAATTAGAACATCTTGCATCAAAATCTTGCATCCAGTATTGCAACTATGGCAGCTAATTAGAAAATCTTGCATCCTGTATTGCAACTATGGCAGCTAATTAGAAAATCTTGCATCCTGTATTGCAACTATGGCAGCTAATTAGAAAATCTTGCATTCAGTATTGCAACTATGGCAGCTAATTAGAAAATCTTGCATCCTGTATTGCAACTATGGCAGCTAATTAGAAAATCTTGCATCCTGTATTGCAACTATGTACATATGTTGATAAACTTAGACCTGAAAGTTATAAAAAAAAATTAAAGATATGGATGATGATCTCAAACAGAATAATTGCAGAATTTCATCTTAAAAATGACAGATTTTGGTCATAAAGTACAGATTTTTGGGCTGGCGACAGAGGAATGGCATCTCTAGAGAAGTGTCATGTTAAAGTACACTTAGTCTGATTTTGTATGCAGTGCTTAGCTAGTTCATCTAGAAAATAAAAAGAATAAAACTTTAAAGTTTTGAATATAAGTTTTAGTTTAACCTGTCTTAAAGGTCATCTTTATTAAGTAACTGTGTTTTACATAGCCACATTTTGAAAATCCCTACATTTGAGAAGAAATGAACCTGTATTTGTCAGCCATGTGACTTTTAAGGCAGATTTTCTAATTTTCTTCAGTGCCTGATTTTGTTAGACCAAATTCATGACAAAAATTTGGAAGGAAATTCTTGGCATTAAATTATTACCATCATTTATCACAGCTTCTGGTGGAGACACAGCAAGCAGCAGCTCTGATGGGCCTGTAGATTACATCTCCAGTCTAAGACCATATCAGAATAGGTAATAATACTTTAATCTTATCATGTTGTACAACATATTGATAAAAGTAAGAATTTTTTAATACTACACATAATTTCCTACTTGTATGTAATTTGTTGTTTCACTGCAATGTAGTAATTATAATGTAAAATAGAGATCAATTTTATATATCTAATCGACAGATAGACTTGTTAGCTATTAAAAAATTTCTCCAAATTCAGTTAGATGCTGTTCATGAAGTCAGTTGTTAGTGCTCATCATCATTTGACTTTGGATCTTGCCTGTTAGTTTATGTATGCTGCATAATTCATTATTATGCCTGCAGGCATGGTTCCCATAACTCATTCAGCCCCAGCACTGTTAATAATATCACTACTGCTCTAACCCAGCAGCACTAAGCATTGTCTAGCTGTGTGTGCCCCATATAGTTTTACCTGTTTAGACAATTTGGAAATATAATGCACATGCATTCACTCTTACCTTAATTTCTCTTCTTATATCAAATAAAAATCAACAAAGTTTTCACCAGTTATTCCAAATGAATTTTTCAACACAGTGATTTATTTATTTTCTATTTGTCCAAGTCTTTCACAACTTTTTTTTAATAATCTATTTATGAATCTAACACGATCACTACAGTCTGCAAGATCTGCAAGAACTATATCATCATCACTATCAGCATCCTTTTTTTCTGACAACTCACTCTCATAAACTTTGATGTCTGAATATATATCTCGCGAAATATCCAACTGCCAAACATAATTTTCTTTTCCTTGTTTAATATTTTTGAGATTAAACACGAGAAACTCCCAATTTTTGCTCTCACCATCAAGTCTTATGTCTGCCATGATTTGCGAATTTTCATGAACAGAACATGTGTAGTGAAACTGCCCTCCATTAGTAACCCTTGGTTTCTGAACATTTCAAATTTGTACGAAGAAAAGTAAAATCATTTCTGATTGGTTAATATTGGTCTGATTCTTTGGAAAAACCCATTTGTAAACAATCAGAGATGTTGTTTATAACACACATTCAAAGCGACAAGAAGGGCCATTGAATGCAGTCAAGAAACTTTGACAATTAGCGGGATCTTTTATGGGTTTTTCATACCCAGTTTTTATATGTTTTGTTTTATTTATATATGTTTGATTAGCAAATTTAGTTAGTTCATTATCAGAAATATTTTTAACTTTATTTATCGTTTGTCTCGTAAATATATGTTCAGGTAGATGTATTCTCCCCTTCGTAGTTTCCTCTTGAGGTTGTGCAACAACGGGTTCGGGTGGTGCGACAATAACAGGTTCAGGTGGTTCAACAACAGGGTCGGGTTCAAGTAGCTCAACAAGAGGAGGTGGTGTGACAGGACGAGGATTTGCAGCAGTTATTATATCACTGGGAAGAGTTTTAAAAGATTTTTAACTTGTTTAGTTCTTTTTGCTATCTTTTCCGATACTGTAGTTATCGGTTTAAACAATGGTTCAGTACCGACAGTAAAATCTAACTTTTGTTGTTATCACACTTGCAAATTATCTCTGAAGGAATCTCTAACCGGGAGAAATTTCTTAATTGCTTCTAATTGCTCTCTAGTTGTTCTAGTTATTTGTGCTTCTCCAATTTCTGACATTTTCTAATTAAAATTTTTGGTTAATTTGTCATCGATGAAAATCGTCGATGATTTTCAGGACCCGAGTAGTTAAATGGAAAAATTAAATTCTCTGTGGAGGCTTATTTTGACCTGTAATATACACACCTTCACCAGGATACTATTTTTTTTGACTTCTTGCAGCCTTCTAATTGAAAAATAAATGTTTCCGTGGAAGGCTTATTTTGGCCTGGAAACATGGTCTGTTCAGTCCCTCTGCTGCTCAAAGTCGCTTTAGGACGTTTGGTACTTTGTTCCATATAGTATGTGAGCAGAAATTGCCCATCGTATCCCGATAAATTTTGAGTCATTACAGTGGCATGGCAATGACGATCTCCATAAGGTTCGATGTCTTCTTGACTCAATGTCTAGTCAATGGGGTTTTAGATCCATTGGGCAAAATTGTCCAATGTGTTCGACCCTCCAGTGAGAGCAGTACCTAAAGATAAGCTCTTGGATGCACTTCTTGCACGCTCGGTGAGCCACACAGAAATTGGGAATGTGAATGTCAGTCTCTTTAATGCATTTGAAATGAACAAGGTTAAAATTGCCTTTCTTCGGCTCATCTTCTTGTTAGGGTTTGTATTTTTGAATGATGCATTCGTGTTCCAAGTCCACGATTTGGCGACAAATGTGACATCATTTCTTTCCTGAACATACGCGCGCCTTGGCATTATTTGGTACAAATGTCTTGTCCACAAGTAGGGCACAATCTCAGAAGCTGGCAATCACTTTCCTGTTGTGAAAAATTTGTGTCTTCAAATGTTGTCGGTAACAGGTAGGACTGAGAAAAGTGTGCTGACAAGCTAAGCAGTATGTTCATTCTTGTCCTTCATCCAGACAGAATTAAGAGGCCAAACATCCCTCACATTTCGATCAGCAATGTTTGTGTTGTTCTCATTCCTTATAGCCACAATCACATAATAATAACTATATCCCAGGAATCCATTGATATTGTTAATGGTATCAAAATGTTCATCATGATGATAGACGTGAATGTATCTTTCATCTTTGAAATGGTTGCCTCGAAACAAAAGAGGTCCGCGCACTTTTTTAGGGTGTACTTTCAAGGTGTAGCGTGGAGCTAAGATGTCTTGCATTGTTTGCATTTTTGGAATGCCACGGTGGTGGTGGTGGTGGGGGTGTTTGGATGTCCCCGCCTGCTGTAACAGGAGTTCTGCTTCACTTCGTTGTTTGGCTCTGTCTGATCGTTGAATAGTTTTCCAGGATCTTTTCCATTCTGCCGTGTCATTCTTGTCGGCATACGTTCGGCCGACGACAATGGCACGGGCTAAACACATCTGGTGTCGAGTGCTGTTAATGCGGAAGAGACTCATTTTGGTGCTGCGAAGGTTGTCGACCTTAAACACCTTTTTGTGTCCTGTCCTTTGGGGAAGCGAAACGTGGTCCATAAACAGTGTTGCTTTTCCATCAGTGATGTAAAACTTGTCATTGGATTGTTTCACGTTTTGAATCTTGTTGATGACTTTGGAAGGTGTTAATTCTACTGCGCTGCTAAATTCGATCCAAACAGGAAACATCAAATTATCGTGCTGAATGGAAAGTTTTAAACGATCATCTTCTTTGGATTGACATTGCTGTTTCAGTGTAGTTAACAAAGAATCCCACACCTCGATCATAAAAGCCTCTGCATTCTCCATCTGTACGTTGGACTGGAAATCTTTAAACTTCACTCATGCACTCACACATGTACATCATGGGGTTAAAATTTTGAGTTTTAATTGATTTCGGCAAAATGAATACTATATTTTATCGAAAGAAGTGAGTGGCCCTGAAAAGGACTATTGGGTGTTTGGTTTCTTAATAAAAACAAACAATCTCTGGAACAGGATGAAATTAACTTTAATTGTCTTAAGCCTTTGCCATGGCAAAAGCCTAATTCAGGACTGGTTACTGTCGATGAGTTGCTAGATATAACAAGTTTTGGTATCTCAGGCGTAGTAACAGTGTTGTGCTGCTTGTCTCGGGAAGGTCTTTTGTCTCTTGGGTCGTATTAAGGAATTCTGATACATTTTCTAATAGCTGCCATAGTTGCAATACAGTATGTCTAAAAGTACTGTTACCGTTTAACTTCCACTCTCCTCCTTCTCTCCTAAACCTTGTTTCTTTACAACTGCTCTTTCTTATTTCTGTTGTTTCCTTCTTGGTTCTTCTTGCTGTTGTTGTTGAAGGATAAAAGCTTGTTCTGCTTCTTTCTGTTGCTGTAAAAAAAATCCAATTCTTCTTTATATCTCTGTTTAAAATCCTCGACGTGTGGTAAAGATGGTGAAGGTGGTGAAGGTACTGGTACCAGATCAAATTCTTGCAAAGAGAGAAAATCCACTAAATCCCAATTAAAATTGGTCTCCTGTGGAAGTAAACTTGTGTGGACTTTAGTAGCCACTACTATATGATTCCTTCTCGTCTCCATGGTCGGTGAACCCCAATTGATTGTCTTCTTAGTTTCCATCATAATTGAAAAATGTCGAATCAGTTCATGGTGCACAGACGCTGGCGCACCTATATAGAGAATGTGACATCACAGACCACTCTCATCGGATTGGAAAACAGACTCAGCACTGTGACTGAATTTTGTAACACGTGTTTGGATTGGTGACAGAACTCGCACCGGTTCGATCCGCACTTCCTCTATAAATAACAGCAGTACACTGCATTGCTTCACCTGTTCTCATCACAAGATGTGGACAAACGTAGCATCGTCTACCCTCGTTTTGTCAATGCTCTTCCAACAAGACTATCCCATGCATTTCAGATCATCATGGACAACCACTCGAAAGACTGATACAGCCCTTTGGAAAAGATGGATCTAGTTAGACGAAGTTTAAGGAAGTTTGAAGAGAGTCTTTATCTATGGACCAGAAGTTAGACGAAAGTTTAAGAAAGAGAAGAAGATCCGTGAGATGCCGTCTATGTTATGTAATGATGGTAACATAAAACTCAACGGTCCTTTTCAGGGCCACTCATAGGTCTCCAAAAGATTTGCTTTCTTTGCCTCAACTCACAAACTAATGTGAAATGTTTCTCCTTGTATGTATGTATGTATGTATGTATGTATGTATGTATGTATGTATGTATGTATGTATGTATGTATGTATGTATGTATGTATGTATGTATGTATGTATGTGTTCTATCACTCTGTCCATATTGGGAGTATATCTCTACTCCCAACTGAGGTTAACCCAGTGCACACCTATTCCTGTCATTGTTACAACATTGTTACCAATCTTCAGTACCATGATGTCAACACACCACTTTCCCTTGTCACTATAAAGGACAAAATAGTCACCACGTTAAATTTTCTTTGTCGCTAAAGTTGCCCAGGGTGATTTTTAAAACTTTGTTACCAGAGTTACCCGGGGCTGTGTGTCCATAATGTATTTTCCTATTATTTTCCTATTATCGCTGGGGTGCCCCACTATACTACTGTCGTTCTGCCATTCTATTTAGGTCTCATGCTTTTGTTGGAGGAGAATGCTTTTAACTTTGTTATTTTCTTTGAAACAGTCTTTGTGGACTTTTCGTTTCGGTCCTAGGATGACCATCGCAGACTCACTCAACATGTCCTTAAACTACTGGTTTCACTTTGAGGTGGGGACACCTGTCAGAGGTCATTGCGCAGTCATTAGGCTTTCAATGTGAGCTTGATAGTGCTCTCACACCCGCGTTTGGTTCAGCCTTGCGTTGTTGAACTGGATTCGAGTAAGCTTCGTCTTTTTGCGCTGTGGCGGGACAATGGTGAGATCAAGGTTGGCCCTGAACAATCATCGTCCAGCACTCGGCTCCCCCCAAGACTCTTGTTTTCCGTACATTGCGGACATCTCTGTTGCAGATGATGATATAGTAAATCAGATGTCATTGTTTGGATCTGGGATGCATATAAGTCGTTTTATACTTGCTCTTCTGAGGCCTCCGTGTCTTCTTCGTTGCTAGTCAAAGTGGAGGCATACAAATTGATGATGGATATGCCGTGACTAAGAGTGGGAGACGTGGAGTTGCATCAAGCGTTCGTTCACATGCGTAGGAACCACTGTAAATTGACGCAAACGTGCAGTATGAATGCCAGAAAAATGACTCCGTGTTCATCTCCTATTTTCCCCTTCCAGAAGAAGGTGTAACCACTAACCACCCTCAGGTTTGCAGACAGATCTTACATCGGCAACATGTGTCTCACTAATATTAGTCTTGTATCGACCCAGTTATCTGGCTATGAGGGTTGTTCTTTGCTGAGGCCTGGGTGTATTTTCGTGAATTTTTCATCTTGGGACAAGTATGAGCTCATGTGACAACTGGTGAAAACAGCTACGTTTACCTTATTTTCAACTCTATGATACACGAATTCTTTAATTACAGAACAGTGGTAAATGCAAAAGTAAGTTTTTACTTAATATTAACTCTATTCAACTTTAGGAATCCTGTTACATGGAAGAATTAGACATTTTCTACTTCACTGCACATATCATAAACAATCAGTTCAAAACAGTTAAACTGTCAGGCACACACGACAACGCCGAAATATGATTGACTCAAAAGGTTATTCATAATATTTGTAGCTGTTTTCACTGGTTGTCACATGAGCTCGCACTTGTTCCAAAATGAAACATTCGTGAAAATCGCATGTTTTGGAAGCCGCAACTTCAGTTTGCTACAATGTAGAAAAGTCAACGATGGCTTGATGAATAGAAAAATATCTCAGGTGTAAAACAAGCCATAGAGAATAGTCATGTGCTTTAACTACGGAAATAGTAGAATGAAATCGAGGGTCTTGGGTGGAACCAAGTATTTGAAGTTACGAACCTTCTCATTTTATATAGTATGATAGAGAGGGTCCTATGTCAAAATGGGTCATGGGGGTAATCTAAGGTATTTTTATCACTCTGCATGATTTATTTTCTTTAGATTATTGTTTTTTTATTTCACATCAAGCTCGCATCAAGCACCTGTGACTGTGACCAAAATAGCACTAATACTGACATCTCCTGCACCTTTCATGCTTAATGGACTTTCCAAACAAACAAATGGGTTGGTATAGTCTGACTATAATTTAGCCGGTTTTGTTTTTACTTTTTAAAGCTGGAAATACTATTTGATTTAGAGGCCGACCGAAACTAAATTTCTGGTTTCAGCCGAAAACGAAACCAGACTGCATGTTATCAGTTGACTTTCGGCCGAAACCGAAAGTTTAACTACACCTTCGACCGAAACATAAACCGAAGTTGCTTTGTTCTTGACAGATAGCATGAATTTTTAATTTGCTTAAAGATTCATTTATTACATTTTTCTTTGCAGTGTATAACTGCTTTAATAATTTAGTCCTTTAGTGTATATTTCAAGGGACACTTGGAAGTATGACATTGAGAGTGCAATGGCAGGAAAAGATATACAAGTAAGTAAATGTGAAACTTCTTCTCGATATTATTTGTCTTTAAGTTTAAAAGAAATCCCTTGTTCTGACAGTCAATCTTGGAGCACAGTGATTTATTTAGTTCACAAGGCTGTGAAGGCAAGTAAGCATATTTATGGTGCTGTGGTCATTGTGCAATATGTGGTGTTGTCCATAATTCATTGTCCATCCAATCAGTGGCATAGCGAGGATATTTGGCGCCCAGGGCAAAACACCCAAATTTGCGCTCCCGGCTGCCCATCTTGCACAGTTGTGTTGATTAAGGAGGTGATCTTGCTTCTGATTGGCTAACCTTGCTAATGTTCTAGAGGCCTTAATCTTTGACATGATACAATCAAATTTGGAATATGTGTTTATTTCATTAGATAAATAGTGAGTGAGGTCCTTGCTTCCCTATTAGGTAATCTTGCATCTGATTAGATTAGGAATTGCTGGAAGCTAAAAATTTTATTTGATTTAGATCAGACGTAAAATATTGATTTATATCCTGATCTATGCATATTATTTTGCATATAATTGTATCTATTTATAATCTAACTTTGATCAGACTTTTGGTAATGTCATCAAACAATTTCAATAGTGAATGAGATTCTCACCTAATAAGGTTATCTTGCTTCTGATTGACTTAGCTTGTTACAACTCAGAAGTCCACATTTTTTATTTAGTTTTGATAAGACACTCTAATATTCACATATTTGATCAAGATCTTGTTAAGTTCAATAATGAGATAGATAAATGCATATATATTACATCTATTTTGCAGAACTTTTTTCTCTCTAAAAGATTTATTTCTGAAGCAAATTTTAATTAGACTTAGAAAATGGCTTAAAATCTGTAACTCTTGGATGAGTTCAATAATGAGCAAGATCTATACTTTAATCAGGTAATCTTGCATCTGATTGACTGAACTTGTTAAAGACTGTTTTTGTCTGATTTTTAGGTCAGTTTGATAAATAGACATGGATCTGAAGATTTGCTCATATTAATGAAATTCCGAAGATTAGAAATAGTTCTCAAATTGTTTAATGGTCAGTTGCCCTTATTCATTGTCTGTCAGTCAACAGTTGCTTGTAATCACTCTTTGTGTCCAGTCATATATTTCTGATCAGATTTTAAATATGGATTTACATTATCAAAATATTAGATAAGTTTGAAAATAAGCGAAATCTGCTCTGTTAATGAGGTCATCTTGTCTCAGGTTACTTTGTTTCCATTATGGAGGTATGACCAAAGAGATTTATAATGTGGGAAATAGGTAAAATATACAAATTTGAATTTACAGAAAATAACTTAATAGCAGTACCAATATCAGGTTTCTAACTTGCAATAAGTTAGGTGCAAGAATTTTTAAAAGGCTAAGAAAATATTTGTAAATAGGTCAGCATCATGATAAATCTCGGCAGCTGTGTCATATTCTTGCTGTTTCATCACTAATGAGATATAGTATGGTCCGTGAGGTCAGTTGCCATACATTGAGTAAGGGATAAGCAATCATATTCTAAATGTAAGGGAAGGGGGTGTGGTCTAGTATACAATTATGTTCTGGGATAAAAAGAGAGCAAGACTTACAAGATTGGAGGTACAAAATGGGAACTTAACAGAGAAATTTCATAAAAGGACTTACAGTCAAACTTGGAATACGTATTTGTTAAAGAGTGAGATACTGCCTATTAATGAAGTCATCTAGCGTCTGATTGGCTGAGCTTATTACTATTCTAGAAGTCATATTTTAGATATACCCCACTCAAAAATACAATATATAATATAAACTCAAAGCATCATTCTCATGGATGAGTTTATTAATGTGTGAGATCCACACATATTAAGTACATAATATTGCATCTGACTGGCCAAGCATCATGGACAGTTTGGGTCCTTTCCATGTTAGAAATAGTTAGTAACTCAAGTTTCTGGAACAAATCCCTCTGTCAAAAACCTATTCCATCATATGACTTCATTTATATGATGATGAACTTCTTCACATACCAGATCTTAATATGCATTCCACTGGATCATATAGATTGAAAACTGTCACTATTGGAGGCACTATTGTTTTCTACTCACCTTTACCTATTGCGAATCTTGAATATCACTGTGGAAATGGTTCACCTAGGATGTCTATGGAGTCTCTACATTTCCTCCTTTTCCAAGGCAGAAATTACCGGTATACATTTTCTCTGTCAGCCCTGATCATTCTAGGACATTTGTGTTTCATCACCATTTGTGCTGGTTTATGAATGAGGACAGATTTTTAACTGGTGTCCCTATGCATATATGTTTGCCAATGTGTCAGATTTTAATTGAGGCGCTCATTTAGAGCTAGAAGGTGTAATTATCCAGTGTCTTTGGACTTTGACTGAATTGACCATCCACATCAACCTAGAAATAAAAGCACTATCTTTTGTATTTTAGGGTATGTCATCAGAGTAAGGGATTACTCTGTCTCCTCAGACATCACATCCTCCTTGAATGATATCATTTTGGCATTTCAAAACTAATTTCTCCTCCTTCTGTGTCGGCTCATTAGCACAACAAAACACAGACAATCTTTCTCAGGGACTTATTGTTGCAGCACAATATGTGGCTCAGAGAAACACTATTCTATAATATAGATCTATCCCTTAAAGGTTAGTAATTGTCTGGTTTTTTTAGTAGTTATTGCAAGAGCATTAGAGAAAATTCAGATTCAGCAATGGGTAATTTATTGCTTCTGTTTAGAACTAATTTGGGGGTGGGAGTAAACTAATTTAAATTATGCAATACTTACCCATTAATGTTGCCGAATGCCATACTCCTGCCCAGCTCTGATGTCCTGTCAGAATTATCATGTTTGAAAAAGATGACCATTGAATGCATTTACCATTCCTTGTGCATGAGTGACAATTCTCCACCCTGGGAGGATGTATCCACATCAAATGGACAATCAGTTTTTTTGGCACAAGAGAAGGAAAGCTGCACAATAATGACTGATTAGTATTGCATAATTAAAATTAGTTTTACCCCCACCCAGGTAAGTGTCACTAACCACTTTTGGTTCTGAAATTTTAATTCACTTTGTTCATTGATTATGGAATTGAAGAGTTAGTAAATACTTGCTATGTAGTGTTCTTAATGGTTGCATGCAATAACTTTATTGTACTGCTTTATCACTATGGTTTAGAATAAGTAAAATGTTTAAATTGCTTCATTAAACAACTTGAACAGATTAACAATATATTTATTGACATTTAAAAGTGTCATTCAAAAGATTACTGGCTTAAGCAATCATTTCTTTTTAGGAATGTTTCTAAATGTCAGGAAATGCCTGCACAAAAGGCCCCGTGGAACACTCACCCCAGATGTAAAGTTTGTAGCCAGTGGATTCCAATGGGCATTTTTCTGTTTTATTGTTTGTTTTTTTGTTTTTGTTGTCTATTACACTTCGATGTTTGGGACTGTGCTAAGAGTCTATGCAATTATTAATGAGGAAAATCTGCCCTTCTTTGTCCTATACTAGTTTCCTGAAGATTATGGGATCTTTACCTTTGTCTTTAGGGACTCAAAAAGGTACTGCTCAATCCCATGATGACATAGAGAATAATTATAAATATAAGGCCTAAGGATCACTGAAGGTTGTATTGTTGCAGTGTTGAAAAGGTCAAATTCAGGTTCTCTGCCAATTGTAGAATAGCTAGAGTTAAGAATGAATCATTGAGTCATGCCACCCCTAACCTCTTGGGAGCCGCACCCTCTTAAGACCTGTGAGAATAAGTCGCACATCCCTCAACCTCACCCCAACCACCCTGATAGGAAGGAGCAACACCCTCTCATGACACTTAGCTCAGTGAAGGCAACAAGCTGATCAGGCCCTTCTGGAAAGCAAGATCAGTAATTACATTACGTAAGTTCTGAGGAAGGATCCTCCATCAGATCCATCAGATAAGAGTCACCTGAAGTCTTTGGTTGATGATTGCTCACCGAGTGCTTTGCACTGATCATTGGTCTTTGAGTACCAGTCAGTTGAGTCTCAATAAGGTGATAGGGTTTGGGGTTTGTATACTATTATATATATTTAATTTATATTGTGTACTTAAATTGTATGCATGATTATAGGTTGTACTTTAATGGTCATTTGTAAACAAAACATTTATACAGCTTACTTTTGTCCATGTTTGTAAGTTACAAATAAGCTGTTTACTGATATTTGAGTTAAATGTCTAGCCTTATATAAAGAAAATATGAAATGTTATGGAAGAAAATGTTTGAGGCAAATCTTAGTCATATTTCTGTGTATTAACTATTTTTTAAATAACGTTTTGGTAAACAAAATGGAATTATTTGCTGTTGTGTTCTGATATAATTTGAGATTAATTATTTAAATTTTTAATGGAATTACAAAAGGCACACTGACTTTTGGACTAAAACACTCTTTTGGGATTATTGTGAATTGATTAAAAGTCATTCTGGAATATATCATTGTGATACATGAAGACTGCTTGTAAATCAGCCCATTCAAACTTGGAGTTCAATTCTAACATTCTATACATTTGGACTTGTGATAGATTATTTGGGATTTAATTAACAGTATTGTAAGTTCATTTTAGTTCTGCAGAATTACATTGTTGAATTTTACAGAACTTGTTGTTTTTTCTTCTTTTGGTTACTTAGTTTAAGACTATAGAGTTGTAACTACCCCCGGTCTACATCCTACCAATTGATTATATTGTGGATAGCAAGTAAGCATATGCTTGTCTGACTATGGAAGGGGATTGGATTGCCATTCATCCACTTTTCTGTTTTCTTATAATCCCTACATGATGTGGGGATGACCCTTCTAGGGATGTGAACTTTCCTTTCCCCTCTTGGCATTAAGGATGCACATTCCTTTGTCTCAGAGCAGTTAAAATGTCACAGGTTGTAAACCTAAATAATCTGATTATGTGGACCAAATAAGGGGAGGGGGTATGTTCCTTTCTTTCCAGACAGTCTAGGAGGAAAAAAAGGTGTTCCTGTTCCCAAGAATTCTGCAAGGACAGTTTCATTAGTACCTTTGAGCAGTTAAAAAACAATGTAGGAGGGACAAGAAGTGTTTCCCATCAACTAAAGAGCTGGGTGTCACAAGTGGGAATTTGATGGGGACCTGGCCTTGCCTTTCATTCCAAATACTGGAGGTGCTGGAGCTCATGGCTCATACTCTTGTCATCACAACTTAATATGCTGATACTTTTGGTCAGTTTTTGTTCAGTCTTCTGCAAATCATGCTGGAGGTGGCTGCCAAAACATTGCGGCAGTATTTGCCAATAATAATACATGTAGTACTATTGGCAGATTGTACTCACAGCAAATGACTGCTCCCTTGGAGGCAGACATTCTCATTTGAGGACTCATTCCAGGTGAGGAAGTGTGGACTTTGATAATGAGTGAAGGCTTTGTATATTGATAAGGTGATCATGGGTCTGATTGGCCAAGCTTGTTACCACTCTATACTTTTTATCTGATATTGATCAGACATGGAATATAGACTTGTGTCACCAAATCTTGGGCAAGTTTGATCTTGAGTGAGATGAACTAATTATCATTTAGATCTTAAATGAATTTTATAAAGAGCAAGATGTATACAATTTAATGAGGTGATCATACATCTGTTTGAGTTATGAAGAAACTTACCGGTATATTCAGTTATAGGCCTATCACTCCCTTTTGCTCTAAGTATTGTTTAAAAGAAGACAACTCGCAAATAGAAAAACTAAATATTTTTTAATATATGTATTATCTAAGTTTACAATAAATCAGTAATTTCTTAAGTATACAAGAATATAAAGTATTCCAAATGAATTAAAATAGTCTTTAATATCCTGACATGCCATAATAGTCTTGGCTGTTCTGATACGTCAAGTCTTGAATGTACTTACCAAAGATGCAGACAGAAATGTCCTTGGATGAATTGACATAAATCCCAAACTTGCGTATTAATCAAAATTCAATGAGCATTTCAGTAATTCCAATAATTTGAATAAATTATTCTTTTTAAATTATTTCTAAGCAACAATTATAAATGATTCCAGAGACTGATCATAAAACACTTGCTTATCTCTTATTATATATATATATACTAGTATCTCACTTGACCTGCAACATAATAAATTGTTTTTGAATTTCCTTTATGTGAGTCATTCTTATGGAAAATGCTATGAAATTGTCAACAAGTTTGCTTCCATAACCTTCTAAGCTCATATACAAGGCTAGATCTTATACTCAAATAATAGTAATCAACATGACCAAAATCAAGTACGCAAAAACTATATGGTAGGCCACAACTCTCAATAAAGACCCAAAGTCAAACTGACAGATATAAATTTAATATACAAAACACTTCATATTTGGAATTTATTTCTGAAAAATATATCCAGATATTTTGACTATATTAAAATGTAATATGTGGGTTTGAAAACTGCCTCTCTAGGGACAAAATTACATAACAATTGTTTGTGCCCATTAGATAGTAATTGTAATTCAGTCAAATTCCATTGAATATAATTGAGCCTTAGCCTGCCACTTGGCAATCCCATGTGACTTTTTATGCATAGGTTTAATCACATCTTCGTTGCACGTTCATGCCTGATACAATCTGTCCTTCAGTTGTGAGTTATTTCTAAATCATTTCATAATTTAGTGGAACATACTTTCAAGGTATGATACAAGAAAATTAAAAAAATAACATCTACTCGTATCACAATTTTATGTTTGACATAACATGTATGTATACTGTTTTCTCTATTTTTACAACTAGTTCAAAGTCATCACTAAATTTACTCTCAGGGGATGGTACAGATTTGTAACTTATAATATGAAACTTTAAAAAAAATCATATTAAATAAAAATGGAAGGGAATTAAAAATGAAATTATCTTTCTTCAGTAACGTTTTCTTGAATGCATTTCCAGTTTTGTTTGCTTCTCAAAAGTGAAGACAGTGTTGAATAATTATTTATTATTTTTTCTTTCAGACTGAGGCAAAGAAGAAACACAATTCGCTGTGTAATAAGTTGGATGGAATGATTACAGAAGACTCTTTTCAGAGCATGAAAAGAATGGCAATGACTTATCTTGACCTTAAACAAGTTGAAAAAGCAAATAGCATGAATGACTTGTTGCAACAGCTTGAATTGAAAGGGGCGTTGGCTGTAGGAAAGTATGACACACTGATAGAGTTAATGAACGGTGCTGGGATTGGAATAGGGATTGATGACATAAGGATGACAGATACGGAAATCAAAATTATAATGCAAAGCAGGATTGGCCCAACTCGGAAGACAATTCGGCCCAACTTGAAAGACAATTCGGCCCAATTTTAATATACAACTCAAAATAGTTTTAACAAGTATTTATTTGTAACATATATTTTGACAATTCTTATATGATATGTTTTAGAATAATATTTGAAACATTTGGTGAACAAGATAAATATTTTCCGAAGTTATAATGGTTAGGAACTTTCTGAAATCTTTTAGGAAAAACCGTCCCAAAGCCAAATTGTACTGTGGAGAAAAAAAATAGTATAGTAGAGATGCAGGCGGTGCTTTGGGAGCTACGTAGACAATAATGAGATGTATCATATCTCCTGTGGAAGAAGGTCGATTTTGTTAGGCACTTGCCAACTTGGTCTAAAAAACTGAATTCTCAAGCAAAATACATACGTTACAAGAGATCTTCTCGTATTTGAATGTAATTGTTACAAATAAAATTATACTGGGAAAATGGTTGAAAACTGCATAATTAGGTATTTTGCGATAATTTGACAAATATTGAATTCAGAACATTATTGCGTTTTGCTGTTATAAGTTACGAAAAAGACATAAATGTGCACAACGTAAGATGCATCTTTACCAAAATTTCTTGTATTTTAAATTTCATTTAAATTGATAATGAATATTCAAAACACCAAAAACATTTTAAGTTGTCAAATTAATACCATTCTAATCATAACAGTTTCCAATTCAAAATATTAGCGTGAACGTTTACAATGTGTATGCCTTTTTAGTCACTCCAAACATATAACGTATGTATCAGATACATACGACAAAGAGACTGTTCATTAAATCTGTAATCGTTTTCACTCAGTTTTCTTGGTTCCATTTTGATCATGAAAATATGGCATGAAATTATTACAAATATGTTTGATTAACTATATTAAACACGTACATTCGTCATTGTAGTTATTTCTCCTGTATGTGACAGCTGAACATCATTATTCACATGATCATTTCTGATATAATCATTATGACTTATTTTATATTTTATAAGAAGATGAAATGAATAACATTCTTATACTTAATTAAGTCCTTTCACGAACTTTGAAAAGAAAAATAACGTATTTTTTTAAATGTTTTGTAACGTAGAATGGTAACGTATGTGTCGTAGTATACAACACGGATATATTTTAAAGTTCAAACAACTTAAATGTACACTTTTGTGTGCGATTAAAATGGCCTGAACTTATATAGTCTCACATATAGAAAAAAATATTATTAGCCAATGAAAGCGAGGAGTCCGCTCACATGTACTGTTTAGGTAACATGTGTATTTCACTAACGTAAAGCAAATGCATTGTTAATTAATTCCATTTCGACATCAAATATTTTGAATATTCAACCAATACATAATCTGATATAGAACACGGCGTCATTTTATAGAACGTGACTGCTTTAACGCCTTTGTTTCAGATAAAACGGCATTGCATACAAGGAGTTTTCGTCTGACAAAGCAGCAGAGAGGGTGAACCCTACAACGTTTTTAGACAAAATTTTGATTGAAATCCTAAAACGAGCCGTCTTATAATCTCATTTTAACCAAAAAAAGGGCGAACCCTACAACGTTTTGAGACAAATTGATTGAAATCTTAACGAGCTTTCCCTACGAAATCTCATTTTAACTAAAAAAATGAAAACGGAGATTTTACGATTTTTCAATCAATTTTTTATTGAAATCTTAAAACGAGCCGTCTTATAATCTCATTTTAACCAAAAAGAGGGAGAACCCTACAACGTTTTCAGACAAAAAATTGATTGAAATTTTAACGAGCCTTCCCTACGAAATCTCATTTTAACTAAAAAAATGAAAACGGAGATTTTTACGATTTTTTAATTAATTTTGGTCGCAACTTGTTGTCATCCACCCTCTCTGCTGCTAGAATTTTCAGTTCTGGGTTAACACAAAATAAGAAATGATTTGATCCAGTCTTTATGATGAAAGTCCTTTCAGGATCTCACAAACAAACTAATCGCTAACACCTCATCTTGTAAATCAATTAGATTATTTGACTGGTCGGTGAGTTTGAAATTAATTCTCGTTAACGAATTATTATGGCATCGCATATAGACTGGATTAACCGGAGACTCAATTATTAAAAATCCTGGAGGAGCTGTTGGTGAAAACGAATAAAGAATATACCCTTGCTGAGCTTGATTTGATCGTTCGAGATTAATTTGATAGCTTCCTTCGATAACATCACATACTAAATTGAGCGCAATCACTGAGGATATATTCACGTTGAACGGAGCGATATGCCTGCCGCCACCATCTGGGTCATTATTGTGTTTGAGGATTTTTATTTCTTGTGATGCTGTTTTTTTCCATGCATCATGAATTATTTTAAAACCAACATCGATGGCATCACTGAGAGATTTTTGTAGTTCTAAGATATTATACCCTGGTAGTTTGAATGCTGGAATGTCTTCAACGCGGATTTTATAGTCTGTTGCAAATGTTGTTCTCGTTATAGGATTACTGTCACCTAATATCACTTGAATGATTTGCAAATGAAATGTTTCCATGTCATTGATGATTTTGTTACATGTTTCTACGACGCTGATAAATTCATCCCGGGTGAGAGAACCGGATTTAAGAGATATTAACAACAGCGATAAATCATTATTCATTGCTGTGAAATTTTTAACGATTTCAGGTTCGTTAACAAAATAATGTCCCCTTATTCCTTCCCCTGGCTTCTCTTTCCCAGTTGCGTGGTATACGCGACCAAAAAAATCTACAGGATACATGTACTCTTGATAACTCTTTATTGGATTATCAGGTTTTATTCTGTCGGTGATATAATCAGTTTTTTGTGGTTCTGGTAAATCAACGGTTTTTCCCCCTGGTGGTAATTCAGGCCATCCTAGTACGGTTCTAATAGAACTCTGATAGATATCTACGACGTATCCTTCTGTGCTTATCTCAATTGCGGATGATAGCGTCGGCACATGAACTGTTATAGCGATTTTTGATTCTTTTCCAGTAATCGATTTTATTCTACGCGCGAATTCATCATTGATTTGTTCGATTTGGTATGACCCTGTTGGTATCGAAACGACGTTCCAGTCTGGGGTTCCGTCGGGTTTATTCTTATTTGCAAACACTAAAGAATTATTGGGTTGTTGACCACCAAATGATTTTGATCTGATATTAGGCCAACTGTGATACACTCGTAGTTTTGCTAGCGCTATCTCCTTCACGGGGACCGGAGAGGGGAAATTCACACTGAATTCTGGATTCGTTGATGTTATTGATATCATGCTTGTTTGTACTGGGTTCGTGTTCTCCACTACTCGTTGAAGTAATTCCTGCGGTGTTGTCATTGTTATTATACTCATGATTTATTTCTAATTTTGGTATCGAGGAATCATAAATACTGACCATCACTGAGAACTCACAATCTGGTATGGTTGATATTATTGAGATCATTTTGTTTTTTGGGTTCGTGTTTTCTAATTCCATCGGTGTTGTCATTGTTATTATATTCATGTTGTCGCTCTAATTTCGATATCGCGGAATCAAAAATACTGACCATCGCTGAGAATTCACTATCTGATATAATTGTATTATCGAGTGACGACGATATCATTATGGATAACTGCGAATATGCGGTTGATGCAATATGAAATTGAAGTAAGTAATTCTGCAGTTTACTCTGGCTGCATGATGATATCCTTTTTGCTATCCCGGTTGATATACCCCCGATTGTAGCCACCGCAGAAATGCAAATTGGAACTACGACCGGGGCAATCATTGTAACCGATGCAAGTATTATTCCGGCGCCAGTGAGAACGCTTGACACCGAGTACATAATAACATCAATTGCGGTGATTCTTTGTCTGTATTTTTTTATTTTTATTTGATACTCCTCAGTGAGGGTTTTTAGTCTATTCTGAAATTCTCTGACCTGATCATAGTGACATTGCGTTGATGAAATCATTTTTTATTTTAAAAACACTAGCGTTTTCAATTGTGAAATCCGAAGGATTTTCCTTTCAATTTAGTTATTTACTTAAATCCGCTACGAATTCCACATACCAGGTTGCTGAAACCCCAATCAAATTTTTATCAGTAGCTGTTATAGTGAACTTTTCAGTTGTATCCTTGTCGATGATCGTTGAAATCGTATTGTTGACCCCGGATGAACTCGACGATGATATATTAAATTGAGTTAATGGTGTTACTAGTGTTAATCGATAAATACCCTTAACTGTTGCAGTGATATCTAATTTGTTGTTTGTAGGTGTCCACGCAAATGATCCGTGTTGGATTGTGTATACCACGTTGTTGGTTTTCTCATGAGGAATTTTTGTTTTTTCAATGATTGTTATCATCCTCGAAAAATCACCTTTGACGGCTTCGATGAAGTTTTTCGTCTCATCGATGGATTTTTTAATATCAGGGAGTTTTATTTCAATTTTATCTAACGGGGTTCCAATAAATTTCTCGATGATATTTTTACGAAATGATGTTAATTGTTTTACGTGTTCTTCACTTTTATATTGAAGTGTTTTTAGTTCCAACAGAGAATCGCCGAGATCAATTATTCTATCTGTAATAGACGAAACGAGTACACCCGGTTTGAGTTTACCCTGATCGGAAAATAGCGCGATAGTATCCTCGATTGCGTTTTGTTGTTTAACCAAAATATCATCCAACGACACATCACTAGATTTCAATTTACCCTGTTTGTCCTGAAATACAACTATTTCGTTCGGGTCAACACTTGTTAAATTTAACGTCTCAGCTATTTCATCTTTGATTAGTTTTTTTACATCACCGGTTGCAGTGTCATCGGGTTTGGGTTTCAAAGATCTCCCCCAAATATCAATCATGTTATTGTAAAACTCTTTCTCTCTCTAAAATCGTTTTTGACGACTTCGTTGAAAAATCTTCGATTTTCTCCAGCGATTACTAGTGTATTCATTAACGACAACATGTGGTGGTTTTCCGCTTGGGTTACTCAAGGAGTTAGAAATCGCGTCAAGGACATTTAATACTTCGCTGCCACATATTGGTGGGTCAATCATCGTTTGTGTTGGTAGCGTAGAATACCAAGTCTTCATTTGAAGGGTTTTTATATAACGCAAAAACTCTTTTGGTGGGGCTAATCCATATGAATCAAAATAGACAATCCCACGTGGATCGATAGCGTATGCAACCCAGTGAGTTCCGGGTCCGGTGCTGTTATCTAAATTAATAATACCGGTTTCAACGCTGTTTGGTTGATGTGGTAATTGATCTTTCATAAAGACACCTCTGAAGTTTTTAATCGCTAGTTTTTTAGCAGCATCCATTAAATCAAAATTGGACATAGGAACCATCGAAGATTTGGGAACCATAGGTTCCTCAATTAATAAATCGTTCCTGGTAGTCTTAGACCCTTTCCGCTGTACCACGAATACGGGGTTCCTGGTAGTCTCAGACCTTTTCCGCTGTACCACGAATACGGGGTTCCTGGTAGTCTTAGACCCAATCCGTGAACGGATCGTCCCTTTTTTTTGTATCCTTTCCCAGTTGCCTTCTTAAGTGCCATTCCTGCTGCAGTACCAACGGCTCCTAACGCTGCCGCTTTAGCCACCGCTGGGGCTGCTGCTGCAATCAATGCTGGAATCGCAGCTAACAATGGAAATATACCGCCTGTTTTAATCATATTTTTGATAGCAGCCGCAGAGAGAGTAATCTGAACACCTTTTTTGGCTGCAAGTGCATCATTGAAATGTTTTATTTGACGAGTTGTCAGTGATAATTTATTTGCACCACCAGTCATTTGGTTGGGTTTCAACGTGATTGTGGTTCCACATTTTTTAGCTGATTCTGATTGCAATTTTTTTAATTGACCGGGAGTTAACGCAACACTAATAACACTATATGACATATACATAATAGATTGATTCTAATGGAAAAATCCTTCGGATTTTCAATTACATGTTTTCTACTGGGGCATCTACCACTCTCATTCTTCCACCAACACCTTCAAGTAGCATTGATTTATCACTGAGAATAACAGCAACCGCTCTATAATCAGCAATAGCACCACGAAGCACATTAGCTCTAAAGTGTATATCAACAACAGATTGTCTTGTTAAATCAAGATGTTCCAGTGAGAAGTAATAGATCGGATACAGATTTTTAAAGTCGTATTGTGATATTTGCAAACCAGTATCCACATTTTGATCGCGTGCCATAAATGACAACAGACGATGATAAACTCGTGCAATATGATTTTCTGTGTAATTAAGTTGTATATCCTCGGATGGTTCCTGCTGGCCGTTTATTCTCAGTGAGACGTCTTTCACACCTAATTGATCAAATATCATATGGCTGGAGAGTTGATTGCCAACTCGTGTGTTATCCTGTAACGCTACGAATATATGACGTGGTGCAGCAGTGCCCTGTTTTGATGCTAGATTCCACGTAAACACATTATTAACATTTGATTGTTTAACATCTGTACTCACGGTTAGCCAACTCAACAACGACTTTCCTCCTTGGTCCATAAATGATAGTAATCGTTCTTCTGCGGTGATTGCTGGAGTCAACACTGGCATCCACAATGATATTTTTGTTAATTTGACTTTACCGGCATCAGCATTGGGATTTGCAGCATCTGCTGGAATCCTCCAGATTGCGTCATTATCATCACCCTTTCGTACAAGCGATACTGTGTGCTTCGCCCCATAAATAACTTTTCGGACGTTTCTACAGAATCCAAATATGTGATGCAGTGGAATCGCGCATGAAAATGATTTACGCTCTCCTTGCAACATTGAGTTTCGTGTTGCAGCTCCTAGATTGAAATTAGCATCGTTGTTTATAATCATATCCTCGGCATCAATATTAGCGGTGCCAGCATTATTCTTTGGTCGTCTTATAATAAATGGATTTCCTCCAGCGGTATTCTTACCATCCTTTGCAAACATCATAGAGGGTCCTGCTGATCTTGTATAATCATCAGAATATCTCGCTAACCCGATTATTGTTGTAGCCACATCAACATCACGATCTATGGACTCAATTTCTTTTCCATCAATGAGATATCTAGCACTCTCAAATAACGCCATAATATCATTATTGACAAAACCGACTTGAGTACCAGCTGGATACTCTGTATCATTTGTTCGTATAATCTCTCCTTCGATTTCGATAAACGCTTCACAGGGCAAAAAGTATTTACTGGTATCATGGACTTGAAGATCAATTCTTGCTCGACTATTTGAGTCTATTGCATGATAGGCGTAATATTGATAATCGCGTACAGAATCATCCTTGGGGACTGGGGCATCTATATCAAACGCTGGATCACGTGACTGTTTGAACATTTTATTCTATTTATCAGAGTCTAAATCGCGATTTTCCATTTCATCGTCGTAGTTTTTTAAAGCCACTTCCTGCTATCATATTTGCAATATTGCTTTGTTCGGGGTTTAAAGCCATCGACGCTAATTTTTCATCTACTGCGTTATTTATAATTCTACTAACACTCGCAGGCATTTCCGCTGTAGAGGGTAACGGTTTTGAAAATCCTTTGGATTTCATTCGTGATTTCACTAATGATGTTATTTTATTCTTTGCGGCTGAAAACGCTTTTCCAGCGAAATCTCCAACAGCACTAATACCCTTATCACGAATAACATCAATTGCTTTCATTGATAACTGTTTAGCCAACGGCATCACTTTTGGAGCCATTCTTGAAAATAATCCTGCAATGGTATTACCTAAACCATCTCCGTAGTATGCTCTATAAACCGGAAACCGTGAATTAACTACGTAGACGGGGTTTTTTTTATCATGATTGTAGTGTATGATCATTATTTTAAATCAGAAACAATTTTTCAATTGTTATTTATCTAATCGAATGACTTGGTCATCAGATTTTTCAATTCAGTCTCGGTGATTAATCACTGTGATACCCACTTTCCACTAACTCGCCAATGAAATCTCGATATGTGCTGATATCCATGATACCACCCTGAAATAATCGTCTACAGATATCAGCTGCTTCATTAATTATTTCCGGTGAGTTATTTCCAGCTCGGAACCCTCCTACAAGAACCTCTAATCGTGATATATCACTGAGAACACGATCAGGACATGAAATCCTTGGATTTTGCAATCCGCTTCCGCTATAACCAGCTGCTTCATTTAGTTTTTCTAAATCCGTTTGTAAATAACCAAGAAGATCATCATTATCACGTGGTATTTGTTGTTTTTTAGGTGAAAAAGATATTTTCTTTGCAGGCTGCTGTCGCCGCCTTTGCAATTTTGGTGGTTTTTGTTGTTGTTTTAGTTCTTCAAATTGATTATACACTATACCCACCGCATTGATATATTCAATGTATGATGCACTATCTTTCTTAGTCTGACTTTTTTTAGTTTTGATTTTATAGATTATATCAGCCCAGTGAGTTATATTTCTAACATATTTATGATGTTCTGGTTTCAACCATTTTTTTCTGTTTTCATAGGACGTAACAACAAGCGCAGGAATTTCTGCTGGATCAGTCTTATCAATTTCTGCTAACCCTTCTTCGTTAAATCTCACGAGTAAATCATCTACTGTTCATTTTGATTCTATTTTTTGTACGGCCTGTTCTGTTTGTTCAGTTTTCGCTGCTATTTTTTCGAGTTCACCAATAACAGATTTCCCCGTCTCGGGAACATCTCCCAGTATAGCACGCTCTATCCCCTTCGTTGCTGTTGTTACCGGTTTAAACAATTCTTCAGATCCCGCAGCAAAATCAGTCTGAAGACTCTGTCGTTGTTGTAGTTTATTCCGTACAGAGTCACGAATTGGTACAAATCTCCTGATTGCATCCAGTCGTTCACGAGCCAATCGGGTTGTTAATGCTTCATTGACCATTATTTGAAATCAGAAACAATTTTTCAATTGCAAAACAATTTTTCAATCCGACCTAACACCATCGTAGAAGTGTTATTTCATCCTATAACAGCCTTTACGATCGGTGGAGAAACGGCACATTACATTTTATTATTATATGAAAAAGTGCCGTTTCTCCATTGTTGTTTTTATTGATCAATCTGAACCGTCAATCAAAAAATGCTAAAAAAAAATTAAAATCTCTATGAGGGACGGTCACAATCAAACAATGATAAATGGTCGGTTAATCAAATAATGATAAATGGTCAATCAAAATTGTTCATTTTCTTGAATTAACGCCCGTAGGTTTCTAACTTTAGAATTAACCTCCTTTTTCAATTCGTATTCGTACCCCAATTCTTTTCGTATTCGTTCTACGATGGTATACAACGGAGCGAACACACCTACGTCACTGGAAAATGCGAGAGAGTCCCGAATAGAATTCTGAATTCTTTTGATGAGCGCATACTTCTTTGGCAGCATATATTTATTGTTGTTAACTCCGTATTCTATATCCTGAAAATCAGACATGATTTGATCAGGATTTAACCCATCTGATAGTTCAATATCCCAACTTTTCAATTTTGAAATCTCGGATATGATGCTATTCATGTTTTCAGAATTCATTATTCTATAATAATGATATATTTCTAAATGAAAAATATGACGCATTAGACGTAACTAAATCGAATTTTCTGTCCCGTCCCTTTTGAAATCGCCGTCTTGGTTATTCCCTCTGCAACATATCGTACTGAGGCTCTACAAATATCGAAGTGCCTACCGGCTTCATATAATGATTGAAATATTTTTTCTTCGTTAGTTGTTGTATTCAAAGATTTTACTGGTCTCGCTTTTTTTGAACAAGTGCCAGTCTTCCCTCTTTTCAAATTCTCACTTTGTGTGATAGCCTGCAGATTTGATAAAGAATTGTTTTTCGGATTAGAATCCTTGTGATCAATGACAGAATCATCCTCGATCAATCAATAAAAGCATTCAAATGCGAAACGATGATTGAGATATCTCTTCTTCCCGCCAACAGTGAACACCAAATACCCCATACCATTGTCAGCACCAACTGGTTTCTTCAGTTTACGATTTCTTACAACACCATCACTAGATGCTTCATAATTTGTGATCACAGGGTGTTGTCTGAATTCTTGGTTCATTCGTATACATAATACTATTGTTTGTCTAATTCATTGTTTGGTTTAATGATAAATCTTTCGATGTAGTCTTGAGGAGTTCTTATGATTTTATCCTTGATACTGACTTTGTCAGCGTCAAGGATACTGACTTTGTCAGCGTCAAGAATACTGACTTTGTCAGCGTCAGGGTCATAATTTCTGATTGATTGTCCATTTTTTATTCTTTTATCATAATAACGCTTCAACTCCCTGTATCGCTTTCCACCACAATTCAAACACAACTGAGATTTTCCCCTGACCCCAACCCCACATCGAATACAGGGTAACGGACCAAGGCTTCCACGTCGAAAGCTTTGCATATGATACCCACAGAACTCATTTCTGCATGATTTGTTACACGGGGTTATTGATCCAATCATAAGCCACTTACAGTGATTCATTATATAAAAATCTTTCATTTAAATGCTTGTTTTAATTATAGCATGAGGGAATTAAGGAGAACGCCTTCGAAAAATGCTGAATTCAATGCTGATAAAGAGTTTAAGAGATTATTGAAAATCAATCCTAGATTTAATCTCGATAAACCAAAAAAACGTCCAATAGACGGAAATATGAAAGAGTTTAAGAGATTATTGAAAATCAATCCTAGATTTAATCTCGATAAACCAAAAAAACGTCCAATAGACGGAAATATGAAAGAGTTTAAGAGATTATTGAAAATCAATCCTAGATTTAATCTCGATAAACCAAAAAAACGTCCAATAGACGGAAATATGAAAGAGTTTAAGAGATTATTGAAAATCAATCCTAGATTTAATCTCGATAAACCAAAAAAACGTCCAATAGACGGAAATATGAAAGAGTTTAAGAGATTATTGAAAATCAATCCTAGATTTAATCTCGATAAACCAAAAAACGTAACAAGAGATTATTGAAAATCAATCCTAGATTTAATCTCGATAAACCCAAAAAACGTCCAATAGACGGAAACATGAAAGAGTTTAAGAGATTGTTGAAAATCAATCCTAGATTTAATCTCGATAAACCAAAAAAAACGTCCAAGAGATTACCCTGGAAGGATGCTCAATTCAATCTCGATATAGTTTCTAATACACCAAAGAATACAATTCTTGATAAAGCCATGATTAGTAAAATCAGAGATTGTTTTACTGAATTCAAGCGTGATGGAGCATCTTATTGTTGGTCAACATTTCGAATTGATGGTGTTGTTGACGCTACCATGAATGATGAAAAAGCAGCAGTGATAATTTCACGTGTTGGGGAAAAACGGTATTTTTTCCGAATCAAATTCATTATCGAAGTCGATGGCAAATGGATTATTAGGGATAAATTTGAACCAATCCTCAAGAATAAAAAAGCTGTCATTGTGAGTAAAGATTCCAAACCAGGAATTCTAACCGGCATTGACAAACCATACTACGAAAGATCTTATCCCGTAACAGCAATGGTTTATGGGATATATCCGTTAAATGATAAACCCGATATCGCAAAACTAGCTCCTATGAAGTATTCTAGTTCACTGAATTGTGTAGCAGAACGAATAATAGAACATTTCACAAATGCATCCCGAGGAAATAAACTAACTGATCTGCGACGAAGGAAAATAACCGAGTGGGAACTGACAGTGAAACAGCATGGTGCAAAGATTTCTGATATAGCTAAATTAGAAGCATCATTAAGATTTCCAATAACAGTTATGACAATAACCGGAGAGGTTTTATACAAACCGAAATATAACAAAAATGGAGCACCAATACAGATTATTGATCATAATAAACACGCGTGGACACCTGCGGTAACAGTATTTCCACGAGAACGAACCGTGAAATATATCCCTAAGGAGTTCGTCGGGGATGTTTTCTATGAAGAGAGATTATTTGATGCTATTCATGCGTTGTGTAAGGTTGATCCTGTGTCAGTGTGGTTACTTAGAAGTGATGAAGATCCCGAAATAGGATTCGATCAATTTGTAAAACCAAATGGTGAATTATATCGCGTTGAAGAATTAGATACCAGAATGAGAAAAATCGCTAGTGATTTTTCACCGGAGAATTCCCATGAAAAACTACTCACGGATAGTTTTACTATTCCATCAGTGGTAGCTCACTTCGCAAGAGAAAAAAACTCATGGCGTCCAACACGAAGTGATTTTCTCGAAGATGTTAAATTGAGTTGCGTCGAATTTGGTCATGGAGGACTGTGGAATACGAAATACTCACGTGATGGTATGATTTCAATTGATATAGCCGCGTGTTATCCCGGAAGTTTTCTCGGATATGGGGAATGCGCTGAGCACTTCAAACGATTTGGACACCCCACACATGAAATGACTCGTGTTGCGATTAATGGACCATTGCCTGATTTTGATTTAACCGGATTCGCTCGTGTGATATCATTCGAATTAGCTACAGGGTTACATCCGTGTAGTTATGTTTGGCTCGGTAAACACCTATCTGAAAAAGCCTGGATGCCAATAGTGCTATTGAGATATATGATTGATTGTGGTATTCTAATATCGTTAATTGTTTCCGAGGCTATTATATGCTATCGAGCTCAGAAAGAAGTTTGGCTACCACAACCCGATTTAGATAGAATAATCAGCGAACAGCGAAAACAATTCCCTGATTTCAATGAAGAACAAATCATGAATCAGTCTAAGAAGTTATTTGAAATTAAAAAAGAACAAGCAAAGGATCTCGGACGAAGAATAATCGGTAAATTTACCCAGGGTGGACGATACGACAACGCAAAATACTCTTCGCGGTTGATCATAGATGTCGCTGAATACGATTTTATTGTAGCGGATTTAATGAAACAAGGAAAACTTGTATCCCGTAAGGATGCTTTTCTATCTAATGGTGAGAAAATGGGTACGGTTGTTACCTACTGTGATGGATATAATTCCCAGTACACACATTTGAGAAGTTCAATGCTAGCCTATGCTTCTATTAATCTATTTTCGATGATAAATAGATTTCCTAATACCGCGGTTAGAGTGGCCACTGATTCGATGTATATACACAATAAGTACAAATCAGCTGTAGCTAAATTCACAGATCCCGAAGAAAATTGGGGGCGTTGGCGATTTAAAAAGGAGATGCTACATGAGTATTGTGAATCCGCAGACGTTGCCATGGATGATAAATATCTTTGTTGTAACCGTATTGAAATTCAATCAGAATTTTCTAATGCACCACCGGTATCTGATCCAGTATGTAGATACAAGACAGTTTATTTAAACGGTTGTGGTGGGTCAGGAAAGACAACTCGTGCAATTGAATTATTCCGTGGGAAAAATCCTACGAATTTCACAAACATGATTGTGCTAACACCGACTCACAGACTCGCCAGAGAGATGATACAGCGAGGGGTAAATGCTTGTACTTACCATAGTTTCTTTCGATGGAAGGGTGACAAATGGACTCCTGAGCGTATGGGTGATAAATTCATTCCTGAAATCATAATTTGGGATGAAATATGCACAGTGTCATTAGATGTATTACAAACATTTCTCGAGTGGTTGTTAAACAAAAACACAAAAGTCGTCATGTGCGGTGATCACGGCCAACCACCACCATTTGTCGGTGCATCTCCACATGAATGGCTAAAGGGTTTTGTAGACTACTATGAAGAAATTACCACTGATTATAGATCACTTGATGAACGATTACGAGAATTTAAGAAACTAATTAGATTACAACCGGATAGAATCCAGTGCGAAATAGCGCGTGAAGTGATTTCAGAAACTCAAATGAATGATTTCTGGGAAACATGGAGACCAAATGATTTGATAATTGCAAGTAGAAAAATAGTCAGGGACACACTTCAGATGAAGTTATTTGAATTGCATAAAGAAAAATTTGCAACGCTTCCAGTACCCCTTTGTTATAGGCCATCGGATACACGAAAACAGAACATTGAAGTTGATATTCCAGGACAGAGTGAAAAACAAATTCTCGTATTAAATGATATTGTGCTGGTTGATATCAGCGTCGTTGAAGATGCATTGCGTGCTAATAAATCCCCGTGGACACTAGGATACGCAGCAACAATACACTCTTCACAGGGATTGACTATCACAGACACAATTGTTTGGATGGTGGATAATCACATCGAATGGTCGAATTTAGTCTATCTCGCAGTATCCAGAGTACGAAAAATAAATCAACTTCGAAGAGTTGTTTTCAATGATAATGACACCACAATAAGTGATATTGATGTTAGCATCATTAATAAAAAACTCTCCGGTTACAAACAACAGGACAAAAAAAAACAACGAGAATTTGATATTGATGCTGAGTTAATAATCACTTTGAAGAAACAACAGAATAATCACTGCGCGAGTTGCAATTGTATAATGCGTTGGCAGTATTCGGATAAGGATCCTCGCCAATTCATCGTAGACAGAAAAAATAACAACCTCGGTCATGTCAGAAATAATGTGATGTTGACTTGTCTTGAGTGCAATAGACGCAACGGTGCTAGTTAAGACCATGCGGTGGCAATTGAGTATCCTCGGGAATTACCTGTAGTTGTTGTCGAGTAAATCCTCGTTGAGGGGCAGTTGAATCCAGTTTATAGACTGGAAGTCTACCAGTTGATCGTGTTATACTAGATATCTTATGCGTAGAAACACTCCAAATAGGATCAGTAGCTCTTTTTCTGCCACCCTCAAGCTCTCCTGGTTCGTATAAGTACCTCACAATGACATTACTACCAAGAATTGGTTCTTTGAAATCTTTTTGTGGTTTTTCAGGTATTGACTTCTTTTTAATCGCGTTGATAGGTTTCATGTTGATTGTTCTAGTAATCTCGTTATTCAGTGCAGTAATCACAGATGGTAATCTTTTAACCCATTCACGGGATCGCTTTTCTTGAATGAATTCTTTTGCGTATTGATATCCAAATAACCGCTCAGCAATCGTCCGATTAAATCGTTCGACAATGGCCTGATCGCGATGTAGCGCAGTATGCCCTCGTCGTATGGTGACATTATGATGTTTCATTGTAGATAACACTACACCCTGAAATTCCTTGCCAGGATCAACCTGCAATAGATTTGGCCAGTGCAGAGGACCTCGTCGATAAATCCTCTCAAATGCAGAAGCAACTTCAGTGGCTGATTTTGTTTTTAACGGTTCTGCTTCTTTGTATCGACTTGCAATATCAACTACGGTTAAAGCGTATTTGTAACCACGATCATGAGGCAGAAATAATATATCAGCCTGATGAACTTCATTAGGAGCGGTCACATCAAAATGCGAGAATTGAATTTGTTTAGGCGGTGGTAGATAAATTTGCCATAGTGCCTGTTTGGATAACCAATTAGCCGCAGTGGTTTTTTTCACTTTTGCAGCACTAGCGAGTTTATGGACTGCTGATTTACCCCTCCAGTATCCTCTTGGGGAATAATAAATTGATTCCATATTATTAATTACCGGCACCTAACATCAATTTGCTTTTCATAGCCGATTTTATCAAAAATGAAGCCAATTTTTCTTTGAAGGATTTATCAGGAATAGCATTTAATGCATGAATTAATTTCACATCTGCGAGATGCCTGTGTTGCAGATTGCTGCTTTTATAAGCAACATCATGAAGGTGACAGGCCTTATCAATGGCGTTTATTGGTTCTTCACCGGGTCGGGACTGATTTTGATCATTGAGTCTGATATCAAGTCTGGTTCCCGGTCCACAGTAGCTATATCCTGGAAGGTGCTTTTCTCCCGGGTACTTTGCCCATGGGGTTCCAGGGAGCTTTGCCAATTTGTCTGCGATATCACCTCCTCGTTTTTTTTTAAATCAGATCTCATAGACACAAATCTAAATTTCTTTGTACCACATTGCACGCATTTACCAGAAAGCGCTGATCGGTTATTTTTAGTTGTAACCGTCGTCACATCATCTGTGCCAGTACGCGTTTTACACTTCACACAATATAGATCCATAATTTATGTATAGAGATATGGATATAATTGATTTTTCAGCGACTAAAACAAGAGAACCAGTTAAGCATCATGCAGCGCTACCAAACTCTATCCGGATGATTATAATCGGGCCATCTGGATCCGGTAAAACGCAATTGTTACTCAATTTAATAATGAGATGGATGAAGTGGGATAAGTTGTATTTAATTGCCCCTAGCGTAGATGATCAACGATGTTATGAAGTGCTAAAAGATTTTAACGACAGCGCGTTAGAAAAATCCGGAGAGGGTATTATTGAGTTTATAACCGATATCGATGAAGCACCGAGTATTGATGATATTGATGGAGATATTAACAATTTAGTCGTATACGACGATATAATGTTGGATAAACAAAAAAATCCTGCTAGGATCTTTTCCCGGGGGCGTCACAAAAACACTGACGTGATATATGTCACTCAACGCTACACTCAGGTTCCAAAAGTCATCAGAGATAACTGCAATATTCTTTCTGTATTCAACGGCGTTGATACACATACGCTACGAAATATATGGCAGACATGGTGTTCTGATATGGACTTCAATCAATTTCGAGATTTCTTTAGTCATGCTCAGTCAAAACCACACGGATTCGCAACAATAAATCTACATGATCCTCGGACACGATATCGTATCGGACTCGATCAAATATTCGGTTAAAATCATTTCTTATTTTTCGTTAACCCATAGCAGCAGAGAGGGTGGATGACAACAAGTTGCGACCAAAATTAATTAAAAAATCGTAAAAATCTCCGTTTTCATTTTTTTAGTTAAAATGAGATTTCGTAGGGAAGGCTCGTTAAAATTTCAATCACTTTTTTGTCTGAAAACGTTGTAGGGTTCGCCCTCTTTTTGGTTAAAATGAGATTATAAGACGGCTCGTTTTAAGATTTCAATAAAAAAAATTGATTGAAAAGTCGTAAAATCTCCGTTTTCATTTTTTTAGTTAAAATGAGATTTCGTAGGGAAAGCTCGTTAAGATTTCAATCAATTTGTCTCAAAACGTTGTAGGGTTCGCCCTTTTTTTGGTTAAAATGAGATTATAAGACGGCTCGTTTTAGGATTTCAATCAAAATTTTGTCTAAAAACGTTGTAGGGTTCACCCTCTCTGCTGCTGACAAGATTCCTTCTTCTTGGGATCAGATATAAATTTGTACACCTCTGCATCGGATCTTTTACTTGGACTTAATTCCTTAGTATTTTACTTAGTTTCTCAAATTTCGTATTTTTTGTGTTTATCTTTCGTCTCAAGTTTAAAACGTCAAATTTCAGAATACCTATATTTTTGTGGGCACGCACAAGAGCCCTACGCCTGATTATCTGAAAACATTTTCCTTTGTTACTTTTAGTGATAACGTGTCAGCGACATTGATTTGTGCCTCATTAGTGAATTTGGGTGTCAAAAGCAATTAATCGATGCAGCTTCAATTTTAACGTGTTTCTCCAATCTGCCCACATCTTCAGTAAAGGATTGTCAAGACTTGGGAAAACATATTCTAATATGTGATGTATGAAAAGTATATATATGGTGAGTCTTATATTATTTTGCATGGTTTCACTTTATCCCTTTCAGGCAGTTATTTTCTTTCTCTATTAAGAGAGAGAGAGAGAGAGAGAGAGAGAGAGAGAGAGAGAGAGAGAGAGAGAGAGAGAGAGAGTCGCACAAACGGATAGACGCATTCAGACGTACAGTCTTTGCATGTGTGTATATTTGTTTAAAAATATAACAGCTTACAAGGGAACAAAGATAATGTGTACCATAATTAAGACTAGTAATCAGTTTATTCATTTCTAATTTGTTTGGAGTAAAGGAGGAACTATCATTGACGATACTGAATGAAACATAAACTTAACTAGTATGAGGTTGATGTTGCAGCAACTAAACTGGCAAAATGCTCAGCATCTCTCTCTCCCTCACACACACACACATACGTGTATTCATATACTTGTGAGGACCTTGACATATTACTACATTTCGAGGACCATGAGAAGGAATGAAAGTATGTTAGAAATTTGAAAGTAAACTTCACTGTAAGATAGGCAATATCTGTATCACTTGATTTTTGCCATATACTTCTTTATGCATTATGAGGACTACTCTGACTTTGCCATCATTGTGAGGACGTCATTGTGAGGACTAATTTACACACAATCAAAGACTACCATCAACATGAGGACCTGATTTTTTTTTTTACTTCTTATTGCACCTATCCTGGAAAAACATAAGAAGATATTTAAAAGTTTAGGAAAAAAATTATCTGCAATTAAAACTACAGACAGACAAATAGATACACGAGCTTAAATGTTCAAATCTTATTAAAATATAAGTTTTAAGTTCCTTTGCATAAACCTAAATCTCAGGCACTGTTTTGCAACTTTGTAACCTCTTTTATTGACACAATGAAAACTACCATCCAGAATAGCAATTATATCAAAATTGTCAATTCATCTATTAAAATAAAACATGTGATTTCTAAAAATGTAATTTGACACCAAAGCAACTCAAATGCCATAAGGCAGTTTGCCCAATGCAAATTCACTGGAACTGAAGTTGCCTTTGGGAAATCTGTACTTGACTCATTATATGATAATATATCACTACAAAAGTTTAAATATTATGCAGCATAAAACAGGACGTCAAGAAAATTGCGTTCCGTTAATTTTACAGTTATTTTTTTCTTCATTTTTTATTTGTGTATGCCTTAAAAAATCATACGCCCATAATTAAAGTTATCAAAAAGTGAAAATAATAAATGAAGATAAAATATGTATGTGAGAAGGAAAGGAAGGGTTAGAATGCATATATATGCATCTGTATATACATACATAAATATAGTATGGTTTTTAAATATTTAGAAGTGAGAGAGTATAGATAGAAAGGGGGTTAAAATACATTGAACTGAAACATTAAATATTTTGTCTTCTAACGGCTTCATCTAACTTGCTTTTGGAACCGTTATTAAATTCACTTATATACGCCATGATATGCTACCATATCAACATGTGCAGTAATGAAAGCTAGACTTTAGGAAAAATATTTTGTTCTAAATACTAATTGTTTTCAGAACACTGGCTTATTCATTTGCTTAAAAATAATCATCTAGTCACCATGAAGTCTGCGATATGCATTTAAACTCTCTCTGACGAGTTGAATTCGGAGGAGTTAAGTACGCTTATTTTAATTTACTTCTTTTTCAAACAATAAAGAGTTATCAGCCTTCTGTAATTTGCAGGTAAACATTCATACAATAAATAATAAACATTGATTAAGTTGCAAGTGTTTAGGTTGATTGATTAGGCATTTAAAGAAAAAGAAATAGAACTTCCTTATTGCATGTCTTAATAACATCAGTTTTTGAGGACTCAATTTGGGTTGCATTTTAGTTAACATATTAACCCCTGGAGGTTTTTGCTGTTTTCGCATGCAATGCGAGTTGGAAACACAGTTTGGGGACTATTTCTGAATACATCCTAATACATCGACTTCCAAGCAATATTCCATAAGACAAATGGTTAGTTGTGCCAAAGAAAATGTTTTTCTTTGGTTAGTTTGCTGGCACATAGGCTGAAGGTGAAAAAATGGATTTTTTTTTGTTGCTTAACAGACCCATAATTTTCGTATGAAGACTCTTTATTCAAAATGTCCACCTTATTCTACTTTTTGCACAGGTTTACCTGTGTGCGCTTCAGATTTGTCTGCCGTAGATCTATGGCCATGAAGTCTAAAACATGGACACAAATTCGGAATCCGACCATGGGCGAATTTTGGGCAAGAAAAAAAAAACGGGTCCAAAAACTTCGTTTTGTTTCCTCTTTATTTTGTAGTGCAATTAAAAGTTCCAGATTATTTGCCATCATTGTAGAGCTACATCTATCTACCTTTCTGTAATACCACCCACTTTACTTTATCATGCATGACCTTGACACTGCAGACATTGGAAGTAGGCTACTACCTTCTGCCCCGTAAAGTCGTCACTAGAAGTTAATGTGTTAATATTTAAGAAATTAATTTTTTTTAAATTATGAACTGGAATTTCAAGGTTCTTATTATTGCATATTAGACTAAATTACTATTTTGGAATGGTACTGAACTGATTTAAGAAGATGGATTATATCCGCCCCCCCCCCCCAAGACATGAAGAATGTTGGCACATTAGCACATTCTAAGCTATTACATATCTAGTTCAGTATTGAAATTTGGCTTGCATCACTAATGGATATCATTTGAAGAGAAAGTCAAGTGCAATTTTGTGGCGTTGCCCGACCCAAAATTAAATTAGAACCATGTGTTATAAAGTAAGTCGGACAAGCCACTATTTATTGTTACATATGACCGCAGGCTAACACCATCCCTTACGTAAGTTTGCCATAGTTAAGAGAGGAAACTGACCAAAAGCCCGTCAGAAGTTTAATTAGCACCTTGGGCTGGACGGATGTTTTGTACATCAAAGAGCTGCCAGAAGGAGTGGGCGTGCCTTATCTTCTGGATACGCTGACTGACCGCCAGATTGAATAAGTTGAGTGGATAGGGCCCCAGCGCTACCCAATCAGAATCGAGGAAGGGGTGGGACCCTGATTTATTTTAAAATATAATATCTTTAACCGGCTAGCTAGCTTTAGTTCTCGATCATCCGTTAGAGGCGGATTGTCAGAAGAAGATAGAACTCCGTAGCCATACGTTAATTGGCGGGAAAATCTTAGGTACAGAATCCTAAGTGGAAGCTTCTAGAAAGGTCAGTGAGCTATTTGTTTGATCTTTGCTTTCTGCGACTGCATTTAATTGTAGATCGTTTATATATACGTATTATTACTAAAATCGTAGTAGGAATAATGATTTGTGATGTTGATATGTTTGTATATTTGAAGAATTGAGTTCCTATTTGTAAAGAATTGTATTGCTTGCTAGCCGTCGTAAGAATTAATATTATTATAATTTGCTATGTGGTTATTTTATAGTACAATAGCACATTATCCATGTAATTATAGAAATTGAATGTTATCTTTGAAATGATTTCACTGTGAGAAATTAATATGAATATTTGAATATTTGTGTACGCTTGTGGGAGTGTAGTGTACAGACATACATCTGGTTGTCGTAATATTATAAGTACAACGAGATTTTATATACATATTAGATATACTTATGTGATATGATGTATGGATATATGTATGATATCGTGCTATTACGCCATTGTTTCCCTGTAAGAGTGTGTGGGAATTTCGATGTGTATGTATGCGTGTCCTAAAAGGTAATAGCCTTATCTGATGGTTAATGGATGATTTAGTGTGAGGTGAGATTTGATAAACCATATGTTAACGCCTTGTGATTTTCACAGGAAGCTTCGAGGGACAGACTAGTGAGTGGTCTCAGTGTCTCCGTTATAGACGGAAGGAAAAGAAGGAAATCTGGAGAGGAAGTTCGAGGGACAGACTAGTGAGTGAGACCAGTGAAAGTGGTCCTAATAGTCGGGATAGAGAACGGAAGGAAAGTGAAGGGAGGAGAGAAATCGGGAGAGGTGAAATTCAGGAATAGCGGAAGGATAGGATAATAGATGTGTACAACCAAAGGCCAGGTGTTAAATCGAACTCACACTGAAAATCATAAGATGAAATAGGCTATCACTTAGAGGACAAGTGATTATGTGACAGTTAACTTTATAGGTTTCATTAAATTGTTATTGTTGAATTTCATCTTCGTGTTATATATATATAACTGGGGGCTCAGAGCCGTATACCTATTTGGTCTTTAATCTAAATTTAAATTCACGAGCCAGGTGGAACTTCTATAATATTTTAACTAATATTTTGGAAGTACACCACCCCAACCTACCCAGAACGCCACAAATTTCATAGAGTGTTCCAGAAAGAACAGAGCGAGAAGATATGCAAATTGAGTTATGTGCATGTGTGCGATTTGGATATTTATCATAGCTTTAACAATTTTTCAGTCATATCACTATAAGGTCTGCAGCGTGGCAGTATATAGTGATGTCTAGCACTTGTGTATCATGCTGCTGTCCTACCAAGACACATTATCCTAACACCAGGATAAGAAGTGCCAGCATTAAACTCTTACTGCTGAGCATCTATTGCGAAAGCTGCCATTTTTATGTCTTTGGTATATTACTTGACCTGGATTAAAACCAGCAGGCGTGAAGCGTTGGTACCTGACGTATATCAACACATTAGAAAATTTCAAAATGGAAACTGGATAAATCTATATTACAACAAGAAAGTGCATGCTATTTCTGACTGCTAAAGATTGAAAAATAAGCAACATAATTGAAACAGACTAGTCAAAGGCTCCTATATTTAGAGGCCAATGTCACAGACCTGTACTGAAAGCAATCAATTTGTTGGATCAAACAAATCAGTCTGATTTTATGATTGATAATTATAAGCCATTTCTGTTGAAAGGTTCTTTATCACCTGTGAGCAATTCTACCAAACCTATCCCAATTATAATATTAAGGGACACGTGAGCTTTTCAGTCTTTTATTATCAGGTACATTGCCTGTCTCTGAGAACAACTCTGGTCACAGTGTTCTTATTTAGGATGTAAGATCAGGCTTTGCTTTTTCTCTCCAGTGTACTGAACTCATGACCACCTATCTAATACTGTTTGAAACCAACAAACTAAAAATAAAAAACAGTAGGAAGTTGAGAAGAAAAAGAAAAAAAAAAACATTAAATGGTTAAATTGCATTATACTTTAATTGAGCCAGAGAAATATGTGCAAATCGGACACATATTTTATTGCATAAAGTAAATGTTCATCTGCACAAAAATTATATTAAGTCCAGTCACAAACATTCAAAATGTTGGTTACAATGGTATTAAAGTGAAATAAAGTAAAACAACTTTCATTGAAGGTAATTAAAGGGTGTTGACAGATGAATGAAAGGACATCAACTTCCATGTAAGGTGGAGGAGTCTTGACAAAAATGGCATCACAGGAAGACATGCAATACTGCTGCATTGTTAAATGAAAACATCGTCTTGTTTATCATTAATATCTGCATGGACAGTCTCTATTATATAACGATAAGGTAATTCCTTCCAACCTTGATGAAACATCACAGTTTTTGGAAGGAACATCAGGAAGCAAGACAATTTCCTTTGTAAAGTGTAAATGCATTTTAGTAATTCAAATAATTTCATCTTTACTTATTCAATGAAAGAAGCAAACACAACTTAGTTAGATGTACCATAATTCCAGTTAGATTGTCCCCTTGAGTCCAAACTGCAGAATATTAATAATAAATGAGAAATGGCTAGCAGACCTTTGAACACATTCAAAACTGGTGCTAAAGTGCAAGTAAAAAATGTAGATGTGGCATAATCTCATTGGTTGACATTTTAAACATATGACAAATACAACTGTTACCTAAACCAATTCATCTGAAAGATGTTAAGTTTTGCATTCAGAAAATTCAGACAAACTTAATTTGGAGAAAAGACATCTTACTGTACATGCATTTATAAGATGCATTATCCCATTTCAAAATTGCATTTTATTTCTTACCAAAGTAAACATGTCTCAATGTACTATGAGAAATTAAAATCCAAATAATATGAAAAATATATACAGGAAGAACATAATTGTAATATTTTTTAATATTTTAAAAACAACACAATTTAAACGTCATGTTAAGAAACCACAATCAATAATTATTATACTGAAGTAATCATGATGTCAGAGACTACACTATTTTCTGGGCAATGTTCAAATTTATATTTTTGAAACATGGCAATATTTCAATGTTTTTTAATGAGTGACAAAAATCAAAAGAACTTCACTGCCTCGAAAATATATTTGCTTAAGAAATATATTTAGAAAAAGCAAATAACAAAACTATATATCTGAACATTAATTTAAACTTTCATGGCCTGGATGCAAATTAATCAAATGACCAAACTGAAATCTAAGAACACATCATAAACACAACTGGAGAATCTACCCTATTTGTTGGCCTATAAGTCACTGTGAAGCTTAAGTCAACTTAGCCAGTGTCTGTCCTTCATTCATAAACAAGTAGATGCCAAGTATAAGACAAGGCCAGAGCAATACCTCAACTTTGTTTCACTACTGTTTGATACACACATGAATTTTATCCTAGCTGTAACTCCACAAATTTACCAGTCAGCATAGTTAAATGTAGCTAAAAAAAAACTTACCGGTAATTTGTTTCACACCAAAAATGTGTAATATATTTCCTTTTACTATTCTGAGTTTCCTCTGTCCCTTGCCACACCATTTTTTTATATTTGGAGATTTATACTGGGGTACAGGGACAAAGTCCATTCCCTATCGAAAAAGTTGGAATTTGCCGACACCATTTGGTGCCAAAATGGGGTAGCCTCTTACTAGCTGGCACAGAAAACTTGAAAGACCTTTCCTTGAGATATACCTGCTTGAAATCGATAGGAAAATTATTTATTTTCTCAAAAATCATGAACATAGCATTCATCATATCTTTAAGCTGCTGACAGGTGAGATGAAAATGTGTTCTTGCTGAAATTTGACCTGGATCTGGCCATTTTTGTCCCAATGACATGACTATACAAATCTCGCCACCAACATGTCAATTAGGTCATATAGTCACGTGACATGGACAATAAACAAATTTCCAAAGTAAAAGTGGGGTAACATGGGTCAGAGAAAATGGTGAAGACATTTTCAAGATTAGTTGCAGATGCATGCGAGGAACAACATTTTGGTTGGGCACCAGTTTCTCTTAACAGCATTTGTTGTTGTTGAAGGGTATAATACTATTTTTCAGCACACGATATGCTATACATGGCAGCCATTATTAATGGTGGATGAAAAACCCGGGGAAAACCCCTGGAAAGAACCACTGACCCACGAGAAGCTACCAGCAAGCTTTCTCACATACCCACATTGGCCCAATCTGAGACTCGAACCCATGCAGACACTGACTATTTTAGAGAGTATCCATTCCACTAGAAGAAGAAGAAGATGAAGAAGAAGTAGAAAAATAACACTTCCCTAAATCGGTTGACGTGTCACAAATCAAAATGAAATTATTAGAAGATAAAATGTACCAAGCCTTCAGCACCTAAACTATCGAGTACCTTAAAAAACCACAAAAACATAAACAAAACCAGGTCCATACGTTAGCCACTGTCGGAATTCCAATTTTATGTTCAGTGAGGATTTAAACTAAAATAGATACATAAAACAGTATATTCAAGAACAAAATTGAAATCATCCATAGAAATCCATACAACTTTAAAGCAAAGAAAAAAATATGTAACTATTGAAGAAAAAAAAGTATTCCTTAAAACTGATGCATATTGTTTGTGTACGGTTAACTGGTGGGTCAATTTAAAAACAGGAAGCAAGTACAAAGATTGGTACTCTAAAGAAAAATGTATTAAACTTCGAAAGGATATATCATTTCCAAAGAAAACATTTAAAGGTAAACATTTTATTAGTCAATTAAGTCTTCTACTGCAGCAAGCCCAAAAACCATAACATATTAAGAGCATTATATTTCTTGGCAGATATAGATTCCTTTGTATTAATAATGCGGACCTGTAGAAACAGATACACTTTAAAATGACCGTGTTTTATGATACACGTAACTACAAAAAGATGATATTTTGGTGTTCCTCATATGAAAAAAAAAAGATACATGGATCGTGTAATTAGCTGAATACAAAAATGCTGTGGTTTTAGAAATAAGCTATATGCCTTTAGGACAAAACAAAGATGAAAAGTAAGTATTCTATGGTATTTAATAAACAATCTGTAATCGCAAAGTATTGAAAGTAAGCAAGAATATTTATTCAACAACCTGTTATCGCAAAGTAGCATAGGTATGCAGTGGGATTTGTTGAACAGTCTGTAATCGCTAACTATTTAAAGTAAGCAAGTATATTTATTAAACAACCTGATATCGCATATTATTTAAAGTGAGAAAGGTACAACATATCGTCTATTTAACCAAACTATAAATCTGCAACAAGTAGACTAATGAACTTGTTAGAGTTAAACCAAAATGGCATTAGTGAAATCTGATGAAATATTGCAAAACCAAAATATAGAAAACATATCGAACACATCAGCAGCGAAGCAGAGGAACTAAGAAAAGCTAATTACAATACATTTTACGGACTGTTAAAATACAAACACACAAAAAACATTTAACTGAACATTTAACAGATTTAGAAAATACTATTAAAAATACAAATTTTTAATAACAGAACAAAATTTACTTTTTGGCGAAAGGTTAAAAATGATTTTTCAACGAGAAGGTGTGACACCTGCAACAAGCAAATACATCTTTTTGTATGGCAACCCTTGGTCTAAACATAATAAATTTGGTAAAATGTCTTATAGGAGGAAATGGATGGGTAAAGGTGACACATAAGCACCGGTTGGTGACACATAGGCACCAGTTGACAATGTAAACCAAGAGATCTAAATACTGACATTATTTGTTCGAGTTAGATTAAAAGCACAAGCATCACTGATTATTTATTTCTGAAAGCGTAAAAAAGATGGCGTTTAAAATAAGCTGGGCAACTTGTTCCTTAATTAACTGATGATGTCATTCTGATTATTTTTGGCTGTAATTAACTTGTTGTATGTGATTCAAAACTCATGTTAACATTTGGCAACAAAAGGAATGAACACAAAATAACAATATGGGTAAGAAAAAAGAAAAACTATTTTCAGAAGTAAATTCAGTCAGATCACGCAACCACATACATAACCATAGACACTTGTTTATTTGCTTCATGAATAAAGTAAATTAGTTGTTTTTTAATCATCAGCTGTTTTAACTGTAGACCAATTACAATCTCTCACCGTTTGTCCTTTTGTCGAGATAAGAATAGACCAATTACAATATCGCACCATTTTTGACCTTTTGTCATCATAACTGCTAATCACATTCTTTTCTTTACGAATTGTTACTGACTGCTTTTCAATCGCTGGTATTGTATTATTTACCAGATCCGTATGTAAGCTTGTCAAATGGCTGTTGTATCCAATAATACTACCAGTTTTCATTCCCATATCAGGAGGTAAACAAAAATATTCCATTCCCATCACCAATAACATAATCTAGTTTTAACTTGTGGTTAGAGCGTCTGCTGCCGATGTTGGAGGTTGTGGGTTCGATCCCTGGCAGAGTCATAAAAAAGACTTATACAAATGGTACTAACAGCTGCCTTGCTTGACGCTCAGCATTAAGAGGTTATTGTTAGGACTGGTTGGCTGGTGTCAGGATAATGTGACTGTGTGAAACATGATGCTACATGTCTGCAGCATGATGCCCCAGTGACATCACTATAAACTGCCTCACTGCAGACATCGTAGCGAAATGATTGAATTTCTTTTAAAGCTATATTAAAAATCTTAACCAAACAAACAAAGTAATAATGCTCATGCCTTACGAAGCATGTCCGTTGTCAAATCGTTAGTTTCGGAGGTTCATAGATTGACATGTTGTCAAGCTCTTCAATTTTGGAGGCAAGTAAATCTTGAATGCAGACCACAATCCCACAATACCATGCAATAAGTGATCGGTTTTGAGAAAAACTGTAACTTATGACGTCTGGTGATCGCTTTTCAAAATATGTTTCCTTTCAGTTTTCTAAAAGCTACATTTCCAATGGCTAATTCACAGGTCAACAAAACATGACCCCTGTACGGTCGCGTCATATCTTTATATAGAACATTGGATATCTGATTTTCGTCAGATTGTTGTTGCAGGTGTTGTTGTTGTAGTGTTTAACGCCATTTTTCACCATACGATAGGCTAAACATGGCGGCCAGTATTAATGGTGGAGGAAGAACCGAGGAAATCCCCCCAAAAGAACCACCGACCAACGAGAAGCTACTGGCAAGCTTTCTCACATACCCACATTGGCTGAATCTGAGACTCGAACCCATGCAGACAGAGGTGAGATGGTAGTGATCCATAATGGAGAGCACTTTAGACCACTCAGGGCCATCTAAAGCATTTGTAAAACTAATCTTTTATATACAGTAGTCCCCCTCTTATACAGCCATCCCTTCTGTACCTTGAAAGTGGCCTTATAAGACGGGTGGCCTTTCCAGAGGGGGGAATACATTTCTATGAGAAGCAAATGTAATGTACATAGTTTGAAAGGTATATACTTCAAAGCATTTAATATCTTAGTTTAAAAGTAACATTAATCATTAAATGTTCTTCTTGTTATAATAACAAACTTATTTCAACTGAATATATGTTAATAGTTCTATATCTTGACGTAAGTGTGATATGTGAGTGGGTATTGGTGTCATGCACAATGAAAATACATTCAAAAACGTCATTTACGTCATTTACATCTTTGTACACGCATCTCTGTTAACGTGATGACTTGTTAACACTTGATAATGATTTATTCTGGTGTTGCTAACTGTACGTGATTTAATTATGCAGACAAAACTTCTGTCAAGTGGAAGAAATGCAGTTTTCATAAAGGAAGCCATAAAATTGTATTGTCATGTGATTTTTTGGTCTCTGTATGGTACCCTGTTTTCTTCTATGTGTGTGCCAATGCACAAAATCTATTTATAGCCTATGCTGACCCTGTTGTGATCTTAACAATTAAAACTACATTTGTAGTTATAATTATCAAAGAACTCAACATATGTGTTAAGCCCCAAACTCTATCAAAACATTAATGAGCCAATTTTGTGTAAACAAAGCTATTTATTGATAATGAATATGTACTATTAATCTTTAGTCAACACTTCTAACGTAAACTTGATACTGGGAGACATGTATCGATGATAGAGATAATCAATGCTGGCTGCATTAGAGAATCGGCTGTTCTTGAGGGTTGCTTTTGAATACAAACTCGTTGGTGCCAAGGGATTCTACCCGTAAGAAGCAGGTGGCTACCGGTCAGGGAGGGCCATTCAAGAGTGGGACTACTGTATATAAAAATACTAAAATACCTTAAAATGTTTGCTACCATGGTAAAAACAGTACCTATCAGTTATAGTTCACTTATACCACGACCAGTTGTATCGGACCGTTTCAGCAACTGCCGATATAATAAATAATAATAATAATGAGGACTTTGTATAGCACCTAATCTTTCGAAGCTCTAAGCACCTTACACCATCTATAATGATATTACTACATGACAGAAAAATAATGAAATTGGAAAACATAAAAAACATGCTGAAAACATGTAAGATACAAAACAAATGTTACTGATATCATAACTAGTATTTAATGAGAAATCAGTTAATTTTAAAAATATTTTAAATAATTGAAAATTGGGGAATTAATGAATTTTTTGCATGCGGCATAAATTTGTGAATCACTGAAAAATGGTTGCCAGCTATGTGTATGTATTTCAGATTATGGCAACAGGGAAATTTTATCACTAATGCTAAAATATATTTTCCAGAGTTCTGTTTGGATGAGAGAGGGTATTTTATACCTTACTACTGCCCCATTCATCTTAAGTTTTCTTGAAAGAGAAAACAGTAATAAACTAAATTGCCAATGTAAACTTAAATACAAACCAGAATTCTTCAGTTTCTAAGTTTAAGTAATCACAATATTTATATCCAAAAAGAATCAATTTAAATTCTGAAATGACCATTTGGTCACATTGTGTAATTTAATTTTTATGCATAATAACCTCACCATGCCCAACACATAAGAGTATTTGCACTTTCTGTAGTTAGGATGCACGTGGTTTTTATATTTCCTCATGTTAGTTGTTGCTCTAAATGATACTTCTGTACAAAATGCATCACTGGTTGAGAAACCAACACCATTAAGCACCTGGCATTACATGGTAACATATTCACAATATCCTATGGGTAGCCTAATTTTCCAATCTGATCTACTCTGCCAAACACCGGTTTTGACAAGAATGACCGGACTAAATCATTACTATATTTAATGAGCATATAATTAACACTGCAAACGATTTTGTTTTTGAGACAATGGATACCATAATTTAGACTAGAAGGAATTGTTGACTGATATCAATTGATAATGGTGCATTGCCTTTGTACAAGGAGTATGATCACTATTGTCACCTAACTTTAATGCAGGCTACAATTCTCCGGAAACCTCTCTTATCAGGCCATATTATATCAGAAGGTACAAAAATAAAAATGGATTGAATACCTGTCTTTGTCATGGATATTCATTTTCTAACTTATCAATTATATGTAATCAAATTACTAGTACATGCTGCTTTATAAGATGCACCAGAATTTAATACTGAAACACATGTATATATTTTGACATCCTTCTAATATCGGGTTCTAACTTTTTGAATGAAAATTGAATGAAAAAATTATCTGAATGGTAAATTCAATATACAGCTTGATGAAGAGTATAAGACAAAGCCCAGACTTTATGATCCAACATTATGGACTTATATGCCAGCAAATATTTATTATCTCTGTGAAATTCTTAGGCAACTGTTTTAGTTCTTTAGCTTTAACATAGAAGGTTTATATTTTAAATATTTTATAAAATATTTGATCTGGGTCCATGGACTCCTTGCTAGAATAGGCATCTTTCTCTTTGCCTCTTGTTATGCTGCTATTCCTAGTAGTGAAGCTGTTCTGATTAATTGTCCAGGTTGTCTTTCTACAGCTGCCTTATCCTTCTTTAACCATGGTACTCTTGCTGTTTTCTTCTTCTCTGCCTTAACAATTGATTTGCAGCTTTTACCTACAAAACAAATAATCCCTCTTCATTTTGGATGATAGATTCACCAAACTTTAATACTATTTTAACTACAAATTATTCAACTGTTTACCATTTAAGAAATGTGAAGAAACCAATACTGCCAAAAGGAAACATTGAAATTAGGATCTTGGGTTCACGCTAACACATATATTAGTTTACCATACTATTTAGTTTGCTTTAACAGCAACAGCTACAAGTGAATATCAATTACAAACATAGTAAACATTAGGTAAAAAGTTTAACCTCAGCATTACGGCCATATAGTATATGAAATCTAGCCAGTGAAAGAAAGAAACAAGTTCAGTTGTTAACATTCTCTAGGTACACATCAAATCACAAAAGGATTACTGTGCCATTAAACAATATATTAATTACATTTACACTGAAACAATGAGTTATGACATAAAATAAAGTTAAATTGTTTGGGATCACTGATTTTATTAAACAATCTTTATAGTACAGATGATAGTAATTCATAGTAATTTCTTTCATTATAATGTAAAAATATATTTCCATCAGTGCTCTTATGCTCTGAAATATAGTTATAAGCATACAGCAACGGGTCCAAACATTGCAGTATGATACACTTACATAACATGTGACACTCTTGTTTCAATAGATATTACATAAGTGCATATACTTAATATGCAAGCATCTATTGTTTCCTGGTATGAATAATCATAGGATCTGGAAAGTCGTTGTGTGTGACAACCATAAAGATAGTGAATTCATAGTCTTAGTAGTTTGTCGGAATCATATCAGTATCTTTTATTTTGGTAAGCATTGCACATCAACTTATTTCCAGTGCTAATCTCCAAAAGCATCAACTGTAATACATTACCTTCACAAAATTATGTCTTTTATTCTTCTTCCTCCACTGAACAACCATCTTGAAGGTCTTTAATAATATCTGTAAAGATAATGTTCAAATTTATTTTATATTACATAAAATGTATGAAGTGGATACTTGCCAATTGTTTTCATTAATAAAAAAATAGTATAACAAGGTAACCAAACTATCTTGTGAAATTTAAAACTGGAACCTGACTATCAAATATGTGACAATGTCCAGCTATCATTTTTATTTGCGAATGCTTTCATCATATTTCCTGAAGTTACAAAAGCTACATATCAAATACATTGAAATAATTACACAGAAAATGTTCGCTTGACATGACATACTGTCTATCTATGCTACATATCTGGGTTAAATATCAAAAGGACAAATCAATTGACAAGCAACACTGCAGAATAATGGGACAGTTTTGTTTTTGTTTTTGATGGTTTAACGCCATTTTTCAGCACAATATAGGCTATACATGACGGCCAGTATTAATGGTGGAGGAAGAATCCGGACAACCCCCGGAAAGAACCACCGACCCACGAGAAGCTACTGGCAAGCTTTCTCACATAACTACATTTGCCGAATCTTAGACTCGAACACACGCAGACAGAGGTGAGATGGCAGTGGTCCGTAACGGACAACGCTTTAGACCACTCTGCCAATCTGGGCCCCATAATAGGACAGACTTTGGATAATGATGATGTTTGTAATGATAATGACAAATACTGGATTGCAAAAGAAACCAAAAATGAATGATTCTTAAGCTACAATAGGTCAGTAAAATCAAAGAGATTATATTTAAACCAGTTATCTGAAAATTTAACACGCTGAATGTCATCTATACGTAAACTTTGTGCTTTACTTCGTTTCTTTATTTTGAGGACAATTGTTGAGAGGAGTCATGATAATCAGTCTTTGGTTCTTTCAACAATCCATTCGCAATTTTTCTATGCATCAGAACTAAGAAGCTTTATAAAAAAAGCTCAAAAACTACCAAAGTCCTTCATCTGAATTACCTGCAATATCATGTGACAGAAATATCCCTGCTAAGTTATGTTCAGAAGAATCAAAGAATTTCTTTACATATTTTGCAAAGTTTTGGTCACTGAATTAATGTAATATACAACTATTCACACTTGATAAAAATTCACATTGGCCTACCATCAATCTGTATCTTGTCTAGACTTTGTCCTCATGTTCAGCATATTTAAAAGACATTTAAAATATATTTTCTTTGAAAAAAATCAGACTCCATGCTGTACACCGCATTATAAGAGTGTTTGCAAGTTTTCGAGGGAGTGGTGTACTTGCCATTTTGATTACATAATGCACCATAAAGTACACATACCGCATCTTAAAAAAAACAGGAGACTTGCAGCTAGTTTTTCCCTGTATTACTTTTCCCTCTGGCTACCTTCTTTGTATAATATCAGTTCTCCCTGATATTGTAAAATGTGATCATTTTTCTTCACGCTCTTTCCAGCAAATACACCATGTCCTGCAATATAGAGAATGTTGTTCATGTCTCAGTTAATAAAGGCAAATCATGGCCACTAACAAAGTCAATCTGTCAGATGAAACGTTGAGCTGCACCGATGTCACTTTTTGCCAATTATGCTGATACCGCGTATGGCCGATTAATAAAATTGTCGATACCGATTATGAGATTATCACAGTATAAATACTCGTGTATAAGCTTAATAATTTAGGGAGAAAAAAATTGCAGGGGGACTAGATGAAAGTAAAAGATCAATCAATTACTAAATATAGTATTACATACATTTTCAAAATGTGACATACAAAAATGGTACGCAATAAATAATTTTTTTAATTCAGTTTAGAAATGACCGTTTTACTTTTGGGATAATCTTTCATTAACTAAGACTTGATATCTCCACACAATTTCTTGTGATCTACACGAAAAGTAAATGAATTCAGAACCTTTTTGTAGGTGGGTTGTAAGCACAAATAAAACAATTCCAAAAAAAATTCTCAAATGAAGCAAAGAAAACAAGAATTTTGAGATCAGAAATAATGTTTAGTAATGGCTTGATGGTCTTAAACTAACAGAAATGATCAAAAAAACTTTTGTAATACTAAGCAATCCCAAAAATATACTAAGTAAATTTAAAACAAATTTATTCTCAAAAAAGTCCAAAAAGTTTTATCAAAAGTCCTAAATAATAAAGTTCTAATTGAATTCCTGTAATCTCAAACTGACTGATGTGCCAGTAATAAAATAATCCAAGATATCCTTCTCTTACTTAATTCACTATAGCTACAAATTAATGTTTCAGACCAAGATTATTTAACACTTTGTAATGCCAGTAAATAATTGAAATAGTTACTTGCACCAAAACTAAAAACAGAACATGACAATAAGACTGAGTCCACCATAGATACTAAAATAGGAATGAGTAATGTTTTAAATAACCAACATTGATATAAACAGCTAAGACACAATATTAGAGCCAGAATGTAGGTCAGTTTCTTTTGGAAACATTAAACTTGCAAACAAGTGAGTTTCCAAATTAAAAGCCAATGTCATAGACTAAATGTTTGTGATACCTTTATTGATATTAAGTCTAACATTTAATCTATATTCACTGAAAAGTATTAACTATGTATAATGTAGTTTACAAAATCAATCACAAAATACAATTACACAAAATCATCAAGAAAGTTAACAAATAACGCAAATTAACCGGTTACTAGAAAAACAGTTATATATGCTGAAAAAACTAAATAAGTTGAAAAAGCGAAATACACATGTATTTACATGTTCCCTCAGTATATATTGGTTTCCACACATAAGTTATTATTTGAATAATAATATAAAGCAAAATAAAATATGATTTGTGATTTTGATATGAATTATTTACTTTTTTTGCTATTTATAGCACAATTCATGTAATGATGTCACTAGGTCATACTTGATTTGACAGACCTGATACATACGAAGGGAAAGGGAAAAGTAAGGAAGTATCAAAAGTATTTGCAGACATAATATATTATATATTTACTACAACTTTTAATAATATAGTTTTTGACAAATAAATAACAATTAATTTAATATTTGTTTAAAAGGTTTCCAAATTAGTTGGCATATTTATTCCAGGTAAATCTAGCTCAAGTTATGGTGCAGTCAATAATACAGAAGTTTTACTGATTGAAATTTGAATGATTGATGGATGAGGACCATCCCAGGAAAGACCAAAACGTCAAATATGATTTACCATCAGATACCATTTCAAGAATCAAGTGATCTTAATGTCCGATTATAATATAAAATAAAAATGTCTCACCTATTCTGAACATTTAGAGAAGTTGTATTTTAATTTGCAATATGTATACTTTTAATTTATTCAAAGAAAATCTGAATCAACTTACACATCGTAAGGTGTAGACAACTGAATTCCAGTTGAATCTATTTTAAAAAAAAGAAAAAAGAAAGCCAATTCTGAATTTTCAAATCACATAATGACTTACATCATGAGGCTGAACATGCATACTTGTTCAATAGTAATTATCTGTACCACACAGGACTGGCCATTCAATGAGGCAAGATTGTTTTTTTCTCTACCTAGATATTTTTTCTTCATTATTAAATTCATCATAAGATAAATTTATTTAAAATAAGAAAATAATGACAAGGTTGATTTTTATAATACAAAACTCAAAACTGTCACCTCAATAATACTATGACTGGATTTCAAAAGAAATAGTACATAATATTACCGAGAACTTTTCTGGGCATCTACCAACATTGCCCGTAGCCAAAAAAGACCAAAAGCAAACGTACTTACTTGTCACTTTAAATTTGACTAGTCTTTTTCTTGCTCATGTTTATTAGGTAATATGCACTTCAGGTAAAGAGACACACAAGTTGAGACTCTTTTGTAATTTTGGAAAACCCCTCCACAACACTTGATCTGATCTTGTTGTGTTCATGCATGGGGTAACAATCAGAACTTTTGCAGTAGTTTTGCATCAAATATAAATGCGATTTGTTGTAAACTGTTTGATGTCTATTGTTCGTAATCGTTATTTTCACTGATTTTCACATGATACTTAACAAAGTATATTGTATGAACTGCAAAATAAATAAGGAAATGGATGTCTGTATATTCCGATAACATAGTATTGAAAGATTTTTTAAAAACAATAAGCTTCATTGCACCAAATGTACACAAAATTGGTCCATTTGCACTTTCTTAATTTTTAGTTTCATGTTATGAACAGGATTCTGTAATATGCATTTGCAAGCACTAAACAAATCGGAGACCAATCTTGGCATTACTGGTACTAATCTGTCTTTTAATTCTGTAAAGCCATGTTAGACAACTGCCAACTTGACACCAACCATAATGCTGATCGATCGAATGAGAGATATTTTCCACTGAATCCTTTGTAGCTGCAAAGAAGTACATCAAAAATAGACAAATCGGCTATATACTATTGAAAGAATCTGATTTTCATGTTTTATATGTACCGGTATTTCATTTCCTGGTCTCAATAGCCAAATGCCCAAATAGTCATAAACAGGAAGCTGTATTGAAATACATGTACTTAAATGTCTTAGTTCTATATTACGATTAGGTTGTTGATGCATTTCCATGACCGCTAAGTATTTTTTCTTGTGTTTTATTAATAATTATAAAAATTGTTTTTATATTTTCCTTATAAGAACCACTAATTATTAAGACATGTGGATAAAACCACACATAATTGCTTAAATTTGGTGAACATTTTGAATGTTAGAAATTAGGGCATAACTGACTTTTGATCCGGAAATCGGATTCCACCGGATAGTATGAACTTCCGATTAATCGGACAAGGCAGGAACGACCGATTCGGATAATAAAAATAATAAAGTTGAATTTCTATAGCACTGTGTCTAACACTGCGTGTCATTCGATAGTGCGTTAATAAAGTTAAATAAGAAGTCAGAAAAGTCCAATATGGTCAACACAACCACGCTGTGAGACAATCTAGGACACACGGTACTAATTCAACTCCAATGGTAAACATATGGAAACACTGTCATATTCAAAATTCAATAACTTAACATTTCTGGGTGCTGATGATCAGACTTATATTTTTCCATGCACAACTAACCTTGATGTAAGTTTTTAAATGTAGAAAAACATAGGACCCGCGGCATGTTGTTGACATAAATTTGCAAGAAGCACATGTTATTGATTCTGCACCAAATGAATCAGGTGCTACTTTCATTATTGACTACTAATAGGTGAAGCCTCTAAATTTACTTCAATTGCATCAATAGAATTTTGTCTATAATTTTTTTAAATTACAGATAGGATAAGCTCTCAAAAAATATTTTTACTAAAATTTTAATTTTCATTATTAACCAATTATGGACCACCAAAGCCGTATATACTCCATTTTTAGACTGGTTCACAGCTCTTCCGTAATAATTAGTACCGTGTGTCCTCTATTTGAACTGGCAGGTGAAAACCGGAAATGATGCTGGATATGGTAAAGTACTAAGTAACATGCTAGACACGGCAAAACCAGATACCAGAAACCCGGAAACGGAAGATGAAATTTTTTCGAAAAAAAAATACAGATTTAGCGTTTCCGATTAATTGAATCGTATCCGGAATCAGAAAAATTTCATGCCCAAAATCCGGAATCGGAAATCAGTAGAAAAATGCTAATCGGTTATGCCCTATTAGAAATGCACCTTTCCCATGCTAAAATTGACGTTTTTTTATTGCTAGTTTTATAACTGTGTACAATGGTTACTATCTTTATTATATAAAACATTGTCTAATTCTATAATAGGAGATACCATTTAAATTCCAAAGGGTTATATGATCTAAACCAATTTTATCTTGTCATGTATGAGAAAATAAAAAAATGCTCCAATTGGAAAAAAAACATAACTAAGATGTCGCGTACAGTAAAAATGCAATCAGAATTGGGAGAAGATTTATAATTGTGTACATGTATATTAAACCTTGTGTCATTACTTTTCATGGACTGAACAGGTGGTTGCATTAAGTGTAAATTAAGGTTGTATTTTGGGGTTGTTTGTTTTAAAAACAACCGGTTGTAATTGAGAATTGAATTGTTCATACCTGGACTGTTCAAAAGAAGATCAACAAGGTCTCGACGTCTGTGTGTACGTTTCTTAAGATTTTAAATAATAAACTCGTTGCAAAATGGGTGCTTAGAAACACCAGAACACACATCAGTAATATCTTATATACCATAGTGTGTATTCGTGGTGAAAGTATAATTCATATTTGTCACATAATATTAGTTATGTAATAAATTAATATGTAGTTTCTTTTCTGCAAGTGATGCAACATCAAACTAAAAAGAAGCTGGAAGCGACAGTTCGTACAGTAACAAAATCTAATATTAACAGCCTGTATAGCAATTTATAGACAAGTTTAATGCTTTAGCTATTAATAATAAAAACATATTACTATTGATTTAATATTGATTTCTAAAGTTGGTTATTATGTTGTGGTTATTAAATATTACATGTGTCTTATTATGTTATGTCTCACTCTGCAGTGGTGTCATCCTGAATGACTACAACGATGGAGAGATGGCCACCCACCCCACCCCCTCTGTCTCTCGCTCTCTCTGCACCACCCACCACTGCATTGCGTGGAATTCCGAAAATATACGCAAGCTGTACTTACATCAATATAAGTTCATTGCTGAAAATGGAATAAAACCAAGTTGTCACAAATAATCACAAATAATAATTATAATAATATAAAAACTAGTTGTACCAGTCCCGGATTACACATTAGGCACAGTAGGCAACTGCCTATGGGCCCCGCGACTTTTAGGGGACCCATGAGACCGTGACGAAAGAATTTTACTTACTTACTGTTAAGAATAGAGGCGCGTGACGACGCTGACGTCATACAATAATGTTTTCAAGTTAGTCTAGTAGTTAAGTTAAATTAATTTAAATAATTATAAATAAAATTGATAGGCCCTAGATAAAATGTCTGGCACTGGTAGGCTAATTTAAACGAGTGAAATCGACTGGGCACTTGCGTTCTACTTCTAGTAGGCACCAGGCCGACTAGGGGTCTGGGGCCCCAAACGTTTGACTGCCTATGGGCCTCCACAGTGCTTAATCCGGCGCTGAGTTGTACCCTTTACTCCTACGTCGTGGACACTCAACCACAACAAATCAAGTTGTGGCTACGACATCGTAGCTAAAAAAAACTAGTAGCTATTTTGGAGGGATACAGTTAACAACTTGAAAAATAATTGTTTTATTACTTACCAGTTTGATTCAATATGTCCTGCCATCTTCCAAGAATTTACTGTAGTGTATTAGAGGCTAATCCTTGCAGGAATGGAATCAATGTACGCAATATAAACAATTTTAAAAAACGCACCAAGACACCGCACAAACGGACGCCCCGGGCTTAAAATACCGCACTCTTTTCAGGTATCGCCAGTTTGCAATTATTATAAAATTATTTTTTAAAACCAGTAATTATATTTAAAAGTCACATTTATCTGTATATAAAATTTACAGTGACATTGCCAAGTAGCGATGTTCTGATTGGATGGCAGTCTGAGATCACACGCCTTCTGATTGGCTAATAGTTCGCACACTAGTTAAGCATCGAAAGCGCCAAAAGGAAAGCCGCAAATTGTGTGACCTTTACACACGAGTGTAACTCTATGTCAAGCATTTTACAAAAACACGTGGTTTATCTCATATGATCATTCTCAACCATTTTCCGATATATCATTTCGAGGACTAGTGTGTAAGTCCTCGAAATGTAGTACAGTCCTCGAGATGTTGGTGTGCAACCCAACTCAAGTCCTCGCAAGTATAGCAAAACACACACACACACATTTTTCATGTCATAGTGGATCATCACACAAAACACATAAATACACTGCCTATCTATGATGATTTATAATAAATGAATCATTATGAATGATTTAAGAAGGACCTACAACTATAGTGACCGACATGGCAATACACCCCCACCGCCCCCTTTTATATATTAAAGTTCAGCATTGCAAAAATCAAGAAAATGAAACATTAAACATTAAAAATTAAGGAACATGTTAGAGAATAAGGAGACATTGAATTTAACAGCCAAAGTCACTCCCCTGTCAATTCACTGACATTGCTTCTTTTTTTCTCACTTCTCGGTCTTTTCCGTAGGCTTGGCTTTCGATCAATGTTCTTTGCGCCATTTGAAACATAATTTTCCTGTGGGTGAAATTGTTTCTGTTATGTCTTGCATTTTGGTTTTTAAATTTTTAATGAATTTCGGGATTTTTTTATTTTGCGTTTTTCCTCAGTTTAACAGCGCCAGGTATGCTGTTGACGTAATATGCGGAATAATTTCTTTGCCAACAGTAGGCCTAATTGCTTTCAGTCTGTTTATATCGCATATCTGAAATCTACGAACTGGAGGTCTACTACTTAATATAATAGCTGAACCAGCTCGGGAGTATGCCATGGCTTCCAGTCACTGTTTTTTGTTTGTTTTCTTTCTTTCTTCTTTTTTAAAATAAAATTTATTTTATTAATTTGTTCAATGATTCTGCATTATTGTATGTCCATGAGTCCTCATTGAGATTATTTCTTCTTGGTTCATTTACTTGGCGACGCAATTTATCTTTTACTTGCTGTCATAATATTGAATGAAGAAAGGGTGTTCATGAAAAAGTTGCTTCATTTCTGAGGATATTCTATCAAAGACGACGTATCTGTCCGAATTTATCAACCCGTCCTCGACAAAATATTGTATCTACAATTGTTCTTTTTAGATTACCAGTCACGCCAACTTTTCTTTGGAGCTGGAATGTAACGTTTTTTTTTGTTTTGTTTTTGTTTTGTTCTTTTTTTAATGTGCTCTGTACATTGCACCCAAAATACATTTGGGAAGGATATCTCCACAGTTCTGGCCGGGAGTGGGGAGAGTTCTACATCTTTACAAAATAACTCATGCTTGCATGTGTTGTCTTGTTTCGTCTCTTTTGATGTTGTTCTTGGGTATGGCTGCAATTTGGGATAGAAATGTTTTGTATTGCGTCTTTGTGTCTGTTCATTGTTATCGTTCCTTATGATATACTCTGGTGTATGTATACATTTATTGTAAGATTATTTGACCCGTGCGTTTTCTTTTCTTCTCCACATGCGTCTCAAATTAGCACTGTTTTGAGCTGAATGTTTTGGTGACAATTGCTGCTTTTAAAATGGTATGTAGTATTGAATTTTCTGTCTTTCTTATCTCTAACATCGCGTCGGCAATAGTTTTTGAGAAAGTGTTTTGGTTTTACTAAATCCTTTAACATTCTTCTCGATACGTTTGTTCCTTGCTTGTTGTAAGTTCCGTGTCCCATTTAAAAAGCCGTTTCATTTTAATTCGTCATAAACTGTCGAAGGTTTTGAGTAGAGCAGTCTATCAGATATTTTTATCCATCGTTTTGGGATTTGTTCTCACGTATGGCCGAATGATATTTGGTTGAGGGAGAAAAAAACACTATCTAATTGTTGTGAATAAGGTACTACCCGATGACCCATGTCTGTTACTGATACTGGAAAGTGTTGTAAAAATATGCACATATTCAGATTCATTTGAGATTTTCAGATTTATTTGAGTAATATATATAAACTCCTCCACCCACATTTATGAGAAAATAATTTGAGTTAATACATAATTTAATGTAGTATGCGGTACGTTATCGATGGCTTTCGGTAAATACATAGACAACTGTAGTCTGGTCCCCTGCTTAGTATGCTCCCATGCGTTGCACTCCGCTATACTTAGTATAGCGGAGTGCAACGCATGGGAGCATACTAAGCAGGGGACCAGACTAAGACAACTGCCGCCACCTGGAGATGATATCTCGTGACGCGTGAATACACTTGAGAGTTCTGCAAGTGGTAAGTCAGTAGGAATAACGGGAAAAGTAGTATTAAGTCGACTATTGGCATGTGCGACTTGTAAAGAGAAAAATAAATTCAGACGGTTTTTATATATACTATTAAAGGTGGCCGATATTTCGATATAAAGTACATTGTATCTTAAAGGTTTATTTGACATCTCTGTATATTTTTACTTTCGATTTCTTTAATAATGGCTGATAACATGATCAGTGCAGTGTTGGTCCGTCGCCACTCTGCACCACAGGTGCACAGATATCATTTCTTAAGTAAGACGGACAAATTAATATTATTATTGATCCTAAAATTTGTGCAGACATTTTCACAGTTTCTGAAAGTGCAATGAATGAAGTACCAAATATATAAAATGTAACAATCAAGCTGTTTTTAAATAGTATAACCATGAGGAATATCTGGGAATATTTTTTCCTTCAAAATCAAACCGTATGCAAAATACATATGATTGTATACAAAGGTAACATAGTTACAAATATAAGTACTAATTGAAGGTAACATAGTTACAAATATAAGTACTAATTGATGTATACATTTATGGATTCAGATCTTGATAACAGACTATTATAGTCCTACAAGTGTCGTATTGAATGGTCAAAGAAAATTATATTGGCAATACTTAATTATCTTGAATAAAAGTATTTTGTAATGAATGAACAAAACAATTTTTGGCTGGAATTTATTATTTTTAATAGCTTATTTGCTCATTTAAAAAAGAAGCAACACTGAAAACTATGCAATCGTTTGTTGCATGGGCACCAGAAATCTTCATTGTATATTTTAAACACCACAGACCATTTGCCATTTAACATTATTAATTTACATATAATTAAAAAACCTTTTAATTTATTACCAGTTGTAAGAAGCAGATTTACACAGATTGCTGAGAGATACTCTCTTTGTTTTGTATATAGTGAGCACCTTGAACATTTTTTTGCCAGTTGTCACAAGTTTTGTGGATACAAATAATGTCTCACTGAGCTATCTGTCAATAATTGCTTTTTTTCAGAAGAAGAATATTTTAATTCCAATTATGAATGTGGCAAATATTGACTTGAAAAAAAAGATATTGATAATCCAAATAGTAGACATATAAACAATTGGACATACAAATGATAACTATTAAATGATGAGATTAGTTTTATTATACAAGATATGCATAAATGCAATGTTTGAATTACTCTCAATAACAAAATTTCAGATACAGGCATATATATTACATCTCAAATGTTAATGGAGTCTGTTATAAAGTCTTCCAAAAATTTCAAAAACACTAACATTTTCCTGACAAGGCCCCCCCCCCAATTCTTCCACATCCAAGTTTAGTTCCAACAGTATTTATCGGTCTGCAGAAAATATACACATATTAGAGTAATAACATCATGCTATTTAAAGGTACTTTAATTTTCTGTACTACCTGTAAGGTATGTATTTCCTGTAAAACATGCATTTCCTGTAAGACATGCATTTTCTGTAAAACTTGCATTTCCTGTAAGACATGGATTTCCTATAAGAAATGCATTTCCTGTAATGTTCACATTTCTCATAAGACATGCATTTCCTACAAGACTTGTATTTCCTGTAAGGTGTGCATTTCCTGTAATGTTCACATTTCTCATAAGACATGCATTTCCTACAAGACTTGTATTTCCTGTAAGGTGTGCATTTCCTGTAAGGTGTGCATTCCTGTAAGGTTCACATTTCCTGTAAGACATGCATTTCCTATAAGGTATGCAGTTCCTGTAAGGTGTACATTTCCTGTAATGTTCACATTTCTCATAAGACATGCATTTCCTACAAGACTTGTATTTCCTGTAAGACATGCATTTCCTATAATGTTCACATTTCCCATAAGACATGCATTTCCTATAAGGTATGCATTTCCTGTAAGACATGCAGTTCCTGTAAGACATGCAGTTCTTGTAAAGTACAAACTTTACATTTTTTATCTACTGTACAGTTGTTGTTGTACTGGTATCTCCAAATATCAGTTTAAAACAGATGTGAACTAATTTTATTTTGCAAAGGACTTGTCCTAATTTAAAATCATTAATATCCTGATAGACTTCTTTTTCAAACTTATATTTTAGTTTGAAATAAATTTCATTTTATTATACTTAGAGTGAAGTTGCTTTTTTGAGATGTCCAAATTGTCTGGAAGTTTTTCACAGAGGAGTCTTGTTTTTTTTGGCCATGGATACATTACTGAAGAATTATCAATGTACATATACAGTAGTCCCCCTCTTATACGGCCACCCCTGTTGCACCGGAAAAGTGGCCTTATAAGGCGGGTGGCCGTTCCAGAGGGGGGCTAAATTTATTATGAGAAGTACATGTATATGTAATGTACGTAGTAAGAAAGCTACATACTTCAAAACATTAAATATCTTCGTCTAAATGAAACATTAATCAATAAAAGTTTTTTTGTCATGATAAATTTATTTCAACTGAATATACGTTACTATTTTTGCTTTCTTGGCGTAAGTTTGATATGCGAGCGGGTATTGTTGTCATGCACATTTCAAATGGATTCAAAAACGTCATTTGCATCTTGGTACATACATAATTATCTTTCCATTTTCCCACTGCTGCTGAATAACCTTCTTATCGGTTATTACTTTGTTTATTCAAATTACTTCAACATAAACTTGTTTTTACGAGTCTTTTGTTCATACGGCCTCCCCCCCCCCCCCCCCCCGATGTCGTCGAGTAGAATAACCGACTTTCTTCGAAAATAATGTATCCGTTAACGTGATGACATTTTAGTGTTTGGCAATGATTTATTCGGTTATTGCTGACTGTATGCGATTCAATTATGCAGACAAAACTTGTGTCGAGTCTACGAAATGCAGCCTTCGTAAAGGAAGCCATATTGTTTGGTCACGTAATTTTTCCCGGTCTTTGTCTGGTACCCTATTGTCTTTTTGAAGGTTGTCTGTGTGTGCCAATGTACAAAATCTATTTTTAGCCTATGCTGACCTTGTTATGATTATAACAATTACGTCTGGTTATAATCATCAACGAGAAGAACTCAACATAGGTGTTAAACCCCAAACTCTATCAAAACATTATTGAGCCCATTTCCTGTAAACATCGACTTTCATAGATAACGATATACTTTAAATCTTTAGTCGACATTTTTAACGGCGACTGAGCACTCGGAGACGTGTATCTACGATAGAGATAATCAAAATTACTTACCTTACGTCAAGATTTGAATTAATTATTGGTTCTGGATACATTTAAAAATAAAATGAGGCCGCTCGTGAGGGGGAAAATTTTATATTATTGCACAAAAATGCTGGCCGCTGGTCGCGTTAGCCGGGTGGCCTCTCGTGAGGGGTACTTTTGAACAGAAACTCGTCGGTGCCAACGAATTCTGGCCGTTTGGAGCGGGTGGCCGCTGGTCAGGGGGGCCGTACAAGAGGGGGACTACTGTATATATTAAAATTTCCACAATAAGTGTCATTGATTAGTACCATATTTGTAGGGGCTTCAAGTGGCCGAGTGGTCTAAAGCACTGTCTGTTATGGATCACTGCCATCTCACCTCTGTCTGCGTGGGATTGAATCTCGGATTCACACAACATGGGTATGTGAGAAAGCTTGCCAGTAGCTTCTCATGGGTCGGTGGTTCTTTCCGGAGTTTTCCTGGTTCTTCCTCCACCATTAATACTGGCCGCCATGTATAGCCTATCTTGTGCTGAAAATAATGGCGTTAAACCATAAAAACAAAACAAACCATATTTGTAGACCATTTTCCTGCAGAGTTTTATTACATGAATAATAAGCAGTTTGGATGTAAAAAGTCAGTAAAAGCATTTAACCATAGATATGATAATGCTGAAGTCTGTCTCTGATTAATTGATTAATTGGTAATATTTAAACTGTAGTATGGACACCTAGTGCTAACTTCAATGATGGGTATAAAGTATTGGCAACTTGATTGCTATTTGATGACAAAGAGTGTAACTTGTAGGCAACACTGTTACTGTTCATGACAAAAATGTAACTTAGAAGCAACACTATTAATGTTCTTGACAAGAGTGTTGGTTATAGGAAACACTGTTACTGTTTATGACCAGAGTGTAAGCTTTAGGCAACACTATTACTGTTTATGACAAGAGTGTAATTTATAAGCAACAATGTTACTGTTTATGACCAGAGTGTAACTTATAGGCAACACTATTACTGTTTATGACAAGAGTGTAATTTATAAGCAACAATGTTACTGTTTATGACCAGAGTGTAACTTATAGGCAACACTATTACTGTTTATGACAAGAGTCTAACTTATAGGCAACTAAATTTATGTTCATGACCACAGTGTAACTTATTGGCAACTCAATTACTATTCATGACCAGATTGGGCAAAATATAAGTTTTGCTATTGGATCCAAAGAGATTTTTTTGTATGATCCATCAATAGCAATTAGGCTTTATTGCTTAGATACAAGGATTGCAAGGCATGTGTATAATTTAATACTGACTTTTAAAGCTTTGTTATATTTTTCCTCGTTACTAAGTTATTCCCAAGAACACTTGTTGAAAATGTGAGTTCTAACTATGTGTAATGTTCCACACATTTTCTTTATTTCCTATTCAGAATAAATTTCTTAACAATTGTGTCCAGTATGAATAAAAATTACATCCTAAATTTGGTGGTATTATCATTAAGGCACTTTTTGATAATTTTTTCATGTAAACCCTTTGGTAAATACATCATGATTGCACATTAAACATGCGATATTCATTAAACGGGTGATATTAATTGCATTTAAATAAGTACAACTGCTTTAGACAGTATTTTTCTTAAAAACTTTGAGTATACTCAGGCTTAGTGCATTTTGACTCAATGGTCTGAAACTATGTACTACCATGTAATTTGAGAAGAGTGAAAACCAACATATTTTATAAATTCAACAAATAATTTTTTTTTCAAGAATAGAAAGTGATCTTTAATTAGAACTTATAGAATTGCAAATTAAATACCAAATAGTCCAAAAGCTATTATCACAATTCCTAACGAATGAAGTTCTAATTGAATTCCAGTGGTGTTTAAAGTAAGATCCAGTGCTGAAGGTGTTGATGTGCCTGTAGTTTTAAATGTACTACTGTATCAGTGGCCTGAAATATAACGATGCATTAACAGTTTTCCAAATAAGCACAGTGATGTAATCCAAGATGTCCTTGTCTGAATTTACTGTAATTCCAAATTAATGTTTATGTCCGATATTTTTATTGAGCACTTTGTATTTCCAGAGAATATTAATTTGAATAAATAATTTCACCCAAATCAAAATCTGATCACAACAATACAAATGATTCTGCTTCTGATGTTAAAGCAAGAATGAGTAATTTCTAAAGTAAACAAGATTTTAAACTCTTGCAACATTTGTTAGGTTGTGATTGCCATTTACTGAAAATATTCAGTCACTTAATGGAATTTTCAATTTTAGAACATTATAAGTTCTCAACAAGACAAAATCTGTTGCCAAAATTACTAAAATTATACTAAAGAGTATAGTAAACATCATGTACAACAGGTAATTCAGTAGGAATTTCAATATTATTGGCCAATAGTAAAAAAACATGCTTACTTTTATAGATAATGATTCTAATATTAGACCTGAAGTCGTAGTGATCGCTCTAGTGGCCTAGTGGTTAGAATGTTTGCTGTGGAAGAAGGAGGTCGTGTGTTCGATCCCCAGCTGAGTCATACCAAAGACTTACAAAAATGGTACTAACAGCTGCCTTGCTTGGTGCTCATCTTTAAGAGGTTAGTGTTAGGACTGGTCTTCATGGTGTCAGGATAATGACAGGGTGGAACATCATACTACATATCTGCAGCATGATGCATGATGCCCCAGTATTAGACATCACTATAAACTGCCTCACTGCAGACATCATTGTGATATGACTGAAACATTGTTAAAGCTATAACGCTACTTTAAAAATCCTAATCACACACACATACACACACACACACACACACAGAGTCATAGTGAAATATTAACTTTGTTTTATTTGCTCATGAAAACAAAAACTTGTCATGTACACAAAAAATTTAATTTTGCTACATTAAAAATTCTAATCACACACACACACACACACACACACACACACACACACACAGAGTCATAGTGAAATATTAACTTTGTTTTATTTGCTCATGACAATGGACAAAGGCAGGTCCAAATTACAATTATACATTACATATAATCATGGAGAAAAACACTAAAATTAACAAACAATACAAATTAAATACACCTTAAACCTAGATGTTTCAGACAAGACTGTAAGATAATTGCTAACTTTGACTAACAGTGAACTGTTTGAGTACATATACATACATTGTATTAGATAATATCTTTCAGAATTTTGCGAAGATCTGTAGCTCAGATACTTACACTTTATTGCTGAGTGTACCATTGTCAAATGCTTTGTTTGAAGTATACAAAGCATGTATACAGATATACAACCTGTTAATTAGCAAACTTGTTAATAAGGATTTTTAGTCTTTATCAAGAAGCCTATTCAGCTACAATGGATATTTGTCTGTTACTTCTTTTAAAAATAATAATAAGAAGAAAAACAACATTACTTATATGCTTTGATCTAGCTCGCCTGGTTTATGATTGATGCATATCATCAGACATGTTCTCAGATTTAAATGGTTAAAAATAGAAGAGATAACACATTTTATTGAAACCAGTTCAGGTTCTAAAATTATATCAAAATTGATGTTCCAGAGTATATGACTCAGTTATTTTACAAAATATCTTCTCCCTATGATCTTAGATTGAATTTTAATAATTTAGAATTACCAAAATCTTGTATTAACCAGTTCAATGGAAGTCAACAATATTCAGGCCCTATAAATAATCTTAGATTGAATTTTAACAACTCTTTAGAATTACCAAATCCTTGCATTGACCAGTTCAATGGAAGTCAACAATATTCAGGTACTAAACTATAATCTTAGATTGAATTTTAACAACTCTTTAGAATTACCATTGACCAGTTCAATGGAAGTCAACAATATTCAGGTACTAAATTATAATCTTAGATTGAATTTTAACAACTCTTTAGAATTACCAAATCCTTGCATTGACCAGTTCAATGGAAGTCAACAATATTCAGGTACTAAACTATAATCTTAGATTGAATTTTAACAACTCTTTAGAATTGCCAAAATCTTGTATTGACCAGTTCAATGGAAGTTGACAATATTCAGGTACTAAACTATGGAACCTCCTTCCTGCTCACATCAATCTGCAAATTCAGTTAAATCCTTCAAATAAATGGATATGGAGTATTTCAAACCTACATGTTAACAAGCTAGAAAAATACAAGTTTTAGTTCTGAGATTTATCTCAATGTTACCTGTCAGATTTATCATGTTTGCTTGGCATATTTATAAAAGTATATAAAAATGTCTTTTGTATATAAATTAAATGTATGAACATCTCTACTTTTATACCTTATGTTGTGTTCTGATAAAATTTAATGCCTGCCACATTTGGCCAGAAATGCATAAAGGTTTATATAAATTACCTATGCAGAAATACCTAAAGGTATATATAAATTATCTATGCAGAAGTGATCATTAATTGCTATGTATAAAAGATCTTGCTGAAAGTCCTTTTCAAAATGCAATTATTGGAGAGATGAAACAAAAATGCAGCTTCATAATGTATTTTAACATGTATGTTTTTATGTGCTTGTATATAGTTATTTTAATGTGAGAGAGAATCTTTAGCAATAATATATTTTGTGTATATTGATGTTTTTATGTAGTATGAACATATTTTATATATACATGTATTTTTGTTTATGAGTAGCATAAACATATTTTGTATATATATGTATTTATGTTTTTGTGTAGCATAAACATATTTTGTATATACATGTATTTATGTTTTTGTGTAGCATAAACATATTTTGTATATACATGTATTTATGTTTTTGTGTAGCATAAACATATTTTGTATATACTGTACATGTATTTGTTTTTGTGTAGCATAAACATTCTATATATACATGTATTTATGTTTTTGTGTAGCATAAACATATTTTGTATATACTGTACATGTATTTATGTTTTTGTGTAGCATAAACATTTTATATATACATGTATTTATGTTTTTGTGTAGCATAAACATATTTTATATATACATGTATTTATGTTTTTGTGTAGCATAAACATATTTTGTATATACATGTATTTATATTTTTGTGTAGCATAAACATATTTTATATATACATGTATTTATGTTTTTGTGTAGCATAAACATATTTTGTATATGCTTATGTTTTTAGTATAGAGGACCATAAGTGAAATTGTCACCTTGTCACCTTCCAAACCCAATATATCCAGTGGCTTCTGAGATGCTGTTGAATTAAATAAATTCCTTGTATGAGGGCCTCAAGGTAGATTAGTTCTTAGCTAATTGTGTTACCCTCTTTAAATAAAGTCATTATTATTATTATTATTATGAAAACAAAGTCATATGGACAACATTCTTTTGCATACCAGGGTCTGGCGATATGGAACGAATTGCCCATTGATATTAGACACAAAGACACAGTGGTCCCTTTTAAGAGTGCTCTTAAAACTCACCTTTTTCGACTGCAGGAACAAACTTAGAGACCTAATAATGTTTTGGATCTTATATGTTTTTAGCATGTTTTTATGTTTTCCAATTTCATTGTTTTTGTCATTTGTTTTTCTGTAATGTAGTCATATCATTGTAGATGGTGTAAAGCATTGAGAGCTTCTAAATATTAGGTGCTGTACAAAGTCCTTATTATTATCATTTACATAATTACATATATAGTACATAGTGTACACAAAATGAAGAAAGACACATCAAACTCTTAATTCATTTTAGAGGAAGATGAATAAAGCAAACAAAAATTATAATCACACTGAAAAAGAATATTAATAATATGCTAAATTTACAGATGAAATAAAGATCATGCTGCACTGAGCGATCCCTACCCCTGCCTCAAATTAGGGATTTTATAACCTGAAGCTCTTTTGTCAAGATATATGCCAAATGTACAACAGTATTGAACAATTTAATAATACATGCTACCAATGTAGACTGTCCACCTTCAGTAATTATATTCATTATGATAACCAGTCAAAATTCCCTCTCATTTATTCACTTGCTAATACTTGACATGGCAGTTTTACCTGGGCTTAATTAATTTTGAATTACTGAAATTAAAACTTTTCAAAAGATATTGTGTCATTTATTTCCTTGATTTTGTAACTTATCTACTTTCAATGACATTATGAGCTGCCAGTATCCATTTAAATCAAAATTATACTGAATAAAATTAGCAGCTGGCAGCATGTTAATTACATTAATTTTATAGTTTGGGCAAACCTTTAGGCAGTTAAAATTTTAACTAATTTCCTGTTTAGTTTCAAAGCATTCCAAATGGTACATACATGTTTATAGTAATAATAATAATAATATTAATAATAATGAGGACTTGGTATAGCACCTAATCTCTAGAAGCTCTAAGCACATTACAACATTAGAAAACACCTATAACATCAAAAAATTATATATTGATAATAATAATAAAAACCCCACCAAACACCATGAAATTAAAAACAAAACATGCTGAAAATATTTAAGGTGGGAAACATTATTAGGTCTTTTAATTTGTTCTTGCAGTCAAAATAGGTTAGTTTTAAGAGCACTCTTGAATGGGATCACCATGTCCTTGTGTCTAAGTTCAGTGGGTATTCATTGCACATTGCTGGGCCCTGGTATACAAAAGAACATTGTCCATATGACTTCGTTTTCATAGTGGGAACAATGAGTATACGAATGTTTGAAGAACAGCAAAAGTATCTTGCTGGTGTGTACACATGGGTGAGGTTGGATAGGTATGTTGGACTTTAGTCCCTCAATGAAACAAAGCACAGAGAACAAATTTTTTGTTTGACTCTGGATCAAATGGATAGCCAGTGTAGGGTACAGAGCAGCGGGGAGGTGTTCTCGGATCATGATACTCTAAAGATGATGCAGGCAGCTGTGTTTTGAACTTTTTGAAGTTTCTGGAGTAGATATTGAGATAAACCAGACAGAATTGAGTTACAATAGTCCAGTCTTTGAAAGTACTAATGAACACACAAGTGTTCAGTGGTATCACCTGAAAGATATTTGGGAATGGAGCTGATGTGTCTCAGCTTAAGATAAGCAGCCTTGCATATGTTTATGACATGTTGGTGCAATGTAAGAGTAACACCTAGGTTTCGTAATGACTGTGAATTTAATGTTGGTGATGCTGATATTTATTGTTTGAGGTAAAGGATGTGAATGAGAAATTTGTGTTGTGATTGGAATGGCCTCAATTTTATCATCATTCATCTGCAGCTTGTTACATGTCACCCATGATTTCACATCAGAAATGCACCTTTCTACTCCTTTGATGGTAGCATCAACTTCACTTGAGTGGCTAGACTTGTATATTTAGGTGTCATTAGATTACAACTGGTGGTATACTGGATGATGATCTATGACATTTGAGAGCAGCTGAGTGTATGTCATGAAGAGAACAGGTCCAAGAACAGACTCCTGTGGATTACCGCAATAAAAGATCAACTGGGCTGGAGTGTATTCCATTTGTGGAAACAATTTGTGTCCAGTTGACCAAGTAGGACTTGAACCACAGTAATGCTGTATCTTGAATACCAAATACATGTTGAAGATGGTGAAGTAATATATCATGGTCTGTTGTGTCAAATGCTGCAGATAAATCAAGGAGAGTGAGGACTGTAATCTTTCTGCTATCCAAAGCAGAGAGAATGTCATTAACTACTTTCAGAAAAATAGTTTCAGTACTGTGGCAAGGGCGATATGCAGACTGCACATTGCTAAAAAGACTGTTTGAATTCAAATGAGATACAAGTTGGGTAAGAAAAAAGTTTTATAAGATTTTTTATATGAATGGGAGATTAGAAACTGGGCTATAGTTCTTTAAATCCTTTATGGTTGAGTGTTGGTTTTGTCAGCAGAGGTTTTACAGTGGCAGTTTTGAAAAATGATGGAAATTCTCCCAATGAGAGAGGTATTAATAACATCAGTTAGTGAAGGCAATATTGGATCTAGGCACTCAAGCAGCAGTGATGATGGAATTTGATGAAATTCACATGACTTTGGTATTCTCTTCATCATGATTGTACATACTAAATCCATAGAAACAGGTGCAAATGCTGCTAATGGTTGCCACTGAAATTCTGTATCGCAACTGTATGGTGACGATGAGTCAATCAAAATTCTGTTGTTAAGCTTATCTCTAATAGTTTGTACTTTGTCACAGAAGAAATTTGCAAAAAGGTATAGAAGATCGACTGGCGAGAAGGTAGTTGAAAGTGGTGTACATTTGTTCCTTGACATTAGCTTGTTAGTGATCTCGAAGAGTTCTTTGCAGCTGAAACTTTCTGTGATCTTAGTACTGAAGTGTGCTGATTTTGCTGCATGGAGGAATGATTTTATTCGTGATCCTTTTACTATTTGCAGTGAAGGAAATCCTATCCTTGTAGTGGTTTTGTACCAATTGCCACATGGTACCTGACCTTAAATGTCTATTTGTCTTCGAATCTGTGCATGATGTCTACTTGTCATTGAATCTGTGCATGATGTCTACATGTCATTGAATCTGTGCATTATTTTCATTATTAGTAGAATCTCATAACTACTAAATGTAAAGATATTTTTCATGTGCTACTTGGGAGTTATGCATTATTAGGGTTGGAAACTCAATTTAGCTCACAGGTATCACCTATTCCCTGATGATATGAAAATGACAAGTAGTGTAGGCCTGAGATCAATGAAATAGCAAGGGTGACTGTGGTCATAGGCTATGAATTCCCAGTTATTCATCAACTGCCTTCACAGATGACAATGTTAGCAATAAAAGAATTGTGATGAATAATATCTATCTACAGGTACTATTCTGATTCAGATCTTAAATTTAGATGAAATATATATCAAAGAAAACGATTCCCTCAATTCTCAATTTTAAAAAAATGTATGGTTCAATCTTCAGTGAAAAGATGTCTAATTTGTACCCACATCTTTAATGGGAGTTCATATTTAGAAGTCTGAAAATAGAATAATAAACTGAATCACTTGAGTAAAAAGAGTTGCACTGCATTTTTCAGTGTATGTCTAAAAATATCAATATTATCTTGGGTAAAATTTGTAAAAGCTTAAAATTGCTACTGTCACCTATCATTTTTTAAAAATGTCACTCAAAACATTAAAATAAACTACACTAAAGCTGTTGTACATATTTTGCAGATAAAATGGTGCCATTATCTTCTCTTAGTAATGAAATAGATCAGCACATTTATTGACAAAATACAAAAAATAGCTTTGAGGACTACTGCAGTGTGTACTTGGGCATTAGACTATTGATTTATGAAATATGGAGTTGCCACAAGCCATGTAAGAATATAATTGAATGTACAAGTTAATCCATAAATTGGCCAGGTAGACTCCATTCAGTGGAGAAGAGTGTAACTTACACCTGGCGACAGAAGTACAGCTAGTCAGAATACTACACCAGCGCATGTCAATATAACTACACTCAGCTGCACTCTAGTCCAGTCCAAGTGTAATACAAGTGTAAGACCAATCCACTTAATGAGAAGAGTATTTGCACTGAGTTTTATATTGCTAAAGTAATGCATTATCTTTTGAAAATTAATTCTTTTTTGTTTGTTTACTTTCAGAAAATGAAACCCTCCTTATTTGGAAAAATACAATCACAGTGGGACAACATTGTTCAAAATCTTGACGTAAAGCGTGTGTGTGATGTCCTCATGACGAAATTTACTCTGTTACCAAATGAATTACAGAGAATAAACAGCCAGGTTACTCATGATGATCAAGCACGGCAGCTGCTTGAAATTTTAAAAGTTAAAGAGGATCAACATTTTGAGAGTTTCCTTTCTGTTCTTGATAGAACAGACCACAAGTACATCGCAAATGCTATAAAAAAAGCAAAGGTTCCTCATGAATATGTGGAACCTGGTTAGTTTTTAATTACTGGTCAGAAAGAAAAAAGAATTGTACAATACCCAAAGAATATAAAATAAGATTACAAGAAGCATTCTTATTTTGTTACACGTTTTTGAACATTTTGGAGTTGAAGTGGATAATTGAAATTTGGTTAGCTTATCAAGATGACCTGATTAGAATTTGAGGTCATCTTAACAAGCTTTTAAATGTTTTATGTATTTTTAAACTTTAACTTATACTTACCAGGAATTTTGTTATATGGAATGTTTTTCATGTGATTTAGCAAAAACCACTGAAGGTAGAAAGATGAAGTTTGCTGGGCAATGCTTCTATGTATGTTTACACAAACAGATTACATTTTTATGGCATTGTAGCTTATAATTTTTCAAAGTTTATGGCTTTTTTGCACTTGCACATTTTGGCCTACATGCATTTTTTTTTTTACAAACACTAATCTAGTTTAATTCTCGGTAGCTTACAGTGGAGCTACAGCAAGTACTAGCAGTAGTTAATGTAGTTTATTTCTCAGTAACTTACAGTGGAGCTACAGCAAGTACTAGCAGTAGTTAATGTAGTTTATTTCTCAGTAACTTACAGTGGAGATACAGCAAGCACTAGCAGTAGTTAATGTAGTTTATTTCTCAGTAACTTACAGTGGAGCTACAGCAAGTACTAGCAGTAGTTAATGTAGTTTATTTCTCAGTAGCTTACAGTGGAGATACAGCAAGCACTAGCAGTAGTTAATGTAGTTTATTTCTCAGTAACTTACAGTGGAGCTACAGCAAGTACTAGCAGTAGTTAATGTAGTTTATTTCTCAGTAACTTACAGTGGAGCTACACCAAGTACTAGCAGTAGTTAATCAAGTTTATTTCTCAGTAACTCACAGTGGAGCTACAGCAAGTACTAGCAGTAGTTAATCTAGTTTTTTTTATCTTATTCTCAGTAGCTTACAGTGGAGCTACAGCAAGTACTAGCAGTAGTTAATCTAGTTTATTTCTCAGTAACTTACAGTGGAGATGCACCAGGTATTAGCAGAAGTTAATCTAGTTTTTCTTCTCAGTAGCTTACAGTGGAGCTACAGTAAGTACCAGCGGTAGTTAATCTAGTTTTTTTATCTTCTTCTCAGTAGCTTACAGTGGAGCTACAGTAAGTACCAGCGGTAGTTAATCTAGTTTTTTTATCTTCTTCTCAGTAGCTTACAGTGGAGATGCAGCAAGTACAAGAAGTAGTTAATCTAGTTTTTTATCTTCTTCTCAGTGGCTTGCAGTGGACCTACAGCAAGTACTAGCAGTAGTTAATCTAGTTTTTTTTTATCTTCTTCTCAGTAGCTTACAGTTGAGCTACAGTAAGTACTAGCAGTAGTTAATCTAGTTTTTTTTATCTTCTTCTCAGTAGCTTACAGTGGAGCTACAGTAAGTACCAGCGGTAGTTAATCTAGTTTTTTTATCTTCTTCTCAGTAGCTTACAGTGGAGCTACAGTAAGTACCAGCGGTAGTTAATCTAGTTTTTTTATCTTCTTCTCAGTAGCTTACAGTGGAGATGCAGCAAGTACAAGAAGTAGTTAATCTAGTTTTTTATCTTCTTCTCAGTGGCTTGCAGTGGACCTACAGCAAGTACTAGCAGTAGTTAATCTAGTTTTTTTTTATCTTCTTCTCAGTAGCTTACAGTTGAGCTACAGTAAGTACAAGAAGTAGTTAATCTAGTTTTTTTTATCTTCTTCTCAGTAGCTTACAGTTGAGCTACAGCAAGTACTAGCAGTAGTTAATCTAGTTTTTTTTTATCTTCTTCTCAGTAGCTTACAGTTGAGCTACAGTAAGTACTAGCAGTAGTTAATCTAGTTTATTTTATCTTCTTCTCAGTAGCTTACAGTGGAGATAGAGCAAGTACTAGCAGTAGTTAATCAAGTTTATTTCTCAGTAACTCACAGTGGAGCTACAGCAAGTACTAGCGGTAGTTAATCTAGTTTTTTATCTTCTTCTCAGTGGCTTGCAGTGGAGCTACAGTAAGTACTAGCAGTAGTTAATCTAGTTTTTTTTATCTTCTTCTCAGTAGCTTACAGTGGAGATAGAGCAAGTACTAGCAGTAGTTAATCAAGTTTATTTCTCAGTAACTCACAGTGGAGCTACAGCAAGTACTAGCGGTAGTTAATCTAGTTTTTTATCTTCTTCTCAGTGGCTTGCAGTGGAGCTACAGCAAGCACTAGCAGTAGTTAATCAAGTTTATTTCTCAGTAATTCACAGTGGAGCTACAGCAAGTACTAGCGGTATTTAATCTAGTTTTTTTATCTTCTTCTCAGTGGCTTGCAGTGGAGCTACAGCAAGCACTAGCAGTAGTTAATCAAGTTTATTTCTCAGTAACTCACAGTGGAGCTACAGCAAGTACTAGCGGTAGTTAATCTAGTTTTTTATCTTCTTCTCAGTGGCTTGCAGTGGACCTACAGTAAGTACTAGCAGTAGTTAATCTAGTTTTTTATCTTCTTCTCAGTAGCTTGCAGTGGACCTACAGTAAGTACTAGCAGTAGTTAATCTAGTTTTTTATCTTTTTCTCAGTGGCTTGCAGTGGATCTACAGCAAGTACTAGCAGTAGTTCAAACAGCACTAGGATACCACATAATGGGCCTATAGATACAGTTTCCAGTCTGCGACCATCTCAGAAAGGGTAATTATAATGCATCATGTTTTATTACATTTTTTTAGCATTTATATATTCATGGAAAATAAAGATATAATAGTATGCACTTTCTTGATATTTTCTGATATTTGATTATTCTTATGAAAATCCTTTATAGATTTTTCTTGTTATGTATATAAAATAATTAATATTGCAACAGATCAAGTTTTCCTGGTAGGGAATGAAACCTTTAAGTATAAATGTCAAAACTTATTACTTTTAATAATTTTGATACAGTACTACAACACTCCTTAAAAAAATATACAGCAAACATAAGCTGACTTGGACAATAAATCTATTAAATGCTCTAATGATTAATACATGTACAGTACTTTCTCATTATACTGAGGTATTTTAGTTCTATTATAGTTAAGTTACCTTAGCTCTCTAGGATTCTAACCTGATGGCGAGGACTTGTTGGCTAGGGTCCTAACTTGATGGTAGGGAGTTGTTGGCCAGGGTCCTAACCTGATGGTAGGTACTTGTAGCCTCAGGTCCTAACCTGATGGTTGGGACTTGTAGGCTAAGGTCCATTGCAATAGTTTTCCTATGCAGCCTGGGAGTTACAAACTATGGGTGTGGAAACTAAACTGAGTTCTAAGGTATCATCTATTCCTTATGATTTGAAATGAACATAGTGTTTTCCTGAGATTAAAGAAACATCACAGGTGACTATGGTTGTAATAAAACTAAACTAATTTTTTTTATATTCCTATTCATGAGAACCTTTGTTTCATCCGAAAGTTTTTATTTTGCACAGGGTTGAAGTTTTAAATCAAAATCAAAAGTGAATCTGAGCATTTGACCAAATGTGAGATCATGAGCTGCTAAATTCCTTGAATGCTTGTATCGTTTGAATCAGTTTTATTTGATCATTATAATGGCCGATATCTTGTTGAGTAACATTTGCTATGAAACTATGCCCTCCCAATGAGTTTGAAACTATGCCCTCCCAATGAGTTTGAAACTATGCCCTCCCAATGAGTTTGAAACTATGCCCTCCCAATTAGTTTGAAACTATACCCTCCCAATGCGTTTTTGAAACTATGCCCTCCCAATGAGTTTGAAACTATGCCCTCCCAATTAGTTTGAAACTATACCCTCCCAATTAGTTTTTGAAACTATGCCCTCCCAATGAGTTTTTGAAACTATGCCCTCCCAATGAGTTTGAAACTATGCCTTCCCAATGAGTTTGAAACTATGCCCTCCCAATGAGTTTTTGAAACTATGCCCTCCCAATTAGTTTGAAACTATACCCTCCCAATGAGTTTGAAACTATGCCCTCCCAATTAGTTTTGAAACTATGCCCTCCCAATGAGTTTGAAACTATGCCCTCCCAATTAGTTTTGAAACTATGCCCTCCCAATTAGTTTTTGAAACTATGCCCTCCCAATTAGTTTGAAACTATACCCTCCCAATGAGTTTTGAAACTATACCCTCCCAATGAGTTTGAAACTATGCCCTCCCAATGAGTTTGAAACTATACCCTCCCAATTAGTTTGAAACTATACCCTCCCAATGAGTTTGAAACTATACCCTCCCAATGAGTTTTGAAACTATACCCTCCCAATGAGTTTGAAACTATGCCCTCCCAATGAGTTTGAAACTATGCCCTCCCAATGAGTTTGAAACTATGCCCTCCCAATGAGTTTGAAACTATACCCTCCCAATGAGTTTTTGAAACTATGCCCTCCCAATTAGTTTGAAACTATACCCTCCCAATGAGTTTGAAACTATGCCCTCCCAATTAGTTTGAAACTATACCCTCCCAATGAGTTTTGAAACTATACCCTCCCAATTAGTTTTGAAACTATGCCCTCCCAATGAGTTTGAAACTATGCCCTCCCAATGAGTTTTGAAACTATGCCCTCCCAATGAGTTTGAAACTATGCCCTCCCAATTAGTTTGAAACTATACCCTCCCAATGAGTTTTGAAACTATACCCTCCCAATTAGTTTTGAAACTATGCCCTCCCAATTAGTTTGAAACTATACCCTCCCAATGAGTTTTGAAACTATACCCTCCCAATTAGTTTTGAAACTATGCCCTCCCAATGAGTTTGAAACTATGCCCTCCCAATGAGTTTTGAAACTATGCCCTCCCAATGAGTTTGAAACTATGCCCTCCCAATTAGTTTTGAAACTATACCCTCCCAATGAGTTTGAAACTATACCCTCCCAATGAGTTTGAAACTATGCCCTCCCAATTAGTTTGAAACTATGCCCTCCCAATGAGTTTGAAACTATGCCCTCCCAATGAGTTTGAAACTATGCCCTCCCAATTAGTTTGAAACTATGCCCTCCCAATTAGTTTTGAAACTATGCCCTCCCAATGAGTTTGAAACTATGCCCTCCCAATTAGTTTGAAACTATACCCTCCCAATGAGTTTTGAAACTATGCCCTCCCAATGAGTTTGAAACTATGCCCTCCCAATGAGTTTGAAACTATGCCCTCCCAATCAGTTTGAAACTATGCCCTCCCAATTAGTTTTGAAACTATGCCCTCCTAATGAGTTTGAAACTATGCCCTCCCAATTAGTTTGAAACTATGCCCTCCCAATTAGTTTTGAAACTATGCCCTCCCAATGAGTTTGAAACTATGCCCTCCCAATGAGTTTGAAACTATGCCCTCCCAATTAGTTTGAAACTATACCCTCCCAATTAGTTTTGAAACTATGCCCTCCCAATGAGTTTGAAACTATGCCCTCCCAATGAGTTTGAAACTATGCCCTCCCAATGAGTTTGAAACTATGCCCTCCCAATTAGTTTGAAACTATGCCCTCCCAATTAGTTTTGAAACTATGCCCTCCCAATGAGTTTGAAACTATGCCCTCCCAATGAGTTTGAAACTATGCCCTGCCATTGAGTATGAAAATGCAGTAATGTGTTCCAAATATTTTAGACAGAGAATTTAATTTGGGATCATACGAGATGAAAAAACCCCAATAATGGTCAGTTTTCACCTCAGAGATTTAATCCCATGCAGACAACATATGTGCAAGGTGGCTAAATTGTAACCAGTATGTGTATTAAAAGAATGTACTAATGCAAATTATAGGAAGGATAGTCTGTTACAGGGTTATGGTCAAATGTGATAAAAACTCATTTTCAACTCATACAATTGATTTGGAAATTATATATTAAGATTTTCTGTTGACTGGAATAGTTTTAGGAAATTTATAACTCCTATGATTTTGCATTGCTGACCCAGAATGAAGAAAGTCATCAACAATTTTTCAACTACATTTCCTTGTCCATTATTATTTCAGATGTATCATTAAAACTCAGAGATAAAGGAAATTAAATGCATTCACCAGTTTACACATAACACTGATATTTCTGTATTGTACAGACCTTTCCACTTACATATGAGTACGCTTAAACAAAGAAGTAATTAGTTCACATCCTTTGCTACTTCATGTACAAATATCAGAGAATAATTATATATCAATGTATTTTAATGATAATAAAGGTATGAAAACCTGTAAGTAAGATACCAGATATTTCGAAAATGCAATAGTCAGCTTCGTTATTGAACATGTTTTTACATGTTATTGATGTTTTTCAGATGGAGAATTTGTGTTCGCGTAACCAACAAGAACACAATTTCTAAGTATAAAAAATATGGCGGGTGGAATCAGCGTTTCAATGTCAGTTTTGCTGATGACAGTGGATCAATTGAAGCTGTAGCATTTGGAGAGGCAGTTAACAAATTTTATGAATTATTAGAAGAGCAAAAAGTAAGTAATAAAGCCATTTAATTTGGGTTTCATTAAAATTTTGGCAAATAATGTCATAGACTTTCCATTCATCTGTCTACAATACAATTTAGAAAGAGATAATTTAATATAACATTACCTATATGTAAATTATAGCAAGTTGATGAACTACATACTATATTCATTTGTCTGGCTCGAGGGTCAAAATTACGATTTTCAATACGGGTTGGAAGACAGGCTTTTGTTTTGCCTGTGAATGACATGACATAGGTATCAACATTTCCTATGTTGTCAACATAAAGATTTTGCTTAATGTTTACACTGGTCACTGTCTTAAATCTTTGAAATAACGTTCAAAGTTTGTATGCTGTTTTTAATTGGCCGTTACTAAAATAAACAGGTTTTTTGACAGTGCATTGAATTGTTGTACCTATATTGCTGGATAAAAGATGAAGGTCATAGCAAAGTTGAATGGAATTTATCTTAGCATTTCTATAATTATTTTAGTGTTTACTGTATAACATAGTGAGGAATATTGTTTATTGAATTTCACACAGGTGTGTATCTTTTTTTAATGACATAAAATACAACATTTGTATGCCTGTCTAAAATTCAGTGTCACAGGAACAGTGTTTTCTCCAGCGTCTCAAGAAAAAGGCCATTGCTGTTTTGGCAAATTTAAAGAATGGTAAGGGCCATGCATGTTATCACCATTATTGAGTATGACCATCATGTCAACAGTAGAAGCTCATGAAGTCCCAATACCAATGTTTTCTTTATTCTAATGAACCAGATTTGATGCATACATTCATAAACCAACCACAAGCAAGAAAACACATTTGCAACCAGTGTGTATTCTACAGCACCTCAAATTAAGTAAAATTAGATGATAAGAGATCACAATGAAGTGTCCTCTCAATAATGCATTTCATAATTCCTGGATAGAATTCATTCCCTTTCTTATAGTTTAATTGTGCATATTGTTACCTCCACTGAATACCTACATGTGTATAAATTCAGCCCCCCATGGACTTCAATAAATGAATTGAAATGGTATGAATTTTGGAATTAATTAAAAATCGAAATGAAAACTCCCTCATGATGATAAAGTGCTTGGTACCTGGTTGTATGTATACGTAATAAGTTTTGACTGATGACCACAACAGAGTCAAAATTCATATTAGGAAATAAATTAAGAGAATCTAAAAGGTGTGACTGTCTCTAATTAATTTAAAAAACTTAAGTCTGGATACCTGTTGTACAGTGCAGTAGACATTATGCCTGAAATAGGTCAGATTTTCAGTGTTGGGGGAAGGTCTGACTTCCATTACAGTGAATGTTTGGGTGCATAAGGTCAAATCTCTCATTTTTATAGCAGAATGAATGAGACAGTGCTAATATGGTATAGTCTTAACTTTCCATTACAGTGAATGTTTGGGTGCATAAGGTCAAATCTCTCATTTTTATAGCAGAATGAATGAGACAGTGCTAATATGGTATAGTCTTAACTTTCCTTTACAGTGAATGTTTGGGTGCTTAAAGTCAAACATAGTCTTTAACTTTACTTATAAATTGATTTTAATAATGACTGAATCTAAAGCACAGTTATCTAAAGAACAAATCTATGAAAGGAACATATTTATATATACTATAGTATACAGTGAATTTTTGGGTACATTCACATGCATAAATACATACACATTCACATGAATAAATACACATACATTCTCATGCATAAATACACATACATTCACATGCATAAATACACATACATTCACATGCATAAATACACATACATTCACATGCATAAATACATACACATTCACATGAATAAATACACAATCACATGTATAAATACACATTCACATGTATAAATACACATTCACATGAATAAATACATATATATTCACATGCATGCATACAAACACACATTCACATGCATAAATACACATACACTCACATGCATACATACACATTTGGAATAAATTTGTGAAGCTGATTTGCCTTTCCCAAACATTTTGGTGTTTCCATTTTAGTTATAGCATTGACTTTTACCAGATTAGGTTGACAACCATTTTTGTCAACAACATGCTAAAGAAACCTATTTGGATGGTCTCAGAAATTCATACTTTTCAGCATTCAAAGTAATACCAACCCATTGAATTGATTTCAGGACCATTTTTATTCTTTCGTCATGCTGTTTCTTCATTTTCCCCAAAACAAGAACATTGTCCATGTAACAGAGTGTTCTTTCATGTCACTCCAGAGTTTCTGGCATCCTTTTCTGAAAACATTCAGGCATGGAACTGATTCTGGATGGAAGGTTATTAAAAAAAAAACTACCAAAATGAGTAATGAAAGATGTACGGTGGCGTGAATCTTCTGACAGGTCTATCTGCCAAAAGCTTGAGTTTGCATAAAGTTTGGTGAAAATCGTTGCACCTGCTAGGTTTGCAAGGGATTCTTCAACTGATAGTAATTGGTGCTTCTCACTTGTAACTGATTCATTCAGTTCAGTTAGATCCATGCTAATTTTTACTGTTTGGTTTTAGAATGACAGCCATTGATATGCATCACTCATTGGAGTCATCATCTTTTGAAATAATACCCATTTTTTCCATTCTACCCAACTCCTCATGAACTTTATACAGTAAAGGGATAGGAATTTTTCTTGGGGTAGATAAGGCTTAAGGTTTAGCATTTTCATCCATATTAATGTTATAACACCATTTAAACAAATTTAGGAATTCCTTGTGATAATCCCTATCTAAATTTATGGATTTATTGTGAAATTTGCTTGCATTTTGTGAGTTTTTATCTGAAGCATTTACTGGGGATATCTTTACCTGTTCAATAATCTCAGCCTGAATCGTGGGCCTGCCCAAGAGTGCCAGATTCAGTCCCTTTACATCAAATATGTCTTATACACTGAAACATTGTTTGATTCCATTCCACATGTAAATTTTCCCAACAATTTAAGTTTAGAGATTCTAGGTCCATCCTGTTTTTGTACAGACCTTGATAGTTTTTGGTCTCTGATATTTTGTAAATCCCTGTCAGGAATTACAGTCACATCAGCTCCAGTATCAATCTTGAATAAAGCGAAGCGTTGTTCAATCTCACCCACGTTATCCATGATTGAACCTTCTTTGTGTTAATAGTCCCTGGAAATCCAGGTTCTGCTCTCAATTCTGTTGTGTGAACTGCTGATTTTGACAGACAGAATTTTTGCATAGTGTTCCTTATTCTTACACTTGTGACAGTCAGCTTCTTTTGCTGGGTATTGGTCATGAGAATGATTAACTTTGTTTTCATATCTGATGCATCCTTTTCTGCTGACATTATTCTGTTGAATATTTGGGATTTAATGTTTGTTAACCATATTTCAGTTAAAATAATTTTACTGCATCCATTTCAGTCATTCGTTCTACAGTTGCCCATAAAATTGATTTGTTTCTTCTTCACAGCCTCATTTTGTCGAGCTTGACTAATGACAGACTGTAGAGTTAGATTTGCATCTAATTGCAATTTTTCCAACAGTTTTGAATCTTGCAGTCCAATCTCAAGTTGATCTCTCATCATTTCATCATGTAGTGACCCAAAATGTCTATTATCTGCTGACACATATATAGCTGTAACAAAATTGTCCACTGTTTCTCCGTCTTCCTGTTTTCATTGATTAAATTTTGCCCTTTTAAATTACATTCCTCTTTGAAATGAAATATTGCACAAATCTATCTGTTACTGGCTTCCACTTTTGATCTTCCTCTGTCAGGTTGAATGAAGACCAAATGTCATCAGCATCTATAAATAGAGCATTCTTATTATTATTGTTCCCTTGGAATTAATAAAGGCATTTACTTGAATTTCTTTTTCACTAAGTCCAGATTCTTGATTAAAGCATTCAAAGCACTGAAATGACTTTTCTCAAGTTTCAGGTCTCAAAAGTCAAATTTGTCCAGATTTATGAATTGAAATAACGCCATTTTCAACTCTGATACCGTAAATTGTCCTGTGTTTTTAACATTGCCAACATGTAATGTTATTTGTTTTTGAAGAATAACAGTTACTGCAGAAGGCATAATATAGTATTTATTAAATACAAGACATCAGTACAGTTAGGAAGGGGAGTAAAGTCTGCCCTAAAAGTATTTTTCACATGGAACATAAACAACAGTAAATGTATAACATAAACCAGCTATTGGTGTGTATCAATTCTAATCCAGGAGTGTGGAGTATCTGATTACTTTTTCTTTCTTCTAAACAAAACAAAATAATTTGCTTGTCTTGTTGTAGGTCAGAATAGCAGAGTTGTATATGTTTATTTACTTTTAGATGAATGCTTTGATTCAGACCTTCACCATTTCTTTACATACTGTAAATATATTAAAGGTTTACTTTGACCATAAAGTTGTGTGACTTCTGCTTAAAAGCATTTTGTATCTCCCTACCCATTATAACAGTCAATGTTTTTAGCTGAAGTTATTTCTTTAGAAATCTTTTATTTTTTATTGACCATTGTTATTTATTTGGCAGGTCTATTACATCAGTGGAGCTACAATTAAGAAGGCTAACAGTAAATTTTCACAAGGAAATGCCTATGATATGGTGCTGGAAAATGACACGAACATAGAGCTGTGTGATGACGAAGACAACTTGGATCTGCCCACAGAGATCAGTTATAACTCTGTTGGGATTGATAAACTTGAACCTGGAAGATTATGTGGTAAGTTTTATAAGTGAGAAAGTATCCAAGAATTTAAAATGTCTGCAGAAACAATGTCTGATTAATCGCAAATTAGGGTAAAATTTTAGAAATTTGCGGTAAATGATTGGCAGACTTTTGGATGCTGACATATGCTCAAAAATACAAATAATGGCTTTTTTCTTCTGTGGGGTAAATGTTGATAAAGAACATGAAATATTAATTATTACAGAGCGTTCATCTTCTGTTTTGATCATTGCTTTCATTTCTTTAATACTGCAATACATCATAAATCTTAAAGCTACAATGTAGCACTGTTGATAGAGCAACTTAATTCAACTGAAATGAGCTTCTAACAATTCCAACATAATGTACTTCTTAAATCAAACACTTAAGATTAGACAACAAAAATAATATTTGCTTCACATTTTTAATACAAATCAAGGAGAGATACTTCATATAGACCCAGGTTATGTAATACAGTAAAACCTGTCTTGATTTCTGTTCATACTCCAGATGAATTAATATGAAGCTTGCAACTAATTTGGTTGAAGTAATTTCGTTGGCTTGTATTACCTTTATCTGTTGATGCTTTTGGTCTCCATACATGGGATAAATCATTTTGAAGCATTTCAGTCTGTTTTTAGCTCAGCTGACTAAAACAGATTTTCCAGTTTAAATGCTGGACAGGATTGGTCTTTGTGTGAGGTTATCTTACTTAGATTACCAGCCTTTGTAGACACCCTTGAAGCTTTATTGTTCTGTGCTTTTTTGTGATAAGTGGGGACTAGTAGCCATGTTTCCATCCATCCATCATTCACATAGTTGCATGCTACAACTTTGAAGCCATTTGAGATTAAGGGACTAACCTTGGTATTTTCCTGCATTATTTGCAGATTCTTATAGTTTTACCCATAGGACATACAGAACAAAACAATTCAAAAATGCAATTGTTTCTGTCCAATCTGGGAAATGGGTTGTAATGGTTTGGTTGGGAACTGAGTTTTAGGCTTAATAAAGCTGGTGAGAATACCTGACCAACATTCTAGGTGTACATCAGGGGTACATCAGATGCTTTAAGCTACCTTTGTTAGTGCAAACTGTGTGCATGCTCAAGTTTTTGTGTAGTCAGTAATGAAGAGTCATCTAGACTTTGAATAGCTGACCTTGTTCAACCAACAGAAGCTTTCTTTGAAATAATTTGATGTGACTTTATATTTACATGATTGCAGATGATAAACAGCAAAACCAAATCAGCACAAACATGAAAGCTTCTAAATAAAAGAATATTTAATAATTTCCTATTATATCACAAAGTTTTATAGCAAGTGTATTAAAAATGAATAATATAAAATGTAATAAGTCAATTATATTATCAAATACTGTTTGAAAATATGACAATTGCTACTAAAAATGATTAAAATCTAAAATAAATTTGTATAGTCCCTTAATTTGGATAGTAATTACTAGAGCTGGGTACCATGGAAAATTTTGTTCCATGGTATACCACACTATTTCTGGTCATGCTGCCATACATACAATTTTGTTCCATGGTATACCACACTATTTCTGGTCGTGCTGCCATACATACAATTTTGTTCCATGGTATACCACACTATTTCTGGTCGTGCTGCCATACATACAATTTTGTTCCATGGTATACCACACTATTTCTGGTCATGCTGCCATACATACAATTTTGTTCCATGGTATACCACACTATTTCTGGTCGTGCTGCCATACATACAATTTTGTTCCATGGTATACCACACTATTTCTAGTCATGCTGCCATACATAAAAAAGCATTTACCATGGTATACCACAGTATTTCTGGGCATAACACCAACTCTAAAAATTTGTTCAATGGTATACTACACTCATTCTAGACATAATGCCATACATAAAATTTTGTACCATGGTATACCGTACTATTTCATACCACCACATGTACCACAATATAGTGTAATTATATTAGAGACCAACAATTTAATGTTTTGCCTGTCAATAGCTGCAAACAATATCTTTTCTTCAGAAAAATACCACTCTATTATATCTATTATATTATTGGAAACAAATTGATGATCTTGTTAATTGTTAATTATATTGTTATTTTTGTCTCTATTTCCACTACTTGTTCTCTTGTCTACGTGTTACCAAGTAAAAATAATTTTATTGTTATTTTTGTCTCTATTTCCACTACTTGTTCTCTTGTCCATGTGTTACCAAGTAAAAATAATTTTCTTCAAATCAGCTCTAAGGTGCTGTGGTTAAGATAGCACCAAGAAATTGAAAAGCAATCTCCTTAGAACATGTAAATCCCAATACTAGTATTTAATGAGTAGAGCAAAAACAGTTCACATAACCATTAGTATCAAATAGTAACATAGGGTATGTAACTCAGTCACTCTGCAAATTTATGGTTAATGATCTGAATAAATACATGCAGTCACTTGTTCCTGATATGCTTATCTGTTGAAAAAGCAGCTAAACAGAATTGTTGATGTAGCAAAAACAAATATAAGATGGTGATGATTGACAATGCAAAGTCTGTCAACTTTTTTCTTTGTATGTGCATTAAAACCTTTAAAGAAAACAGACAAGTTATTTTCCTTAAATTTTCCAGATTTGAATTACTCATATTTTTCTGTAGCCTCTCATGAAAAGATAATTTATTCTCAATTAAGTGACATCGCTTTTTTGCTCATGTGCACTGAGGTCCTCTTGAGACATCAAAACACTTTTTGAATCTTTAAAAAACTCAACATGGTTGGAAAATAAGACAGGTATGTCAGAATTTGATGGGGAAAAATGGAGGGGGGAACTCATGAGTGGGGATTACATGTAGAGCATTGCCAGTCAGTTTATAAATGTGTACATTTCAAAGCCTATGCAACCATTGACTTGTGTTATGGCTTGTGTAAGCTCAGTGAGTTTACAAAGTAATTTAACTTGGCATGTTGTTGATGGTGACTAATAATGGAATTATGCTTACCGTTTAGATGTTGTTGGTGTTGTCAAGGACTTCCAAACTAAGACTATTGGGAAATGGAGCAGAATAGAAGTTCATATTGTTGATCGGTCCAAAAAGATGGTACCACTGACATTAAGTATGAAAGATGTAAGTGATTTTTTTTGTCATGTTCAAAGTGATAGAAGCAAGGGACATCTTACTTATATTCTCCATCTGTCTGTCATTTCAACTCATACTGCTCAAGGCATTGTCTCTCTCAAGAACTAGAGTAAGAATGCCAGAAGCTTTTTGTTAGTATGGTGGGGAATTGATTTTAATACTTGTGAAGCACGGTAATCATGCACACTGATCGAGCGCACACTCCCCCATGACAAACATGTACATTGGTCCATGACATGAGACCTGGTGGACACATATTTGGGATGGGGGCGGCATTAGACAAAAATTTGTTGAATACATTAAAATGATTATTCAAAGAACCACTTGATATAAACAAAGGTAATTATGTAGGCTTATTTATATGTCTCTGTAGATGACATTAAATCCAATGTTATTTTCATTAATTTGGCAGGGGGTGGAGGTGAAATATTTTTTTGTCAATCAGTGTTAAATTATGATGCAGAATTTCATTTGTGTTCATTTGCATATGTCAGTAGGTTTTTTTCTTTTATTTCATTTTAAACAGTTTTTGTCAGCTTTGTCAAACATTTGGAGTTTTTAGCTCACCTGATCATCAGGAAAAAGAATTTATGGCATGGTCTGTTATTTGCTGTTCTTAAATTCAGTAGCACAAGTTTGTTGTCTAAAACTACATGGAAGATTACCATAAATATCTGCAGTCATCCCATGGTCCTAAAGGAGAATGGTGCTGCTCTAGTATCAAATCTTGCTGTCAGTTAGCAGCCATCTTGTAAATCTTGTTATTAACATCACCTGACACTATTGCTTTGTTTACCTTTTTCGGAATATAAAAATCATCTTTCAGATTAGAAAATTCTATCCTCCTATTTGATTGAAAGCTCAAAAACATCTCGAGCAGAAAGGACATGACCCAGTCAGATTATTATATCATATATTCAAAAACGTCTAGAGCAGAAAGAACATGGTCCAGTCATATTATTATATCATATATTCAAAAACATCTAGAGCAGAAAGAACATGACCCAGTCAGATTGTTATATCATATACTCAAAAACATCTAGAGCAGAAAGAACATGACCCAGTCAGATTATTTATCATATACTCAGTATCTTCTGTTTATTTGTTTGCAGTTTCCACTAACAGTAAAGCAGCTCCTAAAAAATGTTATAATGAGATCATTCTGATAACATTTATTATTTGTATTTCTAATCTTATGGATCCATAAATTTGTTGATATAAAATCCATTTAAATCTTCAAAGATGGAACAATTGTTTTTGCAAAAAGTGGACCATTTGCTAGCATTTGTTATTTGAATGTCATTGAGTTGGTGTATGTATTGTTGCTGGGAGCATCTGCCTGGATGCAGGAGGTCCCGGGTTCGAAACCCTGGCCAAGTCATAACAAAGTGTTTTTAAAATGGTACTAACAGCTGCCTCACTAGGCACTCAGCATTAAGAGGTTAGTGTTAGGACTGGTTGGCCTGGTTTCAGGATACTCTGACAGGGTGAGACATCATGCTACATGTCTGCAGCATGATGCCTCAGTGCTAGACATTACAGTAACTATAAACTGCCTCACTGCAGATGTTGTAGCAGTATGACTGATAAATTGTTAAAGTTACATTAAAAATCCAAATAACACTCACACACATACATATGTTCATATGTTGAATATAGACCTAGAAAGTTCTCCACAAACTTAAACATCATTTTTCTGCATATTGTAATTGATCCCTTGCCTAAAGTCATATTTTTACATCAGTCCTTAGTAAAAAATGGGGCTAAAATATCCTTATTTTACCAAACTTATGGTGCTTTACAAAATCACTTATATTTTATGAGTATAATTGAAACTCAGAATGTATTATAGTTATAAGTCTGGAATCTTGAGCTGAGACACATCAGTTCCATTTGCAAATATCTTTCAGTTGATGTCACTAATTTACTTGCATGTTTATTAGTACTTTCAAGACTGGACTAATGTATTCAATTCTGTCTGGTTCATCTCAATATCTGCTCCAGAAACTTCAATAAACATTCAAAACACAATTGCTCGGATCATCCTTTGAGTACCACAATCGGAGCACACCTCCAAGCTGCTCTGTACCCTAGGCTATCCATTTGATCCAGAAGCAAAAAGTTGTTCTCTTTGGTATGTTTCACTGATGGACTTAGGTCCAACATAGCTACCCGACCTTTTCCATGTGTACACAACAGCAAGATACTTTTGCTCCTCTTCTGACAATCATTTACTCATTATTCCCACTATGAAAATGAAGTCATATGGACAGTGTTCCTTTGCTTAACATAGCCCAGCAATGTGGACTGAATTGCCCATTGAAATTAGGCACAAAGACACAGTTGACCCTTGCAAGAGTGCTCTTAAAACTCCCCTTTTGCAAGAACAAACATAAAGATCTAATAATGTTTCCCACCTTAAATATTTTAGCATGTTTTTTTTTCCTCTAATTTCTTGGTGTTTGTATCTTTGTTTAAGTCATATCATGATAGATGTATTAAAGCACTTAGAGCTTTTAAAGATTAGGTACTATACAAAGTCCTCAATATCATTATTGTTATTATTATTGTTGTTATTATTATTATTATTATTATTATTATTATTATTATTATTATACCATGTTAATGCCTGTACAGATATACTGCTTTCTAGTGCAGATTTGTAGTATAAAAAAATTCATTTGATTAAAAGGTTGAAAATCTTGACTTGAGTGAAAACCCAGTGATTGCAGTCAAAGGAGCATGGTTGAAAAATAAAAATGGTAAGTATCTATCACCCTTTTTATCGGATTAGTTATCCTCATGTTTTATATATAAAATATTATGGATGTCTATCATCTTCCTTATCAGAATAATTATTCTCATGTTTTTATTTATAAGATATTATGGGATGTTTATCACCCTTTTTATTGGATTAGTTATCCTCATGTTTTTATTTATAAGATCTTATGGGATGTCTATCATCTTTCTTATCAGAATAATTATCCTCAAGCTTTTGTTTATAAGATCTTATGGAATGTCTATCGTCCTTCTTATCAGAATAATTATCCTCATGCTTGTGTTTATAAGATCTTATGGAATGTCTATCGTCCTTCTTATCAGAATAATTATCCTCATGCTTGTGTTTATAAGATCTTATGGAATGTCTATCGTCCTTCTTATCAGAATTATTATCCTCATGCTTGTGTTTATATACCATTAGATCTTATGGGAAGTCTATCATCTTTCTTATCAGAATAATTATCCGCATGCTTTTGTTTATAAGATCTTATGGAATGTCTATCGTCCTTCTTATCAGAATAATTATCCTCATTCTTGTGTTTATAAGATCTTATGGAATGTCTATCGTCCTTCTTATCAGAATAATTATCCTCATTTTTTTGTTTATAAGATCTTATGGGATGTCTATCATCCTTCTTATCAGAATAATTATCCTCACGCTTTTGTTTATAAGATCTTATGGGATGTCTATCATCTTTCTTATCAGAATAATTATCCTCAAGCTTTTGTTTATAAGATCTTATGGGATGTCTATCATCTTTCTTATCAGAATAATTATCCTCAAGCTTTTGTTTATAAGATCTTATGGGATGTCTATCATCCGTCTCATCAGAATAATTATCCTTATTCTTTTATTTATATACCATAAGATTTTATGTGATGGCTATCATCCTTCTGTTTATTAACACAAATTGGCTTTGGCGCTTTTCCTAAGCTCCTTAGAGAAATGCAGTAAAACTTTACACTTTGAAATATTCAATGGCCACCAAAGCAGCCATCTTGAAAATTTTGTTATTGCTACTCCTACGGAATGTAAAAATTCATTGGCCTACATTTTAGTCAGTTAGCTTAAATGTAATAGAATCCAGGAAGTTGAAGTATGATTTGTAATGAAATGAATAAAATTATATTAATATTGAAGAAAGTGTTGAGTCAGCTTTATTTCATTCTACTTATCATCTTTTTAAAAGCATTCCTGAATTCCTTCTCATTCCAGCCAAATGAAATGTAGACCAACATTATCCAAATTGATTTGATTTAAATAGTTACATGTTACTCAGTAAAGCATACTGAAGTGCACCTGAACTTGCAGACCTTGGTATAATTTAGTTCTGAGAATATACAGCTTTTCTTTACTTATGATATGCACCTTCACATGATTCTTGTTATTTCAATTTACTTAACATTAATGGAATAAAATGAGCTGATAATGTTTCATAGTTTTTATATATTTTTAAAATTTTTAATAACTATTATAGATAGTGTACTTTGGACTAATGTTTAATAACTTTTAGCTAGTGTACTTTGGACTAATTTTTCATAACAGTTATAGTAAATGTACTTTGGACTAATTTGTAATAACAGTTATAGCTAGTGTACTTTGGACTGATTAATAACTGTTATAGCTAGTGTACTTTGAAATAATTTTTAATAACTTATAGCAAGTGTACTTTGGACTAATTTTAATAAAAGTTATATCTAGTGTACTTTGGACTGATTAATAACAGTTATAGCTAGTGTACTTTGAACTAATTTTTAATAACTTATAGCAAGTGTACTTTGGACTAATTTTAATAAAAGTTATATCTAGTGTACTTTGGACTGATTAATAACAGTTATAGCTAGTGTACTTTGAAATAATTTTTAATAACTTATAGCAAGTGTACTTTGGACTTATTTTAATAACAGTTATAGCTAGTGTACTTTGAACTAATTTTTAATAACTTATAGCAAGTGTACTTTGGACTAATTTTAATAAAAGTTATATCTTTTGGTCTAATTTTTAGTAACAGTTATAGGTAGTGTACTTTGGACTAATTTTTAATAACTGTTATAGCTAGTGTACTTTGGACTAATTATTAATAACAGTTATAGCTAGTGTACTTTGGACTAATTTTAATAAAAGTTATATCTAGTGTACTTTTGGTCTAATTTTTAGTAACAGTTATAGGTAGTGTACTTTGGACTAATTTTTAATAACAGTTATAGCAAGTGTACTTTGGACTAATTTTAATAAAAGTTATATCTAGTGTACTTTTGGTCTAATTTTTAGTAACAGTTATAGGTAGTGTACTTTGGACTAATTATTAATAACAGTTATAGCTAGTGTACTTTGGACTAATTTTTAATAACAGTTATAGCTAGTGTACTTTGGACTAATTATTAATAACAGTTATAGCTAGTGTACTTTGGACTAATTTTTAATAACAGTTATAGCTAGTGTACTTTAGACTAAATCAATTTTTTTTAGCACAGAAGAACATTCCTTTAGATTAGCTATCTGTTTTAGATATCATGCATGATTTCCATAACTACCACATGAATCCCAACATTTTTTTTCTGTTGTACATGTTGCAGAATGCAAACAGCTTTGCCTTAGACCTGTTTCTGTTTCAGAAGTATGTTATAATTGTGGGTTGTAATTCTAAACACCAAACTGGTGTTATTATTGTATGATTTATATTTGGTTGTATAGCAGAAACATTTAAGTTGCAAAGATCTAGAGTCCTTTTGAGTAATTGTCACATATTTCCTTCATAGAACATTATTCTTTAATAACGAAGTCTCACACAAGCTCTGCCCCCATCCCACCACTGTCAATACAGTTGTGAAAAGTGAGGTATTTTAAAAATGTGCCATTATGTATAAGCATGCAAATCTGCTTTGTAATCATCTTTTAATTAATTTTATTACACTACTACCACATAAAAACTGACCTGGACCTAGCAAAATTTCCCTACCCATTCATCCCTGTTATAAATATTAGGGATGGAACAGGTACCCAGCCTGGCTGGTTTTTTGCACTACCTGGTTAAAACTGCTGGGTACCCATCAACGATTTTCCTGTCTATACATCCCTAGTATAATCCAACAGTTTTACATTTAGATGAATGTCATGTTTACACCCTTTCTACCATTTTGTCATGTTTACACCCTTTCTACCATTTTTTTATGTTTACACCCTTTCTACCATTCTGTCATGTTTACACCCTTTCTACCATTCTGTCATGTTTACACCCTTTCTACCATTTTTTCATGTTTACACCCTTTCTACCATTCTGTCATGTTTACACCCTTTCTACCATTCTGTCATGTTTACACCCTTTCTGCCAGTTTTTCATGTTTACACCCTTTCTACCATTCTGTCATGTTTACACCCTTTATACCATTTTGTCATGTTTACACCCATTCTAATAATTTTGTCATGTTTACACCCTTTTTACCATTTTGTCGTGTTTACACCCTTTGGAGAGTTTTGCAAGACCATTGTGTAAGTTTCTTTCATTTTTAGATGAGCTAAGCCTAATATCATATAAGGTGGTGTCATAGAGGACAGTCTCTTGCATGCAAATGTAGATCATTTATAAATAGGGGAGACAGTTTTCCTGCGTGCTACTGAATCCTCGTATGGATTATATTATTATATATGAGACATAAAAATGTTATCTCAAATACTGAATCCTCATATGGATTATATTGTTATATATGAGACATGAAAATGTTATCTTAAATACTGAATCCTCATATGGATGATACTGTTAGATATGAGACATGAAAATGTTATCCTCATATGGATTATATTGTTATATATGAGACATGAAAATGTTATCTTAAATACTGAATCCTCATATGGATTATATTGTTATATATGAGACATGAAAATGTTATCTTGAATACTGTTCAAACAATCAAATAAGGGGGGGGGGGGGTTTACAATACTTTATTTATAACTTGTAAATATGGACCAAACTTTTTGGAAGACTTATTTGGGGTAAGTTAGCATATATTGAAATTAGCTCAAAGTCACAAATATTTAAGTCCTCGACCTCTTAGTTTTGGACTCAATAAGTACATGATCAAGGTCTGACTCTCTGAATGAATTATTTTTTTTGCATAGTAACTTTAGACCTATATCACATACCTTGACAGATGTTGGGATTGGGGGGGAGGGGCTAGCATATAAGGTATTCAAAATGGCTAGTCATGTGGAAGTCAAAAGGGCAAAGATCAAGGCCATCTTTACTTTAAAATATGTTTTGCTCTGAGGAAGTTCCATGACGAAACTTTGTGAATAGCAATGAAGAAACCTGTAGATTTTAGAGTTTCAAGGTCATTCATCTGATGGTTTCTGCAAAGTAACTTTAGTTCAATACCTTAACCAAAGATTCAAGTCACCCATCGGTCAATTATCTCCAGAGTCAGCCACGCCATACTAGTTCCAATATTGATGATTGTTAAACAGTTAAACTTGGGGCAGTGTATAATGTACTGTTTATGTTTTTTTTTGAATGGGAGTTTGTACAGCTGCCTATTATGTCATTGCTGCCATTGACTTGAACATTTGTACCCCACCCACCCCCATTAGATAAAGATTTAGGGCAAGTTAATATAATTTAAGTTCTTCATTGAATAGTCAATATTTAATCCTTTTACAGCTCTCTTTATTGTTTTTTTTTGATAATAATTACATGCATTTTTTGGCAGGTCACATATACCTGAAGAAGATGCCAAACACCAAGATAAAAACTAACCCTGATACACGTGAGACAGATTTGCTCCTAAGGTGGTTTGCAAGGGAAGGACATCGGATTGAATTTGAGAAGATATAATTTCATGAACAGTTAGTGAAATTTTTATACAAGTAGGAATAGTTGTGGAAGTTGTTTTTAATTGGATAAAGCAGCAGAGAGGGTGAACCCTACAACTTTATAGAGGCGTCGATTCGGTAATCTAAGGCTTCTGCCAAATAGTAAAAAAATGGCGTCTATTCGATAAATTGAGGACTCCTCGATGAATTCGTCAATGACGCCATATAGTTGTCATCACCCTCTCTGCTGCTGGAACTTTCAGTTCTGGGTTAACCAAATATTTGATCGAGTCTTTAGGATTTCACAAACAAATTAATCGCTAGCACCTCATCTTGTAGATCAATTAGATTATTGGACTGGTCGGTGAGTCGGAAATTAATTCTCGTTAACGAATTATTATGGCATCGCATGTAGACAGGATTAATTGGGTTTTCAATAATTAGATATCCCGGAGGGGCTGTTGGTGCAAATGAATAAAGAATATATCCCTGCTGAGCTTGATTTGATTGTTCTAGATTAATTTGATAGCTTCCTTCAATTGCATCACATACTAAATTGAGCGCAATCACCGTTGAAATATTTACATTATGCGGGGCAATATGCCTACCGCCACTATCTGGATCATTATTATATTTGAGGACAGTTGAATCTGATTTTTGTAGCGCTTTGATATCGATTCTAACAATTCTTGTTAGTTCATCAGCGTTGTATTTGGGAAACTTGAAATTACGCAGATTGTCTTCTGTGATATTGTAATCGGTTAGGAATCGTTGTTTACTGTCGCTGTTGTCATTAATTATTGTTTGAATAATTAGTTCATAGATATATTCCATGTCAGATATAAGTTGATTTATTATTTCAACGTGTTTTTGCGATTTTGTTTTCCGTAGTTGTTCTAGTTGTGTGTCATATAATTGTTTAATTTCATTAAAATAACCACGGGCGTCAGTTAGCGTAAATGAAATAGTAACAGATGAGTCGGCTGTTCTTTTAATGATAAAATCCCATTGCAATGTGTCTTTGTTGGTAAATATAAATCTATCGGCGATTTTTCCTTTTCTTATATCAGATAAATTATCTCGATAACTGGGATTGATTTCATGATATGATTTTACGTCCGTGGTTAAGTCGGCGGTGGATTTTTCCGGTGGTTTTTCAGGCCATCCTAACACTGTTCTTAACGAGCTGTTATAGATATCTACAATGTATCCCTCTGTGCTTATTTCGATCGACGACGAGAGCGTCGGTTCATGAAGTTTAATAGCTATTTTTGATTCTTTTTTAGTAATTGATTTTATTCTACGCTGAATTTCAGCATCGATTTGCTCAATTTGGTACGACCCAGTTGGTAACGAAACAGTTTCCCACTCTGGAGTATCATCGGGTTTATTCTTATACGAGAACACCAGTGCGTTATTTGGTTGCTGACTACCAAATGCAACCGATCTGATATTAGGCCAGCTATGATATACTCGTAATTTTGCCAGCGCGATCTCACGCACTGGAATCGGAGAAGGGAAGTTCACACTAAATTCAGGGTTTGTTGATGTTATTGATATCATGCTTGTTCGTATCGGAGTGGTATTCTCCGCGATTCGTTGAAGCAGTTGCAATTCGTTGAATTGTAGTGACATTATTGTTAACACTGTCTTCAATTTCTAATTTCAACATCGCGGAGTTATACAACTGGGTCATCGCGGAAAATTCAACATCGGATATGAACGAATTATCTATCGACAGCGAGATCAACTCGGATAATTTCGAGTATGCGTCAAATACTACCCTGTACCGAGCTGTATAATCACTGAGTTTTTTCTGAGAACACGATGATAATTTTTTAGTTATCGCGGTGGCGACTGTCGCAATTGTTGTTGCCGCGGAGATAGCAATTGGAACTGCAATCGGAGCCATCATGGTCACCGTCGACATAATAACCCCAGCGCTGGCCATCACACCGGATACCGAGTACACGGTGATGTCGATGGCGGTAATTTTTCTGCGGTATTTTTTCCTTTTTTCACGATAGCGCTCAGAAAGTGATTTCAAGTTCGCGGAAAACTCTTTCATGGTGTTGAATCGATATTGCGATGACGGCGTCATCTGCGATTGTGATACCGCTGACTCTGTCAACGGGACTATTATCGGTTCAATTGATTTCGTTGACTCCGTCAATGATGTCATTGTTATTTTAAACCCGCTAGTGTTTTCAATTAATTACCATCTTCCGGGTAGTAGATCAGGGGGTAGTTTACTTCACATATAAATTCTATACACCATGTTATTTCTTTTCTAATGGTGTTATCAACCCCGACAATCTCAAATTCTTCTCCACCCCCGATAATTACTGTCGCGGTGCCACCAAAGTAAGTTTTACCTTTCACGATGATATTAAATTGATTGTTAGAGATTAACGTCATCCTGTAGATACCATGGGGCCACTCCCCGATATCGACTTTCAATTTAGCATTAGAGTTTTTTATCCAATCAAAGGTCCCATGCTTTACCCTTTCAGATTTTTCTTTTAGTTTAAGAATATCGTCGTAAACGTCGAGATAGGTTTTTTTGATTTCGGTATATTTCATCATCGTTTCATCGCGGCGTTTAAAAAATGAAATCAAAAGGAGGTCAATTTCTAAACCTTTTGGGTGCCATATTGCCCGTTGAGTTGAGAATATGTCGTCGTGATATTGTAACTTTCAGAGCCCTCAAAGAACTTATTAACCATTTCGCTGGTGCGTTTTTGTTCGTCAAACGCGCTTTTAACTTCAGCGAGGGTCGGACCTGTCAGTGTGGTTTCAGACATAGGTGTTCTCCCTAAAAATTTATCCACGATGGTATTAAGTGTTGTTTGTCTCACCATAAACTTATTAATATCTTTGAGAGTCATCGTAGATGTAGCTGGGACACCAAAGAAACTATTAACGACGTAGGCATTGTGAGTATGCTTGCCGATAAACTCGCTAATTTCAGCGAGAGTCATTCCTGCCACAAGCGGGTTTCCAAAGGACTTGCCAATAATGTCGTTAGTGGGTTTTTGATCTTCTTTTAGTTTAGAAATATCATTGTAAATCTCGAGATAATTTGCCTTGATATCGGCGGAAGTCATCCTCCTCCCATCCCTCTTGAAAAAAAGTCTAGTCAACATACTATCGATTCCAAACTGGTTTTCAAAATAAGTTTTGATGTTAGAAAGTTTCGTCGTGATATTTTGGAGTGTAATGCCCTCAAAGAACTTATTAGCTACGTCAATGGTGAGCTTTTGTTTGTCAAACTCGCTTTTAATTTCATCGAGAGTCATGCCTGCCGTAAACGAGTTTCCAAAAAACTTAAAAACTACGCCGTTTGTGAGTTTTTGTAACCGCTCGAGATTTTCTATTAGTTTAAAAATCTCGAGATAATTTGCCTTGATTTCTGAAGCAGTCATCATCCTTCCAGCTTCCTTGTTAGCGAAGAATGAATTCAACAAGTCTTTAATTTCAGCGAGAGTCATGCCAACCACAAGCGGTGTTCCAAAGAATTTATGTACGACATTTTTGCGAAAACTATTATAACCTCGTATAAGATCATTCAGCTCACGTTCGTTGGTAGCAATCGCGTCGGTGATCGTAGACACAAGTTCGCCTGGTTTAAGTTGTCCACCGTTGGAATACAGCGCAATAGAGTTTTCAGCGGCGTCGTGTTGTCGTTTTAAAATGTCATCCAATGACACATTACTACTTTTCAATTTACCTTGGCGATCTTGAAATACAACTATTTTGTTCGGGTCAACACTTGTTAAATTTAACGTCTCAGCGATTTCATCTTCAATTATTTTTTTTACATCCTCGATAGAACCCGCAGATGTTTCCGCGGTGGGTTTCGACATTGACAGAGATTGTCCCCAAATATTAATCATTATTGTAAAGACTCTAGTATTTTTAATTTATTGATCCTCTAAAATTACCTTGTAATTTCCCACTCGTGTATTTATTTACAACCAGATGAGGTGGTTTCTGTGACGATGAAATCTCCGCGAGGACATTTAATACTTCACGGCCGCATATCGGTGGATCATTTAATTGTTGTGTTGGCAGCGTGGAATAAAAAATCGGAAACTTTTTGAGTTTCATCGAAGAATTTATATACCGCATAAACTCATTCGGTGGGGCTAGCCCATATGAATCGAAATAGACAATCCCACGCGGATCAATTGCGTATGCAACCCAGTGAGTTCCCGATCCGCTGCTGTTATCAAGATTGATGATACCGGTTTCAACGTTATTTGGTTTTCTTGGTAATTGATCTCTCATAAAAACCCCTCTGAAGTTTTTTATCGCTAGTTTTTTAGCAGCATCAATTAAATCAAAATTGGACATGGGAACCATCGGTTCCTCAATCGAAGATTCCACAACCATAGGTTCCTCAACAATTGGGCCGGAAATCGAAGATTTCTGAATTAATAAACCGTTCCTGGTATTCTTAGACCCGATCCGTTCACGGATCTCCCGCTGTACCATGAATACGGGGTTCCTGGTAGTCTTAGACCCAATCCGTGAACGGATCGTCCCTTTTTTTATATCCTCGTCCCTTCTTCGGTTCATATGATTGAGCAATGCTCTGTACAGCTTTTGTTCCCAAGGCTCCAGCTGCCCCCAATGCGACCGCTTTTGCAACTGCTGGTGCGGCCGCTACAATTAATCCTGGAATCGCAGCAAACAACGGGAATATACCACCTGATTTTATCATGTTCGCGACTGCGGCTTTCGAAAATACAATTTGAACTCCTCGCCGTTTCTTCATTGCATCATTGAAATGGTTTATTTGACGATCCGTCAGTGATATTTTATGTGTACCGCCGGACATCTGCGCTGGTTTTAACGTTATTGTGGTTCCACATTCTTTAGCGGATTTTGATCGCAATTTCTTGACCTGACCATCAGTCAGCTTGACACTAACAACACTATATGTCATTTTATTGTAAAACACATTTATGCTTTCAATTGATCTATTTGGAAACTCTTCAAGTTTCATTTACATATTTTCCACTGGTGCGTCAATAAGTCTCATTCGTCCACCAACACCTTCTAACAACATTGATTTGTCGCTGAGAATGACAGCAACCGCTCTATAATTAACACCACCAGGATCTATACGAGCCCTAAAATGTATGTCAACGACGGATTGCCTTGTTAAATCAAGATGTTCCAGTGAAAAGTAATAAATTGGATACAAGTTCTTAAAATCGAGTTGCGATATTTGCAAACCAGTATCAACATTTTGATCACGACCCATATATGACAGCATCCGATGATACACACGTGCTATTTGGTTGTTTCTGTAATTAAGCTGTATATCCTCAGATGGTTCTTGTTGTCCGTTTATTCTTAGCGAAACCTCACTTACCCCTAATTGATCAAATATCATATGACTGCGTTCTTGGGAGCCTAATCGATTCCGATTCTGCAGCGCTATAAATATATGGCGTGGAGCTGAAACCCCTTGTTTGGCTGCCAAATGCCATGTAAATGTACCAGCGACATTATCATCTTTGGCATCAGTTGTTGTTGTTAGCCAACTTAGCAATGATTTGCCGCCTGTGTCCATAAATGAAAGTAGCCGCTCTTCTCTGGTAATTGATGGGGTCATTACTGGCATCCACAATACTATTTTACTCAAAACAACTTTACCATCAGCGGCACCAGTACGCCAAATTGCATCATTGTCATTGCCTTTTCGTACTAACGCGATTGTGTGTTTGGCTCCATAGATGACTTTTCTGACATTTCTGCAGAATCCAAATATGTGATGGAGTGGAATCGCACATGAAAAATATCGCTGCTGTCCTTGCAATGCTAATTTTCGTGTTGCATATCCTAAATTGAAATTACCATTAACGCCTTTTATAATATCAAACGCAGCTCCGGGTCTAGCTCGACGTTCTGGATTAGCCGCTTCTAGTTGATCCGCTTCTGCAGTATCTCTTGCTGTCAACACTTTAATGTATTGAAGGTGGTCAGCGTGATCAGAGGTATCCTTTGCAAACATCATAGACGGACCAGCCGACCTTGTATAATCATCGGAATATCTTGCTAACCCGATTATTGTTGTTGCAACATCAACCTCGCGGTCTATTGATTCAATTTCTTTTCCATCAATGAGATATCTTGCACTTTCAAATAACGCCATTATGCCATTATTAACAAAACCAACTCGGATATTTGAATCATCTGCATATGGGGTATCAGCTGCAACATTTGTCACGAGTTTTCCTTCTACTTCGATAAATGCTTCACATGGCAAAAAGTATTTACTGGTATCTTGAACTTGAAGTTCAATTCGCGATCGTAGGTCGGGTTGTATTGCATGATAGGAATAGTATTGATAATCGCGGACAGAATCATCTTTGCGTACTGGGGCTTCAATATCGAAGGCCGGATCAGCTTGTTGTTTAAACATTTTATTAAAATACTAGTGTTTTTAATTGTGAAACACTTTGTAATCATCGTCGTTTTTGTTTTCGTTTCAAACCACTTCCTGCTATCGCGTTCATGATAGTGCTATCTGTTACCGGTGAAGCCGTCAATGGCGACGGAGGCACCGAAGCAGCCAACGATGCTAGTTTTTCTTCCACTGCGTTATTTATTGCTTTGCTGATTTTTGCAGGCATCACTGTCGTTGATGGAAGCACCGTTGGTTTCTTTCGTACCAATGATGCTATTTTATCTTTCGCGGCAGAAAAGGCCTTTCCTGCAAGATTTCCAACGAAATTGATTCCCTTATCACGGATAACATCAATGGCTTTCATTGATAATTGTTTAGCTAACGGCGCTACCTTGGGAGCCATTCTTGTAAATAGCCCCGCAATGGTATTGCCGAAACCATCTCCGTAATATGCTCTATAAACAGGCAATCGTGAGTTCACCACGTAGACGCTTACGGGTTTATCATGGTTGTAGTGTATAATCATCTTGTTATAAAACTAGTAGTTTTTTAATTAGTGATCAATCGCTAGCGTCCATAAGATTTTCATCATAACGTAGGGCGTCTCTGTGATTTTCAACTAATTCAGCAATGAGTTCTCGATATACATCAATGTCCATGATACCGCCGGCAAATAATCGTCTACAGATATCAGCTGCTTCATTAATTACTTCCGATGAGTTATTTCCGGCTCGTTTCCCTCCGATGAGAACCTCTAACCGTGATATATCACTGAGAATATTCCCAGGACATGTCACGGTAGAGTCAAAGACTCCAGCGTTGAAATCTAAAGGATTTTTAATTGAATATCCGCTAGCAGTAACTTTTTTAGTTGTACCAGTTTTATCATACTCATCAGTTCCCTTTCTAAATTCTTTATATCCCATTTCTCTTTTATTTAAACGGCCAATCCCCTTATTCGTTTTATACAACCAATCAGCCCATTCATCTCGGCTTATTCTACTGTTTTTATACTTGTCTTTTAAAAAGTCCTTTCTAGAATGAAAGCTTTTGGCATCACCAAAAATCTTATAATGTTCGGGTTTTATTAATTGAGGTCGTTTGATTTCTGTTATAGCTCCTTCGGTGAGTTTGTCTATAAAGGAAATACCTCTTGGGGTGACATCAACAGGTTGTGGTTCAGGCGCAGAATCATCAATATCAGCTAATCGTTCATACTCGTGTTGAGTTTTTATATCACTGGATAGCTGTTGTATCCCTGCGCGTGTTTGTCCGGTCTCTGCTGCTATCTTTTCAAGTGTATCAAGAAGCGGCGCCTTCACTGCTCGTTCTCGCTCAGGAATATCTCCGTATATCGCTGCTTCAGTTAACTTTTTCACATCTTTGGTCGCACTTGTTATCGGAGTAAACAGTTGTTCACTTGACACAGAAAAGTCAGTCTGCGCTTGTTGTCGTTGTTGAAGTTTCTCACGAAGTCTGTCTCGAACCGGTATAAACTTTTTAATTGCTGCTAGCCGCTCTCGGGCTAATCTAGTTGTAAGCGATTCGCCTATCATATATTGTATGTGAACTAATTTTTCAAATGTGAAACTATCACAATTAAAAGATGAGTTATTAAATAAATGTACCATCAAGCTAACGTATCCATCTTCGACAGGGTTAAACTGTACGACGCTATCCGCGAGTGTTTCAGAAATAACATCGCTGGGGGTTTCAGAATTGTAATATCTGAGAACGGCAATGAACGATTTGTGTTAACTCCGCGGCAACAACAACAACTACGTGAAAATGGAGGCGTTGCGGTGATTACTTGCTACCACGACCAGATCATCCAGTACGCACATAACTGCATGAGTAAGTCCAAACTGCTGAGTATCCTTTCAGGAGAAAATCCCATGTAGTTACAAAAAACGCTAAAAAAAAAATATTTTTTACTGAAAATGTACTGAAAGCCTATTTTTTTTATAGTAACGCTCACGTGGTTAGGATACTGGTTTTTCCTCGTTTAATATTTTTCTAAGATCACGAACCTTAGAGCTAATTTCAGCTCGTTTTTGATACTCTTGGCCGAGCTTTTGACGTATTGCTTCAACGGTGCTAAATAGCGTTATAAATGTATTAATATCGTTACCGTACAAACAAGCATAGATGGACTTTTGAATTCCTTTCACGAGTCTGTACATCTTGGGTAAAACATAACGACCCTTACTAGACTGATACTCAATGTCTTCATATTCCGAGGTAATCTTGTCAGCGTCGAGATCTTTAGATAATACTACCCCGTTATTTTTTAAAATTAAAATTTCAGCAATTATAGAATTTACATCTTTGATATCCATTATTTATATAATATATTTTATCTTTAATTATTAAAAAAAAATGCAAAATAAATAGTATAAATTATGAGCGGTTCATGAGTCCCTTATTCAGGCCTTTGTGTCTTTGTTAGGGTCTTTTCTTTTGGCTATCCACATTTGGATGCTCTTTTCTTTTGGCTATCCACATTTGGATGCTCTTTTCTTTTGGCTATCCACATTTGGATGCTCTTTTCTTTTGGCTATCCATTCCGGATGCTCTTTTGTGACCCTAACACCGTTTCTATTAGCCGGTAGCCCATTCTGTGCTACCCTGTGGGGTTCCTCATGTGAATGTAGAGCTTTTGCATCAATTTTTACCATTTATTTTACATCCAATTATACTTTGATAAACACATAATCTCCGGCGAGGAGGTATATGTTTATTGGATGTTATGTGGAGTGGGCGTGGTTTGCGATGTCCTCAAAGCATACATCTCCGGCGGGAGGCCTAAGGTGACAAACATCATCTTAGACCGCCCAGAAGATATGCTTGGGAGACATCACTTAATGAAACGATGATGGTAATGAAGTGGGATGGCACAAGACAGCACAAACATGAAACGACGGGGCGGATTTTCTACGGCCAACCAACCAATCAAAAGCAACCCAATTAAATTAACCCGGTTGCATGATTGTGAACAAAAGACAACCACACGCCCGGGTTAAATGGCGTTGGTTAGTTTTGATTGGTCGCATTGGCCTTCGAAAGCCCCAAGCTTTATACCTTTGATATACTATATAAGGCGACTAATATGGCGTCGTTGATTCACAAGTGTGTTATTTTATTTCCTTGAATTACTTATTAATGCTGTTTCACAACATTAAATGAGACAAAATAGTTAAATAAAACATTAAACAAAAGAATATAGTTTGTTAAATAATAGCGTTTATTTACTCTGTTCTCTAAAAAAATACGTTATCGATTAGCCATAAAGAGCTGTATACAAGGAATTTTAACCACGCCCACTACTTCAATGAATAGAAACCACTCGCGTTCCGGCTGAGCGAACACAGGTAACGCGCGTTAGATTATAAAGGAATTTGTAACGTGGTTTTAGCTGTTTGCGCTACTGCTGCCCCCCCCACATGAAACATATAGATAAATAAAAATACGATTGTAAATAATGCAGTTTTAGCCCAAGCGACAATAAAAAGTTTTAGAATTATTTAAAGTTGATAAATACAGCTCTACCGAAACTCATGACTCCATTACAATCACGTGGGCACGCACGTGTCAATTATACCTCTCCTACAGGTAAAGCAGACGACAAATTCCTTTGACGTCATAATACAAGGGAACTTAGTAGGCAGAGAGTATTTCGTTGTTGGTTATACATAAAAGATTTATCTCCCTTGAATCGTTTCAGATGTATACGAATTTTACTTTATGACCATTTTTTTTAGACAGAGCAGTTTTAATTATATTTTCAGCAACAAATCGTATTGAAGTACTACAAATGTCAAAGTATCTACTGGCTTCATTTATTGATTGAAAGCTTCTCTTTTCATTATTTTCTAAATCAAACGATTTCACACCCTTGGGATGTTTTGCGTGTTTACCAGTTCTACCTAATTTTGAATTCCGACTTTGTGAGACGGCTTGAAGATTCCCAAGACAATTATCAGTCTTCACTCCATTTATGTGATCAATCGCAAATCCGTCTTCGATTAATCCGTAAAATGCTTCATAGATGACTCTGTGACAGAGATACTTCTTCCCCCGGCTGTAAACATCAAGTATCCCATATTATTTACCCATCCAACAGGCCTTTTTAGTCTGCAATTTCTAACAACACCATCACTGGAGGCTTCGTAATTAACAAGCACTGGATGAGGTTTGAAATCTTGGCTCATTTGTATAATAATATTACTTATCTAATTTATATCTGCTTTAATTATAAATCTCTGGATATAATCTTGAGGGTTTTTGATGACTTTGTCCTTGATTTTATCAAGGTCGTTAGGGTCAATGACTGCATTTTTTATTCGTTTGTCATAATAGCGTTTTAGTTCCCTGTATCGTTTACCCCCACAAGCAAGACACAACTGCGATTTTCCCCTTACCCCAGCCCCACATTGAAGGCATGGGAGAGGACCAAAACTTCCTCGCCGAACGCTTTGTAAATGATGCCCACAGAATTCGCTTCTGCATGATTTGTTACACGGGGTTGTTGATCCAATCATAAGCCACTTGCAGTGATTCATTATACTATATTTTTCTATTTAAATACTTGTTTTAATTATAACATGGAAGAGTTCAAGAGATTATCGAAAATTACGCCTTGGAAAAATCCTAAATTCATTGATTATAACATGGAGGAGTTCAAGAGATTATCGAAAATTAAGCCTTGGGTAAATACTAAATTCAATCTCGATGAGGAGTTCAACAGATTATCGAAAATTAAGCCTTGGGTAAATACTAAATTCAATCTCGATAGAGTCTCTGATACACCAAAACATCTAATCAGTGATAGAACTATACTGAGTAAAATCAGAGAGTGTTTTAATGAATTCTACCGAGACGGTGCAGCATACTGTTGATCGACATTTCGAATTATACATGACGATGTCAATGTACCCAACATCGATTCTACTATGAACGATGAAAGAGCAGCTGAGATAATTTCACACCTTGGCCTGCCAAGGAGCTGGAAATCCAAGGGTGTAAAATCCAAAGGGGAAATTCAAAGAATTTTATCATTGCAAAGCAATTCCCAACAGAAGTATTTTTTCAGAATAAAATTCATTATCGAAGTCGAAGGCAAATGGATTATCAAGGATAAATTTGAACCAATCCTCAAGGATAAAAAAACTGTCATTGTGAGTAGAGATTCCAAACCAGGAATTCTAACTGGAATTGACAAATCATACTACGAGAGATCTTATCCAGTAACAGCAATTGTTTATGGGATATATCCGTTAAATGATAAACCCGATATTGCAAAACTAGCTCCTATGAAATATTCACCGTTGACTTCGTCAAGGCTCAATTGTGTAGCAACACGGGTACTGGAACACTTCACAAATGCATCACGAGGAAATAAACTAACTGATCTGCGACGTAGGAAAATAACCGAATGGGAACTGACAGTGAAACAACATGGTGCAAAGATTTCTGATATAGCTAAATTAGAAACATCATTAAGATTCCCAATATCAGTCATGACGATAACCGGAGAAGTTTTATACGAACCAAAATATAACAAAAATGGAGCTCCAATACAAATTATTGATCATAACGAACACGCGTGGACACCTGCAGTAACAATATTTCCACGAGATAGAACCGTGAGATATATCCCCGAAGAATTTTCCGGAGATGTTTTTTATAATGAGAAATTATTCGATGCTATTCATGCGTTGTGTAAAGATGATCCTGTGTCAGTGTGGTTACTTAGAAGTGATGAAGATCCCGAAATAGGATTTGATCAATTTGTAAGACCAAATGGTGAATTATATCGCGTTGAAGAATTAGATAACAGAATGAGAAAAATCGCTAATGATTTTTCACCGGAGAGTTTCCATGAAAAACTACTCACGGATAGTTTTACTATTCCATCAGTGGTAGCTCACTTCGCAAGAGAAAAAAACTCATGGCGTCCAACACAAAATGATTTTCTCGAGGACGTTAAATTGAGTTGCGTCGAATTTAGTCATGGAGGACTGTGGAATACGAAATACCATCGTGGCGGTATGATTTCAATTGATATATCCGCGTGTTATCCTGGAAGTTTTCTCGGATATGGAGAATGTGCTAAGTACTTTAAACGATTTGGACACCCCACACATGAAATGACTCGTGTTGCGATTAATGGGCCATTACCTGATTTTGATTTAACCGGATTCGCTCGTGTGATATCATTCGAATTCGCTACAGGGTTACATCCGTGTAGTTATGTTTGGCTTGGTAGACATATATCTGAAAAGGCCTGGATGCCAATAGTGTTACTACGATATATGATTGATTGTGAGATGTTACAATCGTTGATTGTTTCCGAAGCTATTATATGCTATCGAGCTCAGAAAGAAGTTTGGTTACCACAACCCGATCTAGATCGTATAATTAGCGAACAGCGAAAACAGTTTCCAGATGGAAATTCTTCGAATTTAAGCGAGGAAGAAGTCATAAATTGGTCTAAGAAGTTATTTGAAATTAAAAAAGAACAAGCAAAAGATTTTGGACGAAGAATAATCGGTAAATTTACCCAGGGTGGAAAATACGACAATGCAAAATATTCTTCACGGTTGATCATATACGACGCTGAATACGATTTTATTGTAACGGATTTAACGAAAAAGGGAAAACTTGTAAATCGTAAAGACGCTTTCCTATCCGATGGAAGACGATTAGGTACAATTGTTACATACTGTGATGGATATATTAAACAATATACGCATTTGAGAAGTTCTATGCTAGCTTATGCTTCTATCAATTTATTTTCGATGATAAATAGATTTCCTAATACCGCAGTTAGAGTAGCCACTGATTCTATGTATACACACAATAAATACAAATCAGATGTAGCTAAATTCACAGATCCGGAGGAAGCGTGGGGATGTTGGAGATTTAAAAAGGAAAAGCTACATGAGTATTGTGAATCGGCAGATGTTACCATGGATGATAAATATCTTTCATATAACCGTATTGAAATTCAATCCGAATTTTCTAATGCACCACTGGTATCTGATCCAATATGTAGATACAAGTCAGTTTATTTAAACGGTTGTGGTGGGTCAGGAAAGACAACTCGTGCAATTGAATTATACCGCGTTTCAAAATCAAACATGATTGTGTTATCACCTACTCACAGACTCGCCAGAGAGATGAAACAACGAGGGGTAAATGCCTGTACTTATCATAGTTTCTTTCGATGGAAAGGCGATGAATGGACTCCTGATCAAATGGGCGATAAATTCATTCCTAAAATCATAATTTGGGATGAAATATGCACAGTATCGTTGAAAATATTACAAACCTTTCTTGAGTGGTTGTTATTGAAAAATACAAAAGTCGTCATGTGCGGTGATCACGGCCAACCACCACCATTTGTCGGTGCATCTCCACATGAATGGCTAAAGGGTTTTGTAGACTACTATGAAGAAATTAATACCGACCATAGATCACTTGATGAACAATTACGCGAGTTTAAAACGCTAATTAGATTACAACCGGATAAAATCCAATGTGAAATAGCGCGTGAAATAATTTCAGAAACTCCCATGAATGATTTTTGGGAAACGTGGAGACCAAATGATTTAATAGTAGCAAGTAGAAAAATAGTCAGAGACACACTTCAGATGAAGTTATTTGAAACGCATAAAGAAAAATTTGCAACACTTCCAGTACCGTTGTGTTATAGGCCTTCGGATACACGCAAACAGAATATAGAAGTTGATATTCCAGGACAAAGTGAAAAGCAGATTCTCGTATTAAATGATATTGTGCTGGTTGATATCAGCGTCGTCGAAGATGCATTGCGTGATAATAAATCCCCATGGACGTTAGGTTACGCAGCGACAATACACTCTTCACAGGGATTGACTATATCAGATACAATTGTTTGGATGGTGGATAATCACATCGAATGGTCGAATTTAGTCTATCTCGCAGTATCCAGAGTACGAAGAATAAATCAACTTCGAAGAATTATTTTCGATGATGACACCACAATGGATGATGCTAGCATCGTTGATGTTAAAATTATTGATAAAAAAACTCTCCGGTTACAAACAACAAGACAAAAAAAAAACAACGAGAATTTGACATTGATGCTGAATTAATAATTTCGCTGAAGCAACAACAGAATAATCACTGCGCGAGTTGCAATTGTATAATGCGTTGGCAGTATTCGGATAAAGATCCTCGCCAATTTACCGTAGACAGAAAGAATAGCAGCATTGGTCATATCAGAAACAATGTGATGTTGACTTGTCTTGAGTGCAACAGACGCAACGGCGCTAGTTAAGACCATGCGGTGGCAATTGAGTATTGTCAGGAATCACTTGTAATTGTTGTCGAGTAAATCCTCGCTGAGGAGCAGTTGAATCCAGTTTATAGATTGGAGGTCTACCAGTAGATCGTGTTATACCGGATATCTTGTGTGCAGTAACACTCCAAATAGGATCAGTAGCCCTTTTTTACCACCTTCAAGCTCTCCTGGTTCGTATAAATACCTAACAGTGACATTACTACCAAGAATTGGTTGGGAAACGCTATCCCGTTGTGGTTGTGGTATATACTTTTTTTTATCGCGTTGATAGGTTTCATGTTGATTGTTCTAGTAATCTCATTATTCAGTGCGGTAATCACAGATGGTAATCTCTTAACCCATTCACGGGATCTTTTATCCTGAATAAACTCCTTCGCGTATTGATATCCAAATAACCGTTCAGCAAGAGTCCGATTAAATCGTTCAACAATTGCCTGATCGCGATGTAGCGCAGTATGCCCTCGTCTGATGGTGACATTGTGATGTTTCATCGCTGATAAAACAGCGCCTTGAAATTCCTTGCCAGGATCAACTTGTAACAGATTTGGCCAGCGTAGTGGGCCTCGTCGATAAATCTTTTCAAATGCAGAAGCCACTTCAGGTGATGATTTTGTCCTTAGCGGTTCTGCTTGTTTGTATCGACTCGCAACGTCAACTACGGTTAGCGCGTATTTGTAACCGTTGTCATGTGGTAAAAACAATAAATCAGCTTGGTGAACTTCATTGGGTCCGGTAACATCAAAATGCGAGAAATTGATTTGTTTAGGGCGCGGTAGATAAATTTGCCATATCGCCTGTTTGGATAACCAATTAGCCGCAATGGTTTTTTTCACTTTTGCGGCGTTGGCGAGTTTATTGATTGCAGCGTTACCCCTCCAGTATCCTCTCGGAGAATAATAAATAGGTTCCATGTTGTTATTAATTACCAGCGCCCATCATCAATTTACCTTTCATAGCAGATTTTATCAAAAAGGAAGACAATTTTTCTTTGAAGGATTTATCAGGAATAGCATTTAACGCATGAATTAATTTCACATCCGCGAGATGTCTGTGTTGCAGATTGCTGCTTTTATATGCAACATCATGAACATGACAGGCCTTATCAATAGCATTTATCGGATACTCGCCGGGTCGGGGCTGATTTTGATCATCAAGTCTGATATCTAATCGTGTTCCGGGGCCACAGTAGCTATATCCTGGAAGGTGCTTTTCTCCGGGGTACTTTGCCCATGGGGTTCCAGGGAGCTTTGCCAATTTGGCTGCGATATCACCTCCTCGTTTTTTTTAAAAACATTTCCGGATTTCATAGAAATAAATCTAAATTTTTTTGTACCACATGTTGCACATCTACCAGTAAGTGCAGATCTGTTATTTTTAGTTGTAATCGTCGTCACATCATTTGTGCTAGTACGCGTTTTACACTTCACACAATATAGATCCATAATTTATGTATAGAGATATGGATATAATTGATTTTTCAGCGACTAAAACAAGAGAACCAGTTAAGCATCATGCAGCGCTACCAAACTCTATCCGCGCAATTATAATCGGGCCATCTGGATCCGGCAAGACGCAATTGTTGCTCAATTTAATAATGAGATGGATGAAGTGGGATAAATTGTATTTAGTTGCTCCTAGCGTAGATGATCAACGATGCTATGAAGTGCTAAAAGATTTTAATGAAAACGCTTCAGAAATTGCCGGCGAGGGTATTATTGAATTTATTACAGATATTGACGAGGCCCCATCCGTGGAACAACTTGATGGGAACATTAACAATTTAGTTGTATACGACGATGTGATGTTAGACAATCAAAAAAACCCAGCTAGGATCTTTTCCAGAGGCAGGCATAAAAGCACTGATGTGATATATGTCACTCAACGATACACTCAGATTCCAAAAGTGATCAGAGATAACTGTAATATTCTGGCTGTGTTTAACGGCGTTGATACACATACGTTACGAAATATTTGGCAAACTTGGTGCTCTGATATGGACTTCAATCAATTTAAAAATTTCTTTAGTAACGCTCAGTCAACCCCGCATGGATTTATAACAATAAATTTACATGATCCTCGGACACGATATCGTATCGGACTTGATCAAATATTTGGTTAACCCAGAACTGAAAGTTCCAGCAGCAGAGAGGGTGATGACAACTATATGGCGTCATTGACGAATTCATCGAGGAGGCCTCAATTTATCGAATAGACGCCATTTTTTTACTATTTGGCAGAAGCCTTAGATTACCGAATCGACGCCTCTATAAAGTTGTAGGGTTCACCCTCTCTGCTGCTGATAATATTAGATGAAGTATTATTTTTTTTTTCGTTTCTTTCACCTGTTGTTACTTTCCTTGGCAATGGGTAGAATGTAATGTTTCCATAAGTCTTTTCATTCCCATGGAGCTATGTAGACAAAGCTAAGGAATCATGCACAGTTTCCACTATGTTCTCCAGAAATTTTTCCATAATATGTTACCTGCAGGACGGGGTGGGGGTGGTGTACTAGTTCCTAAGATTGCTTCATATTTTACCAGGTTTTAAAATTCTAATGTGATTCAGCCTGATGATGACTTTTTCGCAGATTACAAAGCAATTTTGGTTTATGGACTGATGATGTTTGTCCTGAAGTTGATGCTTTCATTCATCTGCATCCATCAAATAACACAAATTAGGTTAGGGTTTTGTCTTTTGTCATTATCTCAGATCCTGTTGCTTGTAGCATCACATGATTTTTAAAAGCTTTATGAGGAATAGTAAAGCCATTAGTGAAGACTGTCAGTATGACCTATATTTCATTGTTTACAATCTTGTCATTGCCATTGGAAGTTTTAATCTCTTTTATTATGTCTGGTATAGACTGAAACCCCTCAAAGCACAAAAGCTTGAGACCAAATTTAATTTTTGGTTTTGAAATTGATTTAGTTTACTGTGGGTTTTGCAGATGTGACAGAAACATAGGTTTATAAGTAATTGTGTGATGAAAGACAGTTTTCTAAGTAATTGTGTGATGAGAGACAGTTTTATAAGTAATTGGGTGATGTGAGACAGTTTTATAATTGTGACAGTTTTAAAGTAATTGGGTGATGAGAAAGTTTTATAAGTAATTGTGTGATGAGAGACAGTTTTATTTAAGTAATTTTGTGACAAAAGACAGTTTTATAAGAATTGTGTAATGAGAGACAGTTTTATATGTAATTGTGTGATGAGAGACAGTTTTAAGTAATTGTGTGATGAGAGACAGTTTTATAAGTAATTGTGTGATGAGAGACAGTTTTAAGTAATTGTGTGATGAGAGACAGTTTTATAAGTAATTGTGTGATAAGAGACAGTTTTATAAGTAATTGTGTGATAAGAGACAGTTTTAAAGTAATTGTGTGATGAGAGACAGTTTTATAAGCAATTGTGTGATAAGAGACAGTTTTAAAGTAATTGTGTGATGAGAGACAGTTTTATAAGTAATTGTGTGATGAGAGACAGTTTTATAAGTAATTGTGTGATGAGAGACAGTTTTATAAGTAATTGTGTAATGAGAGACAGTTTTATAAGTAATTGTGTGATGAGAGACAGTTTTATAAGTAATTGTGTGATGAGAGACAGTTTTAAAGTAATTGTGTGATGAGAGACAGTTTTCTAAGTAATTGTGTAATGAGAGACAGTTTTATAAGTAATTGTGTGATGAGAGACAGTTTTATAATTGTGTGATGAGAGACAGTTTTAAAGTAATTGTGTGATGAGAGACAGTTTTATAAGTAATTATGTGATGAGAGACAGTTTTATAAGAATTATGTGATGACAGTTTTAAAGTAATTGTGTGATGAGAGACAGTTTTAAAGTAATTTTGTGACAAAAGACAGTTTTAAAGTAATTGTGTGATGAGACAGTTTATAAGTAAATGTGTGATGAAAGACTGTTTTATAAGCAATTGTGTGATAAGAGACAGTTTTAAAGTAATTGTGCGATGAGAGACAGTTTTAAAGTAATTGTGTGATGAGAGACAGTTTTATAAGTAATTGTGACAGTTTTATAATTGTGACAGTTTTATAAGTAATTGTGTGATGTGAGACAGTTTTATAATTATGACAGTTTTATAAGTAATTGTGACAGTTTTATAAGTAATTGGGAGATGAGAGACAGTTTTATAAGTAATTGTGTGATGAGAGATATAAAATCTATGTTGGGGTCTGGACCAAGACAATGAAATCCCAGCCATGGGGTTATATTATTTGTCTCCCCACTCTGACAAGCCTCATGGGGAGACATATAATGTAACCCTGTGGCTGGGATTTCATTGTCTGAGTCCAAACCCCAACGTAGATTATTTTTCTCACCCATTATTATCCTTTAAAGTTAAAAAAAACCTCTTTACTAGTGATCACGTCGCAATGATTACATGTGGCGCATGAATACAAATATGCTAATGAGGGCTGTGGTGTGACCGTTGCGTCTGAAGCACACAGTTCATACACGTGAGCAAAGAAAAATAACAACATAAAACGTCGGATGGTATTGAGGTATTATCACATTTAATATATGGATGTTATATGAAATTAACTATAAAAAGTTATAATTTATTAGAAATAAACTATTTTCTTTCATCATTTCCAATTTTGAGTACCCCACTCTCCCATATAAAAGACCCTTGTCACCCTCCAAATGTGACCCTTCATGGCCGGTTCACTTAAATTTAAATCCAAATATGCGGACCCTTGAGGATAACCATGCGCTAAATTTTCAAGTTCACGGATTCTTTGAAAATTTATAATTCTGTCTTGGAAATATGGCAAGTTATACAGTGAAATTTGCTTATGGATTAGTGTGTTTGTTGAGGGATAAATGATTCCTTCTGGCTGGTAAATGTATTATTTGTCAATAAATATTGCAGGTTTATTCAGCTGGAGCACAACGGAGATGCTTAACAAAATTATAATAGAGCATGTTTGACATAACACATTTCTGGCTGTTGCGAAGTTTTCTGGTGTTGTTTAGAGAGTTGGGATGATATGAAGTTTATAGGTATATAGTCTTATGTGCATGGATCAGTGTTTTCTGACATAGTTCAATTCACAAACCATTTAGAATTTTATCCTATCTGTAGCACAGTACATTTTCAGGTCAGCTTCATTAAATGTAGCTAACAGTATATACTATGTTTCACGCGAAGTGTTTACAACTAGTTCGGTTGCTTTAGCTACATTTAATGATCTGAAAATGTACTGAGCTAGTCCTGCATATAGGATTAACTTGACCATGCTAGTTAGAACGAACTAACATAATATCAAAACCTCGAAATAGTATGCGTGTGTGTATTTGTCTCTATCAAAATATTTTTGTTTGGTGTGTTTTCTAAGACAGATTGACCTTAAGTAATTATGTTTTGGTTATACATTATTTGTTGTTGTTGTTTTATTTGAGAACAACAATGGCACAGCAGAAGACGAGAAGGATTTATTTTGTTTAAAGTAGTTCTGAGCGCGTGGACACCATGACTGAGATGATTGGTCTGAGATGACTAGACTGAGATAAGAAAAGTAAGGTTAGCAAAACAGCTAGATTTCTCTGTCGTTGGGTGAGAAACAGTTTTGTAAGTAATTGTGTGATGAAAGACAGTTTTATAATTAATTGTGTGACGAGAGACAGAGAGTGAATGTAATTATGAGAGAACAACATATGTTGCCTCAGAAAATCACATCCAGTCACATGAAAAATTAAAGTTTTTTTCACACAGAAATACTGCATTCATCTCAAGAAACATTTAAAGTTTATATACTTGTAAAACTATTCTATAAGTCCGTTAGAATTATGAATGATAATCCTTACAATTCATAATGTTCCTGTGCCTAACACAGCTCAGCAATAGTTTTTAATTTATGAAAATTTATGGTAATTTTAGCTGAAATCAGTATAGACTGTTCATTTTATTTGAATTTTCTTTTACATTTATTTACGTTGATATGATGAATGATAATCTTACAATTCATAATGTTCCTGTGCCTAACACAGCTCAGAAATACTTTTTAATTATGAGAGTTTATGGTCATTTTTAGCTGGAATCTTCATAAATAAAAGTTGTAATAGAATGTCCATTTTATTTGAATTTTATTTTTCATTTACAGGATGAAAGATCTTGATCATGCATTACTTCTAGTGACACAATGTTGAATTGTCTTCAGAATATTCAGATAAACAATACAGAGAAAAAGAGAGTAGACATGGGTCTTTGTATTTATTTAGTTCGTGTATAATATACATATATCAATGATATGTTAATGACATTTTAAAATGAAATTGTTTATGCCTGATGAGAATATTGCTTTCATGATAATAAGTGAGAATTGTAAATGACTTAAATAAATGTAGTTGATGAATTTGTACAGATCTATCATTGTGTTACATACAATATCCCATGATTGGTTTTGAGCTTTACTGGTCATAGTGTCTGTTGTCTGATGCACAAGTTTCTTATTGCTTGTTGAATTGATGGTAAGAACAACATGAGGTTTAATTGAAGACTAATTATGATATCTTATTGATTGGATGATTTTTTGTGATGAGAGACAGCTCCATTCATAAATATCTTTCAGTTGATGCCACTAAAACACTTGTGTGTTCATTAGTACTTTCAAGACTGGACTATTGTAACTCAATTCTGTCAGGTTTGTCACAATATTTACTCCAGAAACTTCAAAAGCACAGCTGCTCGGATCATCTTTAGAGTACCTCGATCAGAGCCATCTCACCACTGTTCTATACCCTACACTGGCTATTGATTTGATGCAGAATCAAATACAAAATTTGTTCTCTGTGCTATGTTTCACTGACAGACTCCAGTCCAACTTATCTATCTGACCTCACCCATGTGTATACACCAGCAAGATAGATACTCTTCTTTTGACAATCGTATACTCATTATTCCCACTATAAAAATTAAGTCATATGGACAACGTTCTTTTGCATACCAGGGCCTGGCGATGTGGAACAAATTGCCCATTGAAATTAGACACAAAGACACAGTGGTCCCTTTTAAGAGTGCTCTTAAAACCTACCTTTTTCAACTGTAGGAACAAACTTAGAGACCATATAATGTTTTGTATCTTATATGTTTTCAGCATGTTTTTATGTTTTCCAATTTCATATTGTTTTGTTAAAGATGCCTTTGCATTACAGGTCAGAAAATATGGTAATTATTTAATGTCAAGCCAGATTCTTCACATCATGTTGTATATACTGTATATATCGTACATATCAGATAGAAGGTCTCAAGATTAGTTCTATAATTAATTGAACTGGCTTCTCTAAATAATGTCTTTGTCTTATTATTTTTATTATTTTACATGCAATCCTTCTTTGAAATGAAGAAAATAAAAGTAGAAGGTACAATGATGCTGAATCATGCAGTTACAGCATGAGTTTAAAGCAAAAATTGGTAATAAAATATAATAATTTTATTTTAAAATTTATATTTAGATCAGAGTACTATAATCTTCATGATGATAATGCTGAAATAGTTTACAATATAGACAAGTTCCTATGGGTTATCGTTACTGAATTGAGGATAACTGGTTATTTCAAAACTGAATTTTAACAGAGATCAGAATGGTGGAATACTGAAATGGTAAGTGATGGTAGTGATGTGGATGATGATTTTGAAGACAGCTTTGAGGAGCAAATTGATATTTTAAGCAGTGTTTTTGTGGTCTTAAAAAAGACAAAATAAACTGAGCAGGTGATATTTAGTAAATTGCTATTTTTTGCTCAGATATTCACAATAATCAAGGCTTCAATAGTTTTCAAGACAGTAATCAAGACTTCAATGGTTTTCAAGACAATACTCAAGACTTCAATGGCTTTCAAGACAATAATTAAGACTTCAATGGTTTTCAAGACATTAATCAAGACTTCAAAGGTTTTTAAGACAATACTCAAGACTTCAAAGGTTTTCAAGACAAAATCAAGACTTCAATGGTTTTCAAGACAAAATCAAGACTTCAATGGTTTTCAAGACAATAATCAAGACTTAAAAGGTTTTTAAGACTGTAATCAAGACTAAAATGGTCTTCAGGACAATAATCAAGACATCAATGATTTACAAGACAGTAATCAAGACTTCAGTGGTTTACAAGACAATAATTAAGACATCAGTGGTTTTCAAGACAGTAATCAAGTCTTCAATTGTTTTTAAGACAATCATCCAAACTTCAACGGTTTTCAAGCTAAACTCAGAGCTTGATATTTTTTTAATATCTTGGACAACATTTAGTTACATAAACAAATCATAGAATAGGAGTACGCACCCTCTTTATGAATGGATGCCAGTTATTATTCCATATATGAAGCAGCAGAGAGGGTGAACCCTACAACGTTTTTAGACAAAATTTGATTGAAATCCTAAAACGAGCCGTCCTATAATCTCATTTTAACCAAAAGATGGCGAACCCTACAACGTTTTCAGACAAAAAAAATTGATTGAATCCTTAAAACGATCCGTAGGATTTCGTTGAAATCTACGAAATCTCATTTTAACTAAAAAAATGAAAACGAAGATTTTTACGATTTTTTAATTAATTTTGGTCGCAACTTGTTGTCATCCACCCTCTCTGCTGCTTAGTGATTTCATCACTGGGTTAACAAAAAATAATAAATGATTTTAACCAGTCTTTATGATGAAAGTCCTTAGGACGAAAATCCTTTGAAATTGCTTTGCAATTTAGGATTTCACAAACAAACTAATCACTAACACCTCTTCTTGTAAATCAATCAGATTATTTGACTGGTCGGTGAGTTTGAAATTAATTCTGGTTAATGAATCATTATGGCATCGCATGTAGACAGGATTAATTGGGTTTTCAATAATTAAAAATCCTGGAGGAGCTGTTGGTGCAAACGAATACAAAATATATCCTTGCTGAGCTTGATTTGATTGCTCTAGATTAATTTGATAGCTTCCTTCGATAACATCACATACTAAATTGAGCGCAATCACCGATGAAATATTCACGTTGAACGGAGCGATATGCCTACCGCCACCGTCTGGGTCATTATTGTGTTTGAGGATTTTTATTTCCCCTGATGATGTTTTTTTCCATGCATCATGAATTATTTTAAAACCAACATCGATGGTGTCACTGAGAAGTTTTTTTAGTTCTGGTACGTTATATCCTGGTAGTTTGAATGTGGGGATATCTTCAACGCGGATTTCATAGTCTAATGCAAATTCTGTTCTCGATTTTGGGTTACCTTCATCTAATATAACTCGAATGATTTGTGAATTAAATACTTCCATATCGTCGATAATTTTATTGCATGTTTCTACGACGCTGATAAATTCATCTCGGGTGAGAGAACCGGATTTAAGAGATATTAACAACAGTGAAAAATCATTATTCATTGCTGTGAAATTTTTAACGATTTCAGGTTTTTTAGCAAAAGCATACTCTGGCAATGATCTACCATCCGCCCTTTTTGGGAATATGAAACCAAAAAAATCTAAAGTGTTTTCGTGCTCTTTATAACTCTTTATTGGATTATCAGGTTTTATTCTGTCGGTGATATAATCAGATTTTTGTGGTTCTGGTAAATCAACGGTTTTTCCCCCTGGTGGTAATTCAGGCCATCCTAGTACGGTTCTAATAGAACTCTGATATATATCTACGACATATCCTTCTGAGTTTATTTCAATTGCGGATGATAGCGTTGGTTCATGAACCGTTATAGCGATTTTTGATTCTTTTCCAGTAATCGATTTTATTCTACGCGCGAATTCATTATTGATTTGTTCGATTTGGTATGACCCTGTTGGTATCGAAACAACTTTCCAGTCTGGGGTTCCGTCGGGTTTATTCTCATTTGCAAACACTAAAGAATTATTGGGTTGTTGACCACCAAATGATTTTGATCTGATATTAGGCCAACTGTGATACACTCGTAATTTTGCTAGCGCTATCTCCTTCACGGGGACTGGGCTAGGGAAATTCACACTAAACTCGGGTTCCGTTGATGTTATTGATATCATACTTGTTTGTACTGGGTTCGTGTTCTCCACTACTCGTTGAAGTAATTCCTGCGGTGTTGTCATTGTTATTATACTCATGATTTATTTCTAATTTTGGTATCGAGGAATCATAAATACTGACCATCACTGAGAACTCACAATCTGGTATGGTTGATATTATTGAGATCATTTTGTTTTTTGGGTTCGTGTTTTCTGATTCCATCGGTGTTGTCATTGTTATTATACTCATGTTGTCGCTCTAATTTTGATATCGCTGAATCAAAAATACTGACCATCGCTGAGAATTCACTATCTGATATAATTGTATTATCGAGTGACGATGATATCATCAATGATAATTGCGAGTATGCGGTTGATGCAATATGAAATTGAAGTAAGTAATTCTGCAGTTTACTCTGGCTGCATGATGATATCTTTTTTGTTATCCCGGTTGATATACCCCCGATTGTAGCCACCGCAGAAATGCAAATTGGAACTACGACCGGGGCAATCATTATAACCGATCCAAGTATTATTCCGGCGCCAGTGAGAACGCTTGACACCGAGTACATAATAATATCAATTGCGGTGATTCTTCGTCGGTATTTTTTTATTTTTATTTGATACTCCTCAGTGAGGGTTTTGAGTCTATTCTGAAATTCTCTGACCTGATCATAGCGACATTGTGTTGATGAAATCATTGTTATTTTAAAAAAGCTAGCGTTTTCAATTGTGAAATCCTTTCAATTTAGTTATTTACTTAAATCCGCTACGAATTCCACATACCAGGTTACTGAAACCCCAATCAAATGTTTATCAGTAGCTGTTATAGTGAACTTTTCAGTTGTATCCTTGTCGATGATCGTTGAAATCGTATTGTTGACCCCGGATGAACTCGACGATGATATATTAAATTGAGTTAATGGTGTTACTAGTGTTAATCGATAAATACCCTTAACGGTTGCAGTGATATCTAATTTGTTGTTTGCAGGTGTCCACTCAAATGATCCGTGTTGGATTGTGTATACCACGTTGTTGGTTTTCTCATGAGGAATTTTTGTTTTTTCAATGATTGTTATCATCCTCGAAAAATCACCTTTGACGGCTTCGATGAAGTTTTTTGTCTCATCGATGGATTTTTTAATATCAGGGAGTTTTATTTCAATTTTATCCAACTGGGTTCCAATAAATTTATCAATGATATTTCTACGAAATGATATAAACTGTTTTCCGTTTTCTTCAATTTTAGATTCAAGTGTTTTTAGTACAAACAGAGAATTGTTTAACTCATCGTTGAGAGTTTTTAATCGATCTGTAATCGTCGAAACGATTACACCCGGTTTGAGTTTACCCTGATCGGAAAAAAGCGCGATAGTATTTTCGATTGCGTTTCGTTGTTTAACTAAAATATCATCCAACGACACATCACTGCTTTTCAATTTACCCTGCTTGTCTTGAAATACAACTATTTCGTTCGGGTCAACACTTGTTAAGTTCAACGTCTCAGCTATTTCATCTTTGATTAGTTTTTTTACATCCTTGATAGAATCAGGGGGTGCAGTGCCATCGGGTTTGGGTTTCAAAGATCTCCCCCAAATATCAATCATGTTATTGTAAAACTCTTTCTCTCTTTAAAATCGTTTCGATTTCCAGCGATTACTAGTGTATTCATTCACGACAACATGTGGTGGTTTTCCGCTTGGGTTACTCAAGGAGTTAGAAATAGCATCAAGGACATTTAATACTTCGCTGCCACATATTGGTGGGTCATTCATTTGTTGTGTTGGTAGCGTAGAATACCAAGTCTTCATTGGAAGGGTTTTTATATAACGCAAAAACTCTTTTGGTGGGGCTAATCCATATGAATCAAAATAGACAATCCCACGTGGATCAATAGCGTATGCAACCCAGTGAGTTCCAGGTCCGGTGCTGTTATCGAGATTAATAATACCGGTTTCAACGCTGTTTGGTTGATGTGGTAATTGATCTTTCATAAAGACACCTCTGAAATTTTTAATCGCCAGCTTTTTAGCAGCATCCATTAAATCAAAATTGGACATAGGAATCTTCGATTCCCGAATTAATAAATCGTTCCTGGTAGTCTTAGACCCTTTCCGCTGTACCACGAATACGGGGTTCCTGGTAGTCTTAGACCCTTTCCCTTTTTTTTATACCCCTTCCCCGTTGCTTTCTGTAGTGCCATCCCTGCTGCAGTACCAACAGCCCCTAACGCCGCCGCCTTAGCCACCGCTGGGGCTGCTGCTGCAATCAATGCTGGTATCGCAGCTAACAACGGAAATATACCGCCTGTTTTAATCATATTTTTGATAGCAGCCGCAGAAAGAGTAATCTGAACACCCTTTTTTGCTACTAGTGCATCATTGAAATGTTTCACCTGACGAGTTGTCAGCGATAATTTATTTGCACCACCAGTCATTTGGTTGGGTTTCAACGTGATTGTGGTTCCACATTTTTTAGCCGATTCTGATTGCAATTTTTTGATTTGACCAGGAGTTAACGCAACACTAATAACACTATATGACATTATACATAATTGATTGATTCTAAATCGTTTACAATTTCAATTACATGTTTTCCACTGGTGCATCTACCACTCTCATTCTTCCACCAACACCTTCAAGTAGCATTGATTTATCACTGAGAATGACAGCAACCGCTCTATAATTAGCAATACCACCAGGACGGGTTACACGGGCTCTAAAGTGTATATCAACGACAGATTGTCTCATCAAATCGAGATGTTCCAGTGAGAAGTAATAGATCGGATAGAGGCTTTTAAAATCCAATTGTGATATTTGCAAACCAGTATCCACATTTAGATCACGTGCCATAAATGACAACAGGTTATGATATACACGTGCAATATGGTTGTGAGTGTAATCGAGTTGTATATCCTCAGATGGTTCCTGTTGGCCGTTTATTCTCAGCGAGACTTCTCTAACACCTAACTGATCAAATATCATATGGCTTCGTTCTTGATTACCAACTCGTGCATTATTCTGTAACGCCACAAATATATGACGTGGAGCTGAAACCCCTTGTTTTGATGCCAGGTGCCATGTGAATATATCATCAACATTATCCTGTTTGATATCAGTGGTCACTGATAACCAACTCAACAATGATTTTCCTCCTTGTTCCATAAATGATAATAATTTTTCTTCTGCTGTGATTGATGGAGTTAATACTGGCATCCATAATGCTAGTTTTGATAAAATGACTTTACCATCCGGGGCACCAACATCACGCCAGATTGCATCATTATCAGTACCCTTTCGTACAAGCGCTACTGTATGCTTCGCTCCATAGATAACTTTTCGGACGTTTCTACAGAATCCAAATATATGATGCAGTGGAATTGCACATGAAAACTGTCGACGCTGTCCTTGCAACATTGATACACGTGTTGCAAACCCTAGGTTGTAGTTAATGATATTATTTATGACATCAAAAGTACCAGCTGGTCTTGTATATCCGGCTGGTGCTGGATCAACTGCGGTAGCTTGTGTTGCCTTGACTCTAGAATACTGGTTGTGTTCAGGGTGATCAGTGATATCCTTAGAAAACATCATAGATGGACCCGCTGATCTTGAATAATCATCAGAATATCTCGCTAACCCGATTATTGTTGTTGCAACATCAACTTCACGGTCAATGGATTCAATTTCTTTTCCATCAATGAGATATCTAGCGCTTTCAAATAACGCCATTATGCCGTTATTAACAAAACCAACTCGTGTAGTTGGGTTTATGTCATATGGGGTATCAGCTGCAACATTTGTTACAAGTTCTCCTTCGATTTCGATAAATGCCTCACACGGTAGGAAGTATTTACTGGTATCATGAACTTGAAGTTCAATTCGCGATCGGAGATCTGGTTGTACTGCGTGATAAGAATAAAATTGATAATCGCGTACAGAATCATCCTTGCCAACTGGGGCGTCTATATCAAACGCTGGATCAGGTGATCTTTTGAACATTTTATTCTATTTATCAGAGTCTAAATCGCGATTTTCCATTTCATCGTCGTGTTTTTTTAAAGCCACTTCCTGCTATCATGTTTGCTATCATGTTATTTTGGTCCTCTTGATTTATCAAGGGAGTCACCATCGACGCTAATTTTTCATCTACTGCGTTATTTATAATTCTACTAACACTCGCAGGCATTTCTGCTGTAGACGGTAACGGTTTCTTTTTTCGTCTCACTAGCGCTGTTATTTTATTCTTCGCAGTTGAAAACGCTTTTCCCGCAAGATCTCCAACAGCACCAATACCCTTATCACGAATAACATCAATGGCTTTCATTCCTAGTTGTTTAGCTAACGGCATCACTTTTGGGGCCATTCTCGCAAATAACCCTGCAATGGTATTACCTAAACCATCTCCGTAGTATGCTCTATAAACCGGAAACCGTGAATTAACTACATAGACGGGGGTTGGTTTATCATGATTGTAGTGTATGATCATTATTTTAAATCAGAAACAATTTTTCAATTGTTATTTATCTAATCGATTCAGTCACTATGATACCCACTTTCCACTAACTCGCCAATGAAATCTCGATATGTGCTGATATCCATGATACCACCCTGAAATAATCGTCTACAGATATCAGCTGCTTCATTAATTATTTCCGGTGAGTTATTTCCGGCTCGTTTTCCTCCGATGAGAACTTCTAATCGTGATATATCACTGAGAACACTACCAGGACATGAAACGCTAGCGTTTCCAACTAGACCACTCCCCAGAAATTTTTTCTCATCGTATGGCTGTCTTATTTGGAGTTGAAATTTTCTTTTGAAGTCTCTGTAGTCCTTCATCCTTCTATCTAAACTCCCAGTATTTATTTCATACACTATATCAGCCCATTCATTATGTGACATTCTATAATCCGAATAATTGTCCGTGAAAAACTTCTCTTGTGAATCATAGCTGTTAGCAGCGAATTCACCTAAATTATCTATATCCTCGTTGAGAATTTGTTGTTTAGCGCTCTCGGTAAATATAATTGATTTAGGTAGTCCGCTAACTAGTTCTTCCTGAAATCCTTTAAATGTTCGTTTCGAAGCGGTTGATATATCCTGAGGAAGTGATTGCAAGGATTTTTTTGTTTGTTTAGTTCTTTTTGCTATTTTTTCTAACACAGGAATAAGACCCTCTTCTTTTCTTTTACCGTCAGGATCATCTCCCAGTATAGCACGCTCTATCCCCTTCGTTGCTGTAGTTACTGGTTTAAACAACTCTTCAGATCCCGCAGCAAAATCAGTCTGAAAACTCTGTCGTTGTTGTAGTTTATTCCGTACAGAGTCACGAATTGGTACAAATCTCTTAATTGCATCTAATCGTTCACGAGCCAATCGGGTTGTTAATGCTTCATTGACCATTATTTGAAATCAGAAACAATTTTTTAATTGTAAAACAATTTTTCAATCCCGACCTAACACCATCGGATGGTCATGGAAGTATTATTTCATCCTATCAATGATGGCGAAAGTGTGGAAATTGTATATAAAAATAATTAATATCACACTTTCGCCATTCTATTTTTGATCAATCCGAACCAGCCATCAATTTTTTATTCACTGTTTCTGACATTATCAATCAAAAAATGCTAAAAAAAATTAAAATCTCTATGAGGGACGGTCACAATCAAATAATGATAAATGGTCGGTCAATCAAATAATGATAAATGGTCATTCAAAATTGTTCATTTTCTTGAATTAACGCCCGTAGGTTTCTAACTTTAGAATTAACCTCCTTTTTCAATTCGTATTCGTACCCCAATTCTTTTCGTATTCGTTCTACGATGGTATACAACGGAGCGAACACACTTACGTCACTGGAAAATGCGAGAGAGTCCTTAATAGAATTCTGAATTCTTTTGATGAGTGCATATTTCTTTGGCAGCATGTATTTATTGTTGTTAACTCCGTATTCTATATCCTGAAAATCAGACATGATTTGATCAGGATTTAACCCATCTGATAGTTCAATATCCCAACCTTTCAATTTTGAAATCTCGGATATGATGCTATTCATGTTTTCAGAATTCATTATTCTATAGCAATGACATATTTCTAAATGAAAAATATGACGTATTAGACATAACTAAATTGAATTTTTTGTCCCGTCCCTTTTGAAATAGCCGATCGACAAACCCCCTCTGCAACATATCGTACAGAGGGTCTACAAATATTGAAATACTTGCCGGCTTCATATATTGATTTAAATACTTTTTCTTCGTTAGTTATTGTATTCAAAGATTTCACAGGTCTCGCTTTTTTCGAGTATTTTCCAGTCCCCCCTCGTTTGGTATTTTCACTATGTGTAACAGCCTGCAGATTTGATAAAGAATTGTTCTTCGGATTAGAATCAATATGATCAATAACAAAACCATCTTTGATCAATCCATGGAAACACTCGTACACGAAACGATGATTGTAATATTTCTTCTTTCCAACAGTAAAGAACAAATACCCCATACCATTATCCCACCCAACTGGGTTCTTCAGTCTACGGTTTCTTACAACACCATCACTGGATGCTTCATAATTTGTACTCACAGGGTGCTGTCTGAATTCTTGGGTCATTCTTATACTATACTATTTGTCTAATTCAATGACTGATCCATTGCAGGGGATTCATTATACATAAATCTTTCATTTAGACACTTGTTTTTAGTATAGCATGAAAGAGTTCAAGAGATTGACTTCGAAAAATGCTGAATTCAATGCTGATAAGGAGTTTAAGAGATTATTAAAAATCAATCCTAGATTTAATCTCGATAGACCCAAAAAACGTATCAAACGTCCAAGAGACGGAAACATGAAAGAGTTTAAGAGATTATTAAAAATCAATCCTAGATTTAATCTCGATAGACCCAAAAAACGTATCAAACGTCCAAGAGACGGAAACATGAAAGAGTTTAAGAGATTATTGAAAATCAGTCCTAGATTTAATCTCGATAGACCCAAAAAACGTATCAAATTTAATCTCGATAAACCCAAAATCCTTCGGATTTCAAAAGCGTCCAAGAAATTATCCTGGAAAGATGCTCAATTCAATCTCGATATAGTTTCTAATACACCCAAGAATACAATTCTTGATAAAGCCATGATTAGTAAAATCAGAGATTGTTTCAATGAATTTAAGCGTGATGGAGCATCCTATTGTTGGTCAACATTTCGAATTGATGGTGTTGTTGACGCTACCATGAATGATGAAAAAGCAGCAGTGATAATTTCACATGTTGGGGAAAAACGGTATTTTTTCCGAATCAAATTCATTATTGAAGTCGATGGCAAATGGATTATTAGGGATAAATTTGAACCAATCCTCAAGAATAAAAAAGCTGTCATTGTGAGTAGAGATTCCAAACCAGGAATTCTAACCGGCATTGACAAACCATACTACGAAAGATCTTATCCCGTAACAGCAATGGTTTATGGGCTATATCCGTTAAATGATAAACCCGATATCGCAAAACTAGCTCCTATGAAATATTCGTCAGGGCTTAATTGTGTAGCAACACGGGTAATGGAGCACTTCACAAATGCATCCCGAGGAAATAAACTAACTGATCTAAGACGAAAAAAAATAACCGAGTGGGAACTGACAGTGAAACAGAACGGTGCAAAGATTTCTGATATAGCTAAGTTAGAAACATCATTAAGATTTCCAATAACAGTTATGACGATAACCGGAGAGGTTTTATACGAACCGAAATATAACAAAAATGGAGCACCAATACAGATTATTGATCATTACAAACACGCGTGGACACCTGCGGTAACAGTATTTCCACGAGAACGAACCGTGAAATATATCCCTAAGGAGTTCGTCGGGGATGTTTTCTATGAAGAGAGATTATTTGATGCTATTAATGCGTTGTGTAAGGATGATCCTGTGTCAGTGTGGTTACTTAGAAGTGATGAAGGATTCGATCAATTTGTAAAACCAAATGGTGAATTATATCGCGTTGAAGAATTAGATAACAGAATGAGAAAAATCGCTAATGATTTTTCACCGGAGAGTTTCCATGAAAAACTACTCACGGATAGTTTTACTATTCCATCAGTGGTAGCTCACTTCGCAAGAGAAAAAAACTCATGGCGTCCAACACGAAGTGATTTTCTTGAGGATGTTAAATCGAGTTGCGTCGAATTTGGTCATGGAGGATTGTGGAATACGAAATACTCACGTGATGGTATGATTTCAATTGATATAGCCGCGTGTTATCCCGGAAGTTTTCTCGGGTATGGGGAATGCGCTGAGTACTTCAAACGATTTGGACACCCAACACATGAAATGACTCGTGTTGCGATTAATGGACCATTACCTGATTTTGATTTAACCGGATTCGCTCGTGTGATATCATTCGAATTAGCTACAGGGTTACATCCGTGTAGTTATGTTTGGCTCGGTAGACACCTATCTGAAAAGGCCTGGATGCCAATAGTGTTACTACGATATATGATTGATTGTGGTATGCTAATATCGTTGATTGTTTCCGAGGCTATTATATGCTATCGAGCTCAGAAAGAAGTTTGGCTACCACAACCCGATCTAGATCGTATAATCAACGAATTGCGAAAACAATTCCCTGATTTCAATGAAGAACAAATCATAAATTGGTCTAAGAAGTTATTTGAAATTAAAAAAGAACAAGCAAAGGATCTCGGACGAAGAATAATCGGTAAATTCACTCAAGGTGGACGGTACGACAACGCAAAATATTCTTCGCGGTTGATCATAGATGTCGCTGAATACGATTTTCTTGTAGCGGATTTAATGAAACAGGGAAAACTTGTATCCCGTAAGGATGCTTTTCTATCCAATGGTGAGAAATTAGGTACGGTTGTTACCTACTGTGATGGACATAATTCCCAGTACACACATTTGAGAAGTTCAATGCTAGCCTATGCTTCTATTAATCTATTTTCGATGATAAATAGATTTCCTAATACCGCGGTTAGAGTGGCCACTGATTCGATGTATATACACAATAAATACAAATCAGCTGTAGCTAAATTCACAGATCCCGAAGAAAATTGGGGGCGTTGGCGATTTAAAAAGGAGATGCTACATGAGTATTGTGAATCCGCAGACGTTGCCATGGATGATAAATATCTTTGTTGTAACCGTATTGAAAATCAATCAGAATTTTCTAATGCACCACCGGTATCTGATCCAATCTGTAGATATAAAACAGTTTATTTAAACGGTTGTGGTGGGTCAGGAAAGACAACTCGTGCAATTGAATTATTTCGTCGGTCAACCATGATTGTGCTAACACCGACTCACAGACTCGCCAGAGAGATGATACAACGAGGGGTAAATGCCTGTACTTACCATAGTTTCTTTCGATGGAAGGGTGACAAATGGACTCCTGAGCGTATGGGTGATAAATTCATTCCTGAAATCATAATTTGGGATGAAATATGCACAGTGTCATTAGATGTATTACAAATATTTCTCGAGTGGTTGTTAAACAAAAACACAAAAGTCGTCATGTGCGGTGATCACGGCCAACCACCACCATTTGTCGGTGCATCTCCACATGAATGGCTAAGGGGTTTTGTAGACTACTATGAAGAAATCACCACTGATTATAGATCACTTGATGAACGATTACGAGAATTTAAGAAACTAATTAGATTACAACCGGATAGAATCCAGTGCGAAATAGCGCGTGAAGTGATTTCAGAAACTCAAATAAACGATTTCTGGGAAACATGGAGACCAAATGATTTGATAATTGCAAGTAGAAAAATAGTCAGGGATACACTTCAGATGAAGTTATTTGAATTGCATAAAGAAAAATTTGCAACGCTTCCAGTACCCCTTTGTTATAGGCCATCGGATACACGAAAACAGAACACTGAAGTTGATATTCCAGGACAGAGTGAAAAACAAATTCTCGTATTAAATGATATTGTGCTGGTTGATATCAATGTCGTTGAAGATGCATTGCGTGCTAATAAATCCCCGTGGACTCTAGGATACGCAGCAACAATACACTCTTCACAGGGATTGACTATATCGGATACAATTGTTTGGATGGTGGATAATCACATCGAATGGTCGAATTTAGTCTATCTCGCAGTATCCAGAGTACGAAAAATAAATCAACTTCGAAGAGTTGTTTTCGATGATAATGACACAACAATAAGTGATATTGATGTTAGCATCATTAATAAAAAACTCTCCGGTTACAAACAACAGGACAAAAAAAAACAACGAGAATTTGATATTGATGCTGAATTAATAATCACTTTGAAGAAACAACAGAATAATCACTGCGCGAGTTGCAATTGTATAATGCGTTGGCAGTATTCGGATAAGGATCCTCGCCAATTCACCGTAGACAGAAAAAATAACAGTCTCGGTCATGTCAGAAATAATGTGATGTTGACTTGTCTTGAGTGCAATAGACGCAACGGTGCTAGTTAAGACCATGCGGTGGCAATTGAGTATCCTCGGGAATCACTTGTAATTGTTGTCGAGTAAAAACCCGCTGAGGGGCAGTTGAATCCAGTTTATAGACTGGAGGTCTACCCGTAGATCGTGTTATAGTAGATATCTTGTGTGTAGTGACACTCCAAATAGGATCAGTAGCCCTTTTTCTACCCCCTTCAAGCTCTCCTGGTTCGTATAAGTACCTCACAATGACATTACTATGAAGAATTGGTTCTTTGAAATCTTTTTGTGGTTGTACGGGTATTGACTTCTTTTTAATCGCGTTGATAGGTTTCATGTTGATTGTTCTAGTAATCTCGTTATTCAGTGCAGTAATCACAGATGGTAATCTTTTAACCCATTCACGCGATCGCTTTTCTTGAATGAATTCTTTTGCATATTGATATCCAAATAACCGTTCAGCAAGAGTCCGATTAAATCGTTCTACAATGGCCTGATCGCGATGTAGCGCAGTATGCCCTCGTCGTATGGTGACATTATGATGTTTCATTGTAGATAATACTACACCCTGAAATTCCTTGCCAGGATCAACCTGCAATAGATTTGGCCAGTGCAGAGGACCTCGTCGATAAATCCTCTCAAATGCAGAAGCAACTTCAGTGGCTGATTTTGTTTTTAACGGTTCTGCTTCTTTGTATCGACTTGCAATATCAACTACGGTTAAAGCGTATTTGTAACCACGATCATGAGGCAGAAATAATATATCAGCCTGATGAACTTCATTAGGAGCGGTCACATCAAAATGCGAGAATTGAATTTGTTTAGGCGGTGGTAGATAAATTTGCCATAGTGCCTGTTTGGATAACCAATTAGCCGCAGTGGTTTTTTTCACTTTTGCAGCGCTAGCGAGTTTATGGACTGCTGATTTACCCCTCCAGTATCCTCTTGGGGAATAATAAATTGATTCCATATTATTAATTACCGGCACCTAACATCAATTTGCTTTTCATAGCCGATTTTATCAAAAATGAAGCCAATTTTTCTTTGAAGGATTTATCAGGAATAGCATTTAACGCATGAATTAATTTCACATCTGCGAGATGCCTGTGTTGCAGATTGCTGCTTTTATAAGCAACATCATGAAGGTGACAGGCCTTATCAATGGCGTTTATTGGTTCTTCACCGGGGTTGGGTTGATTTTGATTATTGAGTCTGATATCAAGTCTGGTTCCCGGTCCACAGTAGCTATATCCGGGAAGGTGCTTTTCTCCGGGGTACTTTGCCCATGGGGTTCCAGGGAGCTTTGCCAATTTGGCTGCGATATCACCTCCTCGTTTTTTTTTAAATCAGATTTCATTGACACAAATCTAAATTTCTTTGTACCACATTGCATGCATTTACCAGAAAGCGCTGATCGGTTATTTTTAGTTGTAACCGTCGTCACATCTTCTGTGCCAGTACGCGTTTTGCACTTCACACAATATAGATCCATAATTTATGTATAGAGATATGGATATAATTGATTTTTCAGCGACTAAAAGAAGAGAACCGGTTAAGCATCATGCAGCGCTACCAAACTCTATCCGGATGATTATAATCGGGCCATCTGGATCCGGTAAAACGCAATTGTTGCTCAATTTAATAATGAGATGGATGAAGTGGGATAAGTTGTATTTAATTGCTCCTAGCGTAGATGATCAACGATGTTATGAAGTGCTAAAAGATTTTAACGACAGCGCGGTAGAAAAATCCGGAGAGGGTATTATTGAGTTTATAACCGATATCGATGAAGCACCGAGCATTGATGATATTGATGGAGATATTAACAATTTAGTCGTATACGACGATATAATGTTGGATAAACAAAAAAATCCTGCTAGAATATTTTCCCGTGGGCGTCACAAAAACACTGACGTGATATATGTCACTCAACGCTACACTCAGGTTCCAAAAGTCATCAGAGATAACTGCAATATTCTTTCTGTATTCAACGGCGTTGATACACATACGCTACGAAATATTTGGCAGACATGGTGCTCTGATATGGACTTCAATCAATTTCGAGATTTCTTTAGTCATGCTCAGTCAAAACCACACGGATTCGCAACAATAAATTTGCATGATCCTCGGACACGATATCGTATCGGACTGGATCAAATATTCGGTTAAAATCATTTATTATTTTTTGTTAACCCAGAACTGAAAGTTCTAGCAGCAGAGAGGGTGGATGACAACAAGTTGCGACCAAAATTGATTAAAAAATCGTAAAAATCTTCGTTTTCATTTTTTTAGTTAAAATGAGATTTCGTAGATTTCAACGAAATCCTACGGATCGTTTTAAGGATTCAATCAATTTTTTTTGTCTGAAAACGTTGTAGGGTTCGCCCTCTTTTTGGTTAAAATGAGATTATAGGACGGCTCGTTTTAGGATTTCAATCAAATTTTGTCTGAAAACGTTGTAGGGTTCACCCTCTCTGCTGCTTATGAAGGAATTTATAGGCTTATGTTTTTGCACCAGTATTTTCATGTATCAGCCATTGAGGGGGAACTGGCGTTGAACCGGATTGCAACTTTCCGCCATTGCACAGAAGGGTTTTGTCATGTCAACATCTAGTTGATCACATGACTTCAGTTGTGAAAAAGTTAAATGCTAAGGCATCTTAATCTATTATGCTGCAGAAAGGTATCTATTTTTAGATTTATGGGAATGGTGTTGTGGCTGGCCATCTATTAGTTCTACTCCTTCTAAACTACTTTAAGTATTGTCATGAAACTTTATTTGTCCGGTGGTCTAGTTGGTCCTAAATGAAAATGGTGCCAAACTGCATCCAATATGGCCACCACAGCAGTCTTCATCAAAATGTAGTAACTCAAGCGTCTCTTAAGTGTCATAGATCAGCATATGTTGTGGTGTTCCATAGGGGTCCGTTCGCTTCATTCTATACATTCAGTCATGCTCAAGTAGTCATAGATCATCATCCAGTGTCTCATCAATTGCACGCTGATGACACCCAAATATACAAATGTAGCCACCCAACTGAAGTTGATGCAACCATCCAAGGAGTAGGAGGTGCATTTTTGAAGTGAAATCATGGATGACATGTAACAAGCTGCAGATGAATGATGATAAAACTGAGGCCATTCTATTCACAACACAAAGACTTTCTCATTCACATCCCTTACCTCAAACAATAAATATCAACAACACCAACATTAAATTCATACAGTACGAAATCTAGGTGTTACTCTGACAGTACTCTCACATTGCACCAGCATGTCATGAACATATGCAAGGCTGCATATCTTGAGCTGAGATGCATCAGCTCCATTCACAAATATCTGGCAATTGATGCTACTAAAACGTGTGTTTTCTTTAATACTCTCAAGACTGGACTATTTTAACTCAGTTCAGTCTGGTTCATCTCAATATCTACTCCAGAAATTTCAAACAAGTTAAAAACACAGTTGCTTGGATCATCCTTAGAGTACCATGTTCAGAGCACACCTCAAAGCTGATCTGTACCCTAAACTGGCTATCCATTTGATCCAGAATCAAACACAAAACTGGTCCTCTGTGTTTTGTTTCACTGATGGACACCAATCCAACATACTTATCTGACTTCACTCATGTGTACACACCAGCAAGATACTTACACTCCTCTTCTGACAAACATATACTCATTATTCCCACTATGAAATGAAGTCATATGGACAGCATTCTTTTGCATATCAGGGCCCAGCAATGTGGAAGGAATTGCCCATTGATATTTGACACAATGATCCCTTTCAAGAGTGCTATTAAAACTCACCTTTTTTGACTGTAAGAACAAACTTTAAGACCTAATAATGTTTCCTACCTTAAATATTTTCAGCACTTGTTTTATAATGCTTTCTAATTTCATGGTGTTTTTATTTTTGTTTTAAAAAATAGTCATATCATTATATATGTTGTAAAGTGCTAAGAACTTATAAAGATTAGGCGCTATACAAATTCCTCATTATTATTATTACTCTTCATGAATGTTAAGTCACATTGATACGAGTCCTTCTGGTGATTTCTGCTTGGTCCTAATAAAATTTGGTGTCCAGTATAGGCACCACTTCAGCCATCTTAATTAAAATAGTATGTAAGCAAAAATCACTTAATTCCATCTTGAAAATTTAGATGGTTATAAGTTCAGTCAATAAGTTACTAAATGACTTTTAAGTTTTTGTGCACCAATTTAATTAGCCAAACATCAAAATGTCTTGTCAGTGTGAGCTTTAAAAATATTTATCATTTTGAATTTCACTAACACTGTGAAAGTGATATTATTTAACATAGAAGAAGAGGTTTTGTTCCAAGGCAGAAGAAAGAACTCATTTTATATGAGATATCAATACAACCTGGCCTGAACACCTTTAAATATCCACACAGCATAACAAACTTATTCTTTCTACCAGCTTGGAGCAAAATATGCATGTTATGAATAACTTTATGTATATGTCGACTGTACTTACAATCATCCATCTTACTGTAATTTTTATAAAGATTTTGATCGAAGCTTGGTATATATTCTTATATCATAATGAACAAGATCCTAGTCAAATATGATTGTGGTATTTCAAGTTCTTACCACTTGAAAAGGTTTAATGTCCAAAAAGAGTTATAATTAGTTATTATTACAACTATCCAAGCCAGTTAACTGTTTAAACATGTACAGATTGGTTTAGGGCAATAGGCAATACCAGTACTCCATTTGTTCTGTCATTAATCTACATCAATTACCAGGTTAACAACATTAAGTGGAAAGAAATGAAGCCCTATTTCTTTTTATCAGATATTGAAAAGGAACTTTTAAAAAGCATTTTTAAATGTGATTTTTCTCCTCTGAATACGTTCCCCAATCACATTAACATTAGGGATATAAGCCTGCTACCTGGCGAATCCAGCCCTACCAAACGACGAAAATTCGTCTTTTCTGTCTATGTCCTATAGACAAAGGGCAATAACTCTTGCCCCTTACCTCCCCTTGTCACCGCTAGGTGTCGCCAGTTTTTAAGTTTCGCTTTTACTGTGTAACCACGTACAATTAGTCCTCCATGAAACCAAGCCATCTTAGTGTAAATTCGGACCATCCTAAGTTAAATTTGGAATTATTGTGTTGGATAATTATTCTTCTGCAGGTTGTATATATCATTTTACAATATTTTCAAATTTTGAGTGACTTTGTCACCTTTATGGACTTCGTCTTTGGACGACCACGTTGCAACGTGGACAGAGCACGTACTCGTGTTGTCAGTTACGAGTTCACGCGGCACTGAATAATTTCGCTTACTCCGTTAGTAACGGTTATGGTATTAGCGAATTAATAACGTGCTTAATTGCTAATTTGTGCTTTGTTTTCTCTTCTTTTGTCGTTTCAGTAGAAATGTCAACAACAAATGCATGAACGGCAAAAGGGTGTTGGCAATGTGGCAATGGAGAAAAATAATGTTGACATGGTACAACAGTCCGCCTTTGAACAGATGCGTCGTTGGGTCCAGGGAACTACGGCGTAGCTATTAACATCATTTGGGGAAGTGTTCCCCCAATTTTAGGCTGCCCGGTGGGCGTAAGTCCCGCCGCATGTCCGAGCATGGCCTTCGAGCCTGCAAGTCAGGAAACATGGGGTTTTTACCGGATCCATTGGATCTATTTCATTATACAACCTCGACGTCATCGGCCGTCCCATCGTATTGCTAAAACGGTCCGACCAACTATGATTTACAGGGATTTTAGTGAAAAAATCCGTCCGTCAAGCTGTACCGCCGGCAACATGCCAATACTATGACGGAGATTTTAGTTAGAAATCTATCCGTCCAGCCAAGCCATGGCAGCGGCCGGTACCGGTGATAGCCGGACCATCGCTGACATTCCGGCGGACCACAAGCCAGACACACCAGCCGGCAGTGCCGTCCCAGTATGGGGACCTTATTGCTCAAACGGGCCGACCAACTATAATTTACGGGGATTTTAGTGACAAATCCATCCGTCAAGCTGTACCGCCGGCAACATACCAATGCTATATGGAGATTTTAGTGAGAAATATGTCCATCCAGCCAGGCCATTGGAGTGGCCGGTACCGGTGATAACCGGACCGTCACCCACATTCCGGCGGATCACGCGCAAGACAAACCAGCCGGCGGTACCTTCCCAGTATGGAGACCTTATTGCTAAAATGGGCCGACCAACTATGATTTACGGGAATTTTAGTGACAAATCCGTCCGTCAAGCTGTACCGCCAGCAACATATCAATACTAGTGAGAAATCTGTCTGTCCAGCCAGGCCTTTGGATCAGCCGGTACCGGTGATAGCCGGACCGTCGCCGACATTCAGACCGACCATTCGCCAGACAAATCAGCCGGCGGTGCCGGCCGTCCATATGTTCACGGCTTCTCCATAAGGGAGAATTAGTGAAATTGTCAATTATGACGGAATTGTGTCATCTCTGTCACCTGGTATACTATACAGAGATGCAAGCTGTACCAGAACCAATGTTCCCTCTGAGCGAATGGTAGATGTGCGCGCAGTGCTCGCTGCACTGCGCGAGCGTTACAGAGACGAAAAAAAATTAAAGTTGGATTGAAAAAAAAATTGACAATTCAGCTGCGAGTAGATGCCTGAGTTGATCAGAAGACGACTCGGCACACAGTGAGTGTGACGAAACACTTTCAGCCGTACACAGATCCAGTCATGGAACGGACTGAGTTTAGCTTCAGGGCCGCAGTGGAAGAATTTATAGGGTCATGGCAACATCAGAATGCCCACCTCCTCCTACCGCCATTGAAGACTACAAAGTTAAGGCGTCTGTAGATCTTAAATGGGAGGAAGAGACGATGTCCTTCCTGCTTCTTTCCCAGTCTGTAAAAATTCAGGAAGCTAACTTCTAGCGACGTTCTAGTGTAGCTGGTACGAAACTCAGTCAGACGCCTTCAGTACTGATCTCCAATGCCACGTCAAAGCTAGTCCGAAACGTAGTCGCTACGTCTTCAATGTTTTATTTAGCTTCACTAGCCATTTTTCCGACTCTCTAGGCAAATCATGCAATGACCACGCTTGTGAAGCGACGGCCTGGATTGCTAGAGTTATTAACAGGGCAGCTCACCATTCCATGGCCAATACGTTGACTGCTTCTGCCAACTTCGACCTGATACGACGTGACGCATGTCGGCGGTCCACGTCGCTCAAGCCCCATCCTACTCTGGCTTTACGGATGTCTCCGTTTGGGTCATCTTTACTCTTTGGGGGAAAATTGAAAAAGTTCGGGGGCAGGCAGCTCAGGAACTGCCCCTCCAACTCGCCGCCCAACTTTCACAGGCGTTTCGAAACAATCATCCCCTGCCACAGCGGAGGGATGATAGGCGAACCAGGGAAAAATGGATCATTACAATCAATTGTGTAGTATAGATCCCAATGCAATGCTGGGAGCCAACATTCTAATCAGGCTAGGAGGCAACCATACAGAGGCGGCAAGAACCCAAGTTTCTCCGCCTTCAAGCCTCCTAACTCTAGACGTTGACATACCCTGCTCACCGCCAGCGGACTGCCTACCTTTGGGCGGCCGCCTCCTGCAATTTCAGGACCACTGGACCAATTTTTTACCTCGGAACATTTGGGTGATTCAGGTCATTTCGGAGAGACTTTGGACTTCATTTATCCATCCCCTCCCCGGGTTATCGTTCAAATGGGGAATCAAGCCATCATTCCCTAGAGGATACCAAGGGTAGAGGTAGGATGCTCAGCATTCCCTCCTCCTATTACCTATTATCCTAATGTTAATGTAATTGGGGTACGTATTCAAAGAAGAAAGCAAATTTTTAAGTAAATTATGTTTCTCCGAGAATACTTGCCCAATCACATTACTTAAAAAACCCTTCCAACCACCCCGCCATGCGAGATTCATCGTATGGTATTTATCGCTCAGCTTAAAAACTGGCGGCACCTAGCGGTGGCAAGGGAGGTACGAGGCAAGAGTTTTTGCCCTTTGTCTATAGGACATTTGAAAAGACGAATTTCCGTCTTTTGGTAGGGCTGGATTCGCGAGGTAGCAGGCTTACATCCCTAATGTTAATGTGATTGGGGAACGTATCGTCTTTTGGTAGGGCTGGATTCGCGAGGTAGCAGGCTTGTATCCCTAATGTTAATGTGATTGGGGAACGTATTCTCGGAGAAACATAATTTACTTAAAAATTTGCTTTCTTTCTGTATTGTTCCATTTCTTTATATTTCTCATTTCCTTCCTCCCAAAACAAAATGGGGGATAGACCAGGTTTGCAACTGTGATTGCAATTTCCAGTCAATCTGGAATAGCGTAGTGGTGCCATTAATATACATGAAATCAGAAATTAGAGATGAAAATGACATTGCCAGGAAGTTGATCTAGATTTGTCTTATACTCTGCAACAAATTATGATGAATTTACAAAATTAGCAAATTCGACTTAACTCCTTGACTAATGTTAATTAAATAATAATGATTTAAGTATAGCAGCGGGGGGGGGGGGGTGACCTCTATGAAACGTCAGGTGGGTAAACGAACATACAAAAAGTTGAAAAAACACATAACTGTTAAAGTAACAAAATAAACTAACCCAATTAGAGAAACTGTCATTTACAGGCTTTGGTTTGGCATTATTTCACTTATATTTTTCATTTTCGATGGAAGCTTTTTTTTTTAAAGACGTTACAGCAAAAGGTTTGTTGCCCCCTCTCCCCCCTTATGCTATCTACTACTATCTATACGATGCCATACTTGGGTTGAGGCACTCTCTTGAGCCAGAAGGGATAGATCTCCAGTACTCGTGGTGTCAGGAAGCAGCCTCTGTTATCACCTTCGGCCTTTCTTAAAAATCAAAATGACTGCATATATCCAAGATATAATGGACTATCTCAAGAAAACACCAAAAACTAACCTTACTAATAATACTCTACTCATTAGGAGGAAGTTATCACAGCCTGCAAAATAGCATGGGATAGTCGATCTGAACTTCCTCTCATTCTATTTGGTTAAACATTACACACATGTAGAATTGGAATGAAGGCGTTCATTTACTATTGTTTGTTGTTCGGAAATCAGTTCAAGAATCTTTAGGATTCAGTCCCTTTAAGCTAGTTTTTGGACATACTGTGCATGGACAACTGAAGTTTTTAATTGATGAACTTCTCTCCAATTACGATGCATACATTAATCTTCTCGATTTTGTTTCCAAGTTTAAGTATAAATTATCAAAGGCTTATGAGGCTGCAAAAACTAATCTGCACCCTACTCAGTCAAAAATGAAATTAAGTTCTGGCTTTCTTGTCCATACAACAACATCCCCTTCAGGCCAAGTGTTATGGTCCTTACACAGTTAAAAAGAAAATAAATTATTTAAATTATATCGAAAATACTCCTGGGAGGCGAAAACAAAAACAAATTTGCATTATAAATATGTTCAAGGAGTGTATTGATAGAGATAGCCAGGTGAATCATGCAATTAATTAAGTCATATCTGTCCCACACAGTGAAGTATGAAACAATTTAATCCAATCAAACTGTATTGACTTTGAAATAACAAATCTTCGAAATTCATAAATTATCAATAATCTGGACCAGAAACTTTAACATTTGCAGCAATAAAAAGAATAAACTAAAACAGTGTATATGAGCACTTATTTCAAGATGTTCTTTCAAGAACAAATACAATCCACCATTTGTACATTTTAGCCTGTGAAACAGCACCTGTACACGATGAACCCTCTCAAACAGTAATGTTTAAAAAAAGAAATTCAGTATTTCTGGAGAATGATCTCATAAAGCCGAGTAAAGGTCACTGGAATTTACCATGTGTACTTGTTCTGAAACGAAATATCACTTTCCGCATATGCACTGACTACAGAAAGGTGAACAGTTTGGCTAAAACAGATTAATTTCCATTACCAAGAATCGATAACTGCATTGATAAAATTGGAAATGCAAAGTATGTAACAAATTTGATATTCTGAAAGGATTTTGGCAAATTCCACTGACGGAAAAGGCAAAGGAATTTCGGCATTCGTAACTCCAGATGGAGTTTATCAATATAAAATGATGCAGTTTGGTCTGAATGGTTCGCCTAGTACTTTTCAACGTTTAATGAACGTGATTGCATTTGGTCTAGATAATTGGGATACCTAAAGCGATGATGTCATCATCTTCAACGACACCTGGAAAGATCATTTAGTGACGATTCGGAAATTCTTTCACAGACTCACAGATGCAAATTTGACTATTACTTTCTGTTAAAGTGAGTTTTGCCATGCTTGTGTAACATTTCTAAGACAGATCGTGACACATGGACAAGTTAAACCAATAAATGCTAAGGTCAAGGTGATATCTGAAATCCCGATGCCTATCAGTAAAGGCAACTGATGCGACTTTTGGGTATGGCTGGATTCTATCAGAAACTTTTGTTCCAATTTTTCAATAATTGCTGAACCTCTGAGAAAATATTGAGCAAGAAAAACAAGTTCAATGGAATTAAATATTTCAGGAGGTTTTCGATATGTTAAAGGTCATACATAAGAGTGCACCAGTTTTTCAAATTTCAGTAAGTATTTTAAATTGTTGATGCCAGTCATATCGGGGTTGGTGCAGTACTGATTCAAGAAGACAAAATATGGTGTAGGTCATCCAGTGTGCCATTTTCTAAAAACTTAAATAAGCACCAGAGATATTATTCCACAATCGAAGTGTGTGTAAATTAAACTTCTCCAATTATTCTGTTTAGTGATCACGCACCCCTTACTTTCATTGGAATGATGAAACAAAATACAGAGATTATTAAGGTAGAGTTTGATGTTGCAGGAAATATAATATTGACGTCAGGCACGTCAAGAGAAAAGGCAGTTTAATAGCATATGCACTTTCGCGTGTATATAAATATATTGTTTAATGCATAAGTTGTATTAAAAAAAATACCACATGTATATTTGACTAATAGTAAAACGAAAGCTTTATTATGTATTTCATTACATGCTATTCTAATAAAATATTGTACGTTAGACTTGACCTTGTCCAGAACATGATTTCTGCTTTACCGGAATTTCATTTTTTATATATTCCGTGCAAACTACTAATACACAGCTAAATTATTCTCTATGTGTGTGGGATTAAAATCACCAATATTATTACAGTGTAATAGAAGTTTAGATGTTCATTTGGGTCAAGATATAGGCTTTGTGTATTTTATATAATCCAGGTTATGGTTTTATCTTAAATATGAGGAGAATTCTAGAAGGTTATTATGTATTAGGTTATATATATATATATATATATATATATATATATATATATATATATATATATATATATATATATATATATATATATATATATATATATGTGTGTGTGTGTGTGTGTGTGACGATTTTACCCCAACCCCTTGTATGTAGGTATAAGTAACTATAACTTGTGATTCTGACTGGCCTTGTACATGTATAAATTGTAGGTCTGCCTGACCCAGCTGTGATGTTCCAATTGTTCTAAAAGTTAGCTAATCCCCTTACGTAAGATGGTCTTTGTTAGCTCTCGAGGGGAGAGGAGACTGTGTCCATCGCGGACGGGTGACGTAACCACATCAAAGGACAGGACAGCGCTAAATAAGAAGACTGTAACAATTGATAGGCACACAGACAGACATTCGGATGATTGACAGTCGAACAACTGACCAGAGTCGATCGCCATCCAATCAAAATTCGCTGAGGGTGGGCCTTTGATTGGAATCTGCGATAATAACTCATGTTTAGTAAGAATTCGTCAGTTGCTACAAGAATTGAGAAGAGAGTAGAACTCCGTACGGCCAGACGACAATTGGTGGCAGACTCAGATTTTGTAAATCAAGGAAATCTTAAGATAGCTTAAATCTTAAGATAGCTTCAAAGGTCAGTGTGATTTTTGTTTGATTTCTGCTTGACACGTCTGCGGAATGGAAGGATTCTCGTATGAATATTCATTTTACTTGTATTGTAGTATGAATAGTTAATTATGATATTAATATTTTGTATCTTTCGTGATGTTCGTTAGTACCTTTGCTTGCAATTGATTCTGAGGTAAATTCGTTGCATCTTCTTCATGATATTATATTACCCCTTATTTTGTGAGGTAAAATGTTGCTCTTTTGTTAGTAATATGTGTGCATATTATTTCGTGGATTATTATGTTTACACCCTTTTGAAAGGACGATTTGTATTCGTGAAGAATTGTATTGTTTGCTAGCCGCTATAAGAATTAATATTATAATTCTTTGTGTAGGTATATTATGGTAGACTAGCACTTTGTTTACGTAATGATATATTTTGCCATTGAGTTAACGTGTTTCCGTTATTGCAATTTGAATGTGAATATTGTGGATTCGGTACGCTTGTGTAGGACATATATATAAATAAATACATAGTCATATTACTAATAGTAGTAATATTATAATACAATGATATTTGAAATATTTGTATGTATATACTGATAGGGCTCAGTATGTAGATATTTGAATTCTTTGTGAGATTGTGTTGTGGCGCCATTTTGTAAGCGGCGGAAGCGTATGGGAATTTCGATGTGTGCGCATGCGTGACCAAAAATGTCCCGCCTTAAACTGATGGTTCAATTCAGTGACTTAGTGTGAGGTAATAGTCATCACCATATGCTAATGCATTATACCTTTCAACAGGAAGCTTTCGGGTGACGTTGAGAGAATTTCGGGTGACGTTGAGAAATTTCGGGTGACGTTGAGGAAATTTCGGGTGACGTTGAGAAATTCCGGGTGACGTTGAGAGAATTCCGGGGAGATTTCGGATGACGTGGAAAGAATTCCGAGTGAATTTGAGAGATACCGAGAGAATTTCGGGTGACCTCAAGAGATACCGTCGAAGAGGAAACGGAAGTAGAGATAGAAGAGGAAACGGAAGTAGAGATAGAAGAGGAAACGGAAGTAGAGGAATCGGAAGGAGAGAAAGACGAAAGACTTATTTAGATGAGTAACACTCAAGAAGGGAAAATATTCCTCACACTGAAATCAAATGATGATCTAGGGATCATTGGGTCAAGAGTGACATTGATTGCTTTATATCTTTAAAATTTTCATTTATTAAATTGTTGTTTAAATTTCATCTTTGTAATTCTTTTAATTTAACTGTCGGCATTGCTGACTGGGGGCTCGTAGCCATATATAATATATTGTCCAGAAGTAAACATTCTGAAAGCGGACCAGGGGAACTTCCTCATAATTCTGTAAAGTCTATAGGAAGAACCCCACCCCTACTAAACGACACTTCACAGTGGGCGCTTCGTCCGGGATATGAATTAGACATATATTATTTTAGGACCTAAAGTTATTTGTAGGAGTATTAGGGAACAGTGTGAGATATTTTCCATTCTTTGTATTCGTTTTATGATTTTCTCATCTTGCATTTTATTGTCATATGTGCATGCTTTGTAGACCTTCCATTGCTAGCAGTACTGGTGAAACAGATGTCGAACAAATATCGTACCTGAACGAAATTAGTTGCTATCGACAGGTAAGTATTTAAACTTGTATTACAAGTATCTGTGTCTTGTAGAATATTGAGACAAGGTATCACTTTACATTAGTTATAATGGCCACCGAAAGGCAAATGATAAAGGAATATCGAGCTATGGGGTCTGAAGAGCTCGGATATGAGGGAGATCGCCTGGCGGCCTTTATAGAAGAAAGGATCAAGGAATGGAAGGCCGAAAAAGCAGCGGACAAAGAGCTAGCCAAGATAACAGCAGACAGAGAAACCCAAAGAGAGCTGGAGCTAGCCAAGATAGCAGCAGACAGAGAAACCCAAAGAGAGCTGGAGCTAGCCAGACTCGCCCACACTCTGGAGATGGAAAAGGTGAGAGTTGAAGCTAGGACCAACGGACGGGACGACGCTAGTACAAGCTCTGGAACGACCGGCCGATCATTCATCGACCACCGGATGGTCCAGATCAACATGCCACGCTTCAATGACAGGGAGGAGGCTATTGACGATTTTCTCGTGCAGTTCGAGAAACTCGCACACGCTCATCAGGTCCCTGAACAGCACTGGGCCATTAATGTCTCAGCCTTTTTGCAAGGTGCAGCTCGGGAAGTCTACCACGGCTTAGCTGCAGAAGAGGCTGATGACTACAATGCCCTCAAGAAGGCCCTTCTCTGCCATTATCGGCTGACCGCCGAAACTTACCGGAAACATTTTAGGGACTCTGCGAAAAAGGTAACCGAGACCCACTCTCAATTCCACAACCGTGTTCGAGGTTTATTTGAAAAGTGGATGAAAATGGCTGAAGTCGAACGCACGTACGACGGGCTTCGCGAGGTAATACTCAAGGAGCATGTCCTGGGTACTTACCGTCGCGAATTGACAGTCTTCTTAGCCGAAAGAGAACACCGGACGCTCGAACAGATCGCTAACATGGCAGAGCGATATGAGCAGGCGCACTCGAAGAGTGGAGGCTCCGGGGGCGCGGATCGACCCCGACCCTCTGAGTCGCGTCGTATGGGGGATGTTGAGCCTGCTGTCCGCAACCGTCAAGGCGACGGGAAGGTCGGAGGGGCACCTACAGGTAGGGATGCCACCTATCGACCTGGACAGGCCTCACCCACGAAACCAGGACTTGCAAGTCGGCGAGGGCCGCCGACGTGTTTTAACTGCAAGCGCCTGGGGCACTTTGCCAGGGACTGTCCGAAGGGCAGGCAGACCCAGGTGAATGTCGTTGCTAGGAAGGAGTGCGTGCCGGAAGCGAGTCGCAACCCAGCCAACCTTGCGGCCGCAACTGTCAATGGTGAAGGTGCCACCATCTTGTATGACACTGGGTGCAGCGTCCCCGCGCTTGTGGACAAGAAGTACGTCAAGCCGGAGGACTATACAGGGGAAGTAATAGAAGTTCAGTACGCGAACTGCGCGCGTGACTCATTACCAGTAGCTGTCATTGACCTCGATTCACCATACGTGAAGGGGAAAATTGCAACTGCTTGCTTGGAGGGTCTATCACATGACGTCATATTGGGATGCCGTTATGTGTTACCCCAGCCGAACCCCGAAACCTGTACACCTATGCCAGTGAGTGCTGTTGAGACCAGGGCCATGAGTCGACAGCCGAAACCGAAGCCGATCCAAGTTACATCGACACCGGTTAGTAATGTTCTTCCAGCTGAGTTGAGGAAGCTGCAACAGGAAGACGCAACTCTGGCGCAGTTGCATAAACACGCAGAAGCAGGAACGGAAAGGGAAACTCCGAACGGCGCGGTGAAGTTCGTCTACAAGAAGGGAATCTTGTATCGCCACGCCAGGAAACACAACGAACACTTTAAGCAAGTCGTCGTGCCAAAGGAAAAGCGTTGTGAAGTGCTGAAGCTTGCACACGAAAGTCTCATGGGTGGACACATGGGAATGCTAAGACACGTGACCGTCTTGTAAAAGAGTTTTACTGGCCAGGGGTCCAGGGAGACGTAAAACGGTTCTGTCTCTCCTGTGACAAATGCCAGAGAATGGCACCGAAAACGGATCATCGACCCATTCCCTTGGGGAGTACGCCCCTTATCGATGAACCATTTAGACGTGTCGCCATGGATTTAATCGGACCGATAAAACCCGCGTCTGCGCACGGAAATCGGTATATTTTAACGGTCGTCGATTATGCTACAATCTATCCGGAGGCCGTAGCATTGCGTAACATTGACACGGAAACCGTCGCGGAAGCTCTGTGATCTGGTCAAGAGTCGGAGTGACCGACGAGATCTTGACCGATCAAGGGACACAATTCATGAGTCGTGTGATGGCGGAGGTGAATCGTCTCATGTCAATTAAGCACCTCACGACCACACCGTATCACCCCCAATGTAACGGATTGGTTGAACGGTTTAATGGGACTCTAAAGCACACGCTCAAGAAATTGTGCGAAGGCCGCCCCAAGGATTGGGACCGGTATATTCCAGCCATGCTTTTCGCCTACAGGGAAGTACCACAAGCGAGTTTGGGGTTCTCTCCCTTTGAACTCTTGTACGGGAGGACCGTACGCGGCCCAATCGCCGTACTGAGACAGCTGTGGACAGACGACCAAGCTGTAGAGGAAGTACGCACTACCTACCAGTACGTCGCGGACTTACGCAACAAACTGGAAGAGGTTTGTTCTCTCGCGCAAGATAATCTTAAACGAGCTAAGGCGCAGCAGGCGAAAAATTACAATAAGCGCGCAAAACCACGTCAGTTTAAGGTAGGGGATAAGGTGTTGTTGTTGTTGCCCCAGGAACACAACAAGTTGCAAGTTTCCTGGAGGGGTCCATACGTCGTCACCGAGAAGGTCGGAGGTCAAAACTACCGGATACGGCTACCGACGAAAGAGAAATTGGACCATGCCAATTTGCTCAAGAGGTACCTGGAAAGGGAGATCATAAGCGATTTTGTTGTCGCCACGATAGTCACCGAGGATGCCGAAGGCATTACGGAAGGTGCCAACACTGTCCCGAGCTGTCCATTAACGAGGGTCGAGACTCCGTCGGACGTGGAGTGTGATCCCATGTTAACTGAAGGCCGGCGGGACGAGATAGAGACCTTACTGGCCGGGTATTCCGACGTGTTAACAGAAAAACCCGGGAGGAAGGCGCTTGTCGAGTTCGGGTTAAAGATGGTGGACGACCGACCAGTGCAGCGGAAACCCTACCCCTTGCCCCACGCGAAACGACAAGTTGTAAGGGAGGAAATTGAGCAAATGATTGCTCTGGGAGTAATCGAACCTGCCGACTCTCCGTACAGCTCACCAGTAGTCCTAGTGCAGAAGAAGGACGGCACCCATCGGTTCTGCGTCGACTACCGGAAGCTGAATCAGGTGACAGAATTTCAAGTCGAAATGTTACCTGACCCGGAACATATTTTCGCTTCGGTCTCAAAAGCGAAATATTTTTCCAAGCTCGATTTGTCCAAGGGGTATTGGCAGATTCCGGTAAGGAAAGAAGACAGACCGAAGCTTGCTTTTGCTACTCCCGACGGGACATACCAATGGCTGGTTATGCCGTTCGGGGTACAAAACGCACCCAGCATCTTTACCAGGATGATGCGGAAGTTGTTGGAGCCCTTGCGCGATAGGGGTGTCCACAACTTCATGGATGACCTCTTGTTAGCTACAGAGACATCGGGTGAACACCTCACTCTGTTAGCTGACGTTCTGGAGCGGCTACGTCAGGAGGGCTTGACAGCCCGCCCTTCCAAATGTCACCTTGGTTTCAGGACATTGGACTATTTAGGACATACCCTGAGCCAAGGCACGCTGTCTCCAGAGAATTCGAAGGTGGAGCAACTGCGAAACGCCGCACGCCCACCACGAAAACGGAGGTGAGGTCATTTCTGGGATTGGCGGGATACTATCGGAGGTATGTCGCTAATTTCAGCGCGATTGCGGGGCCGTTGTCCGACCTAACCAAGAAACGGACCCCGAGTAAGATTATTTGGACAGATGCGTGTGAGCACGCTTTCCAAACCCTGAAGGCTAGACTTACATCCGACGCCGTTGTTCGTCTACCGGATTTGGATAAGGAATTCGTTCTTCGCACCGATGCATGCGACACAGGACTGGGAGCAGTACTGCTCCAGGAGCATAACAAAACGCTTTTCCCTGTCGCATACGGCAGTCGGAAGTTGTCGGCTGCCGAGAAGAACTACTCCGTATCGGAGAGGGAATGTCTCGGAATCGTGTTCGGCATATCACGGTTCGAGCGATACCTATATGGACGCAAGTTCATATTGGAGACCGACCACCAACCACTCGCCTATTTGGCGCAGGCAAAGTTGTCCAATGGTCGATTGATGCGATGGTCGCTGTTCTTACAGCAGTACCAGATGCAGATCAGATACGTGAAAGGATCTGAAAACGTAGGCGCAGATTTCATGAGTAGAAGCGCTGAAATGATATAGATCATTCTGGTTAAAATTTCATGTTCATACTCAGTTTAGCATCTAGTTGATTTTGCTGATGTGTTCTTTATATTGTTGTAACACTTTTGCATTTGTAGTATTTTGAGGGAATAAAATCCTGATTTTATTCTCAAGCGTGGGGGGATGTGACGATTTTACCCCAACCCCTTGTATGTAGGTATAAGTAACTATAACTTGTGATTCTGACTGGCCTTGTACATGTATAAATTGTAGGTCTGCCTGACCCAGCTGTGATGTTCCAATTGTTCTAAAAGTTAGCTAATCCCCTTACGTAAGATGGTCTTTGTTAGCTCTCGAGGGGAGAGGAGACTGTGTCCATCGCGGACGGGTGACGTAACCACATCAAAGGACAGGACAGCGCTAAATAAGAAGACTGTAACAATTGATAGGCACACAGACAGACATTCGGATGATTGACAGTCGAACAACTGACCAGAGTCGATCGCCATCCAATCAAAATTCGCTGAGGGTGGGCCTTTGATTGGAATCTGCGATAATAACTCATGTTTAGTAAGAATTCGTCAGTTGCTACAAGAATTGAGAAGAGAGTAGAACTCCGTACGGCCAGACGACAATTGGTGGCAGACTCAGATTTTGGAAATCAAGGAAATCTTAAGATAGCTTAAATCTTAAGATAGCTTCAAAGGTCAGTGTGATTTTTGTTTGATTTCTGCTTGACACGTCTGCGGAATGGAAGGATTCTCGTATGTATATTCATTTTACTTGTATTGTAGTATGAATAGTTAATTATGATATTAATATTTTGTATCTTTCGTGATGTTCGTTAGTACCTTTGCTTGCAATTGATTCTGAGGTAAATTCGTTGCATCTTCTTCATGATATTATATTACCCCTTATTTTGTGAGGTAAAATGTTGCTCTTTTGTTAGTAATATGTGTGCATATTATTTCGTGGATTATTATGTTTACACCCTTTTGAAAGGACGATTTGTATTCGTGAAGAATTGTATTGTTTGCTAGCCGCTATAAGAATTAATATTATAATTCTTTGTGTAGGTATATTATGGTAGACTAGCACTTTGTTTACGTAATGATATATTTTGCCATTGAGTTAACGTATTTCCGTTATTGCAATTTGAATGTGAATATTGTGGATTCGGTACGCTTGTGTAGGACATATATATAAATATATAGATAGTCATATTACTAATAGTAGTAATATTATAATACAATGATATTTGAAATATTTGTATGTATATACTGATAGGGCTCAGTATGTAGATATTTGAATTCTTTGTGAGATTGTGTTGTGGCGCCATTTTGTAAGCGGCGGAAGCGTATGGGAATTTCGATGTGTGCGCATGCGTGACCAAAAATGTCCCGCCTTAAACTGATGGTTCAATTCAGTGACTTAGTGTGAGGTAATAGTCATCACCATATGCTAATGCATTATACCTTTCAACAGGAAGCTTTCGGGTGACGTTGAGAGAATTTCGGGTGACGTTGAGAGAATTTCGGGTGACGTTGAGAAATTTCGGGTGACGTTGAGGAAATTTCGGGTGACGTTGAGAAATTCCGGGTGACGTTGAGAGAATTCCGGGGAGATTTCGGATGACGTGGAAAGAATTCCGAGTGAATTTGAGAGATACCGAGTGAATTTCGGGTGACCTCAAGAGATACCGTCGAAGAGGAAACGGAAGTAGAGATAGAAGAGGAAACGGAAGTAGAGATAGAAGAGGAAACGGAAGTAGAGGAATCGGAAGGAGAGAAAGATGAAAGAAGACTTATTTAGATGAGTAACACTCAAGAAGGGAAAATATTCCTCACACTGAAATCAAATGATGATCTAGGGATCATTGGGTCAAGAGTGACATTGATTGCTTTATATCTTTAAAATTTTCATTTATTAAATTGTTGTTTAAATTTCATCTTTGTAATTCTTTTAATTTAACTGTCGGCATTGCTGACTGGGGGCTCGTAGCCATATATAATATATTGTCCAGAAGTAAACATTCTGAAAGCGGACCAGGGGAACTTCCTCATAATTCTGTAAAGTCTATAGGAAGAACCCCACCCCTACTAAACGACACTTCACAATATGTATGTGTGTGTGTGTGTGTGTGTGTGTGTGTGTGTTGATGTGTATTGTGTATGTGCATTCAAGCTGGTGAGTCTTGTGTATACGGGCTGATGTATTTTGCTTTGTTTCACTTTATCCATTTCAAGAGAGAGAGAGAGAGAGAGAGAGTCGCACACACATATAGACGCATTCAGACGTACAGTCTTTGCATGTGTGTATATTTGTTTAAAAATATAACAGCTTACAAGGGAACAAAGATAATGTGTACCATAATTAAGACTAGTAATCAGTTTATTCATTTCTAATTTGTTTGGAGTAAAGGAGGAACTATCATTGACGATACTGAATGAAACATAAACTTAACTAGTACGAGGTTGATGTTGCAGCAACTAAACTGGCAAAATGCTCAGCATCTCTCTCTCTCTCTCTCTCTCTCTCTCTCTCTCTCTCTCTCTCTCTCTCTCTCTCTCTCTCACACACACACACACATACATACATACATACACACACACACACACATATATATATATATATATATGTATATATATAGGAGGAAGGCGAACCAAAAACATCCTCAGCATGCAACAGAGACTGTCACTCAAGGGTCGGACTGTTCAGCCACTCGCGAAGGTGCCGATAGGATACCCAGATCGGAAGCTACACCATCGTCTCTCGAAGACTGACGGATGCCGACGGATATATATATATATATATATATATATATATATATATATATATATATATATATATATATATATATATATATATATATATATATCTTACATAGTATCTACTTGCTGTATGAAAAACATATCTTTATTCAACTATCGCATAGTTTAGGCCGAATCGTCTTTCGAGTTGGGCCGAATTGCCTTTAAAGTTGGGCCGAATTGTCTTATTTTCGGTCCAAGTTGAGCCGAATTGTCTTGGACCGAATTCTCTAGAAGTCGATTAGGCACTGTCCACTGCAAAAATCGATTGACTTTGTCATTAATACCAGATGATCTGTACATGGGGATCAAGTATCTATAGATTTGTTAAAGAACAACAGCGATAGACTAGATAATTAAGAAAATCATGAGTCCATCACACAAACCAAACATAACCACACCGAAAAAAAAGGGGGTGGGTGGGTACTAACGTTTGGTGGAATCGTGAAACAATTTCCTCGCAAATAATTGCTCTTGGTGGGGGTGGGGGTATTTCTTTTCTCTGAACAGGCTATCAACATTGTGAAGAAAAGACTGGCCGCAATCTTCCACGAAATATGATAAATGATATATGCTATGACGCCATTGCTGGTGTTTAACGCGGCTAATTTGTTTCTGACTATCAAGCTGCCCGAGGTTACCGATTTGGTCATAGCTGTTTGCGATATGCAATTTGATTTTACTAATGAACCCGTTATTTTTGGCCTGGCGATGTTCGACATCATAATAAGGGTGATAAGTTTAATTAAAATACAGATACAGCATAAAACGATTATGGGTCCAAGACTGTCTCGTGGCCTAAGGCCTGTACCATTTCATGGTGTATCGCGTACAAACAATCTAACGCTTAATTCTGACCAAGAATATCCAATCAATGTCTGTTTTGATCAGTCAGTCATAAATATATCCGTGAAAACAATGGATTATGACATCGTAAGCAAACAAGATTAACAAACACTGATACAATCAAATGACTAGGAGAAACTTTCGTGAGTGAAGATGTAGAGGATATGTCCTCGTTGGGCTTTTTTTTGGATTTCGCAGGATTGACGGCATAGCATACTAGATTCACGGATAGTGTCGATGTGATGTAGACAATGTCCGGTGATATATGACGACCACCACTAATGGGATCATTGTCGTGTCTGAGAATCGTTGATAGGGTTCCTATTTTTTCCATGCCGAAAATATCATACGTAAACATTTAAACAAAGATATATACTTAAAGGTCCAATGTTGCAAACGTTTATAAATATTTTAGCAGTTCTGCAGTTATATGCATTTTAGTATTCTGTCGTTGTCAGAGTGACACGTAACTATTAAGATTGATGTAAAGGCTGAGCTCACCATAAATTGATATCTTGCGATGGTTAATCTCTCCTGTTGGGTAGCATGAGTGGATTTTAATTAGGACTGGCTAGAAAAACCGTCCGACAGATATGTTAACGTAGTGTGAAGTGGAGGAAATGACTGCAAAAAGTCAAATGTCTACATTTTAAATGCCATGGTCTTCTATATATCCATGTCAGACCAGTTTATTTATAAAGGGCCAGTGCCTTCCATCCCATCATTCATTTATCCCTCAAACCGACCAGAACGATGGAATAAACCGACCATTCGAACTTCTGATCAGAGCTTTGCTAGGTGTCGTACGACAGTTTGCTTCAGACAAGCCAAAAGACTACTCCCCCTCCTTTCGAGATAAAATCATGATACTTTCTAAATATATAAGAAGAAAGGACGTTGGGCTATATAATGTCCAGACCGTGACAAGCAAAACAGGTTCCAGAAGAGACAAACGTCAAGATAAATGTTATCATTGTAAAGAGAAAGGACACTGGTATCTAGAAGAAATCTATGAACTTTTTAAAATTGTGTTGAGTTGTGATAATGGATTGTAAAATTTGTTTCAGAATAGACCAGACAGAAAAACGTAAGTGTTTCTTGGTTTTGATTTTTTCAAATAAAGAATTACATGTACACTCATGCATTCACACACGTACATCATGGGGTAAAATGAATAATATATCATTTCGAAAGAAGAGGGTAGCCCTTAAAGACAGTTGGATGTTTGTTTTCTTAATAAAAACCAACTCAGGAACGCAACGAATCCTTTGCCACGGCCAAGGCCTACTTCTGGACTGGTTCCTGTCCATGACTTGGTAGAAATCACTAGATTTTATATCTCGGGCGTAGCAGGTGTGTGAACGAGGTTGGGCTGTTTGGCACTTGAAGGTTTTTTCTTATGGACCGTAATAAAGAAGTCTGATACATTTGTTTCAGGCTAATTAACTCAGTCAAAATTCTAAAGAGTATCGTAACCGTTAGACTTTCGCTGTCCTCTTTCTTTTGTAGACCTTGTTTCTTTACTGCTGCTTCTTCTTCCTGTCGTTTCCTCTTCTTTTTTTTTTACATCTTCTTCTTCTTCTTGCCGTTGAAGAAGAAAATTTTGTTCTGCTTCTTTCTGTTGCTGTAAAAATTCTCAAATTCTTCTTTCTGTCTCTGTTTAAAATCCTCAACGTGTGGTAAGGAAGGAGAAGGCGGCGAATGTACTGACACCAGAACAAATTCTTGCGAATAAGAGAGGAAATCAACTAAAACCCAATTAAAATAGTTCTCATCCAGATGTAGAATTGTGTTGAATTTGGCAGCCCTGCCCTACCATCGCTTCTCGTCTCCACGGCCGATGCACCCCAATTCATGGTCTTCTTAGTTTCCGTCATGTTTTAACTTTGTCGCAAGGATTCACAGTGCACAAACGCTAACATACCTATATAGGGAATGTGATGTTACAGACCACTCTCTTCGGATTGGAAGACAGACTCCGCATTGTGACTGAATTTTGTAACGCGTGGTTATGATTGAGGATAAACTCAATCCGTTTTGATCCGCTCTTCCACTACAAATAACCACAGTTCACCACATTCTCTTTACCTGTTTTTCGTCACAAAATGTGGACAAAGGTACAACGGTCTAATCTCGTATCGTCAATGCTGTTTCTCACGGACTTCCCCATGTATATGAAATCATCATGGACAATTATCAGGATCATCGATACGAGCGTTTGGAAATGAAAAATTTATATGGAGAGACAAGGCTGTCTAAAGTGAGTCCTCGTCTATGGTCCAAAAGTCAGAAGAAGCTTGAGGAAGAGAAGACCTATGCAATGTTAATAAAATGATGTTAACATAAAACCCAAAGACCCTTTTTAGGACCAAACATTTGCCTCGATAAAATATGCTTTCTTGCCCTATAAAATATATGTATGTATGTATGTATGTATGTATGTATGTATGTATGTATGTATGTATGTATGTATGTATGTATTTCTATACCTATTTATATGTGTCGCTGACGTCACGCCATATACAAGGCAGTCCTGATGTTTCGCCCGAGGTCAGTCCCTTGCTCCATTGTTGTCAATCTTCAGTACCATGACGTCATCTTGCTTGTTCCATTCCTATTGAACCTATCCAACACTATGACACTATACAAACCTAATATTCCCCACATTCAATTCCCCTTGTCTTTAAACATTCCCAAGATGAATTTTAAACGTTGTCCCTAAATGTTCCCGGGGTTGGGGTTGGGGGTGTAATGTATTTTCCTATTGTCCCTAGAGTATCCCACTACACTACAAATGTTAAATCTTATTGCATGTATAGTCGCGTTTTTAAGTTCACCAGTATATAACTGAACAGAGAGATTACATTGCCAATAATGTTGCATGAATTAAAGGATGAGAGAATGTTATTTCAAATTCTTGAAGATTCTCGTCAAGGCAGTCCCGATGATTTGATTTTTACTAAATAATCAACTCTACTTACGCGCATACGTCACGTAAGTCATTGCATGTTGTACATGACCGTGTTTGTTAGTGATTTTACACGGATATATATTAATTTACAGGTGAAAGAGGTGAAGGGATTCAAGGGGTGAAGAGCTGACAGTGACGGAGTGATTGAGCGATAGTGACAGCTATGTAGTATCTTTGTGTTTGCACCGTAATGAAGGTGTTGTTTTAGCCGTAGTGATAATTTAGGTTGTGTTCACAATCCAGTCTTGGAATTTGTAACGGGGTAGTCGGTCTCAAGCGCTATTGGTACAATATTGCACAAGCCCACTGGTCAGAGGTATTGCGCAACTTGGAAAAACAACACCCGACACCGTCTCCCGCTAATACTCGTTATCTAAGGAATGACCTCTACGGTGTGATTTGCCCGGTTATAGAATCGACATGGCAATCTGAGGCAATATCTTGAACAAAGACAACACACGAGCCCCCGTAAAGATAAATAAAAAATTTAATCAAAAGCATCAAGAGAAGAAAGACACAGTAAATTACAATTTTCTTTCCTTTTGAATACTCTTAGTGCAGAAGCACTCTAAACCCGAAGTTTAAAATGATTGATACATTAATTAAATTTCAAACACTAATAAAAAAGGCAAATTTAGCCGTTAATGGCTGATAGAAAATTTTGATCACAGAATCGAGTGTTCATTAACATTTGACCGCTTGGTAAATTCCCATGACCTGGTCGTCGACTGTTTTTTTCTGCTTGCTTCTCGACTTTAACTTGGCCTCTGGAAGAACGTGGGATTCTCACAACTCTGACTTCTAAATTCTTTTTCCTCCTTTGGATCTGGACCTCCTCGCTATTTCTCTCTCTCCAAACAAACTATTTTCCTTTGAAAAGAAAAGGGTAAAACGCCCTAAGTATCTCGTTAGGCTTTAAGAGTTGAAATTGTCCGTCCGTCTTTCTGGTTCGAACAATCAGATCTTACTATCAGTGATAACCTTTATACGGCTAGCAAATACTACACAAGTCTTCAGATCAATACGGCTATACCGCTAATTATCGACATCAGAATTTGGGGAAGTCACATATATTCCCGTAAATCATTACGTAAAGTGAGGCAATAAATCCTAGCACACAATCAATATTCACTAATATGATAAATTCAAAATTAATGTAGCACTTTCCAATCATAAATGTACACAGCGGGTTTTCTACAACACCCATTAACCTACCTACGTATATAAGGTGAAAATTCTAATTCAGAATTCAAAAGTACATTACTAAATCAATGTAATAACTGAACTATCCATACAAAATATCAACACGTCATGCATCTGTAACGACGAAATATCATATAAATTACATAATGATAAATGTGAACGATTCCTACAAAATATCAACAGATCATGCATCTGTAACGAAGAAACATCATATAAATTACATCATGATAAATGTGAATTTGAGTTAAATACCTTGTGTTTTTTGGCGTTTTACAATCGTTCCTGGATTATAGATTTTCCCTGGAACCACGATTTTACGGACGTCTTTCCTTAAAGTACCGCCCGGAGTCTCTACTATGGTCGGAATTAATAATAATGTCCTCTCTTCCAGAGGTCCTTCCCAGACTGACTAAAATTCATTGGTTCGGAGTGTATATTCCCCCCAAAATTCAGGGATCGACCCTCCCCTCCTTCCACATTTGACCAATCGGAATAAATGCTATTCCTACGGACATTTGGAACACTGCTTAACAATGTTCCAAAAATGCCACCTGGGGTTGTAATAACACCCTACCATTTGTCTCAAATCACTTTTGACAGTTTTACGTGTGAACTTCGCCTTTCTAGCCTGTCATATCATTAGTTCGTTTTTACTATTAACATACTACCAGTGTGACCTGAGTTAGGAAAACATTTCTCCTCCACAAGATAACAGTTAATTGTTGGCTAGACTAAGAATTAATTAATGGATGTCACTGACGAAAAATTTGGCACTTTACAGAATTTTTGTGCATTAATTTGGGTGAATGATTTTTCTCTTTAATCATCCATAAATAAACGAAGTAGTGTCTTCATTGTAATAAACTGACCCCAATCCTGTTAATCTTGTTACACCAACAGTGATTTGGAAAGGACCGGAAGCAATCATGTTATGCTGATATGCCGCCATTCGAGTTGAATCAGTCACTCGATTCTATGATAAAATTCGTTTTATCGGTATGACAGCACGGCTAATTGGAATTCACATAATTTTTTTAAACTCTGTTTTGCAATAATTCGAATTTCGTTTTCAATTCGGGTTTTTAAAAATAAATATTGGTAATGGATTAAATTGTTATATATTTCATAATAGGGCTCTCGGTCTTCTATTCTAGATCTTTCTTTACTTCTGTTATTTTTTCATCCATAAATTTCTTAATTTATGATAATTACTCGATACGTGCTATAACGCCATGGCCGATCATCTTCTACATAATGATAAACAAAGTACCATAGGGGTGAGGTGGGGTCATCACATATCACTCTATCTCCCCTTGCTCAAAGGAATGTGGATGTAATAAAGGATTTTGCAATCTAAATTGCCAACAGTGGATTATATCATCGAGCTACAGTGGATTCAGTGTATATTTACATAAACCGAGTATGAAGCTTCCATGACCGTTTATACCGAGTTCTAAGTTTGAACTTATTACAAATAATTTTTTTCTCATTAAGTTATTGGTGTATAATGCAGTGAAAGGAGCTAAATTTCCTCGATATCTAATATCCCAGCATTCTGTGCCGATGATATCTTTCGGAACGTAAAACTATTTAGTTTGGATTGTAAGAAGTATTCAGGTAGAATCCCCATTCTGAAAATTATTTGTAGAGGCCATCTTTAATATCAGATTGGTACCATATCCACTAAGGACCAACAAGACCATAAAAGCGCGTCCTGTATATATATATATATATATATATATATATATATATATATATATATATATATATATATATATATATACATACTAGCAAGTACCCGGCATGCGTTGCAATGCCACTCAAAGAAAGAAAGTGTTTGTGTTTTAATCCTGGCATGCGTCGTTCGGTTCGGAAACATGAATTGTACTTCCGTATGTTTGCCAAGAAATGTTTCGATTGGCTTGTGTCACCTGATACCAACGTTGATAATGGTTCGGGTGGTGAATGTAATTCTGGCAATTTCACTTTTCCACCCGCGCAGCACATTCCATGTGTTTCATTATTAAATTTGAGGGCATTGCAATACACGCATGATTTATCCATTTTTCCAATAAGCACACTTGGATGAAGACTAATCATAATTTGCATTATAATGGAATGCACTAAGATTTAAATCAGCGTGCATTGTTCGTCTGGATTGAGCAGTGCGAACTCGAACGGTTTGCAATCTTGCTTCCCGTTGCTCGTCTGTTTCAGATGATCGGATTTGAGCAGTGCGAACTCGAACGGTTTCTAATCTTGCTTTCCGTTACTCGTCTGTTTCAGATGATCGGGCTTGAGCAGTGCGAACTCGAACGGTTTCCAATCTTGCTTCCCGTTGCTCGTCTGTTTCAGATGATCGGATTTGAGCAGTGCGAACTCGAACGGTTTCCAATCTTGCTTCCCGTTGCTCGTCTGTTTCAGATGATCGGGCTTGAGCAGTGCGAACTCGAACGATTTGCAATCTTGCTTCCCGTTACTCGTCTGTTTCAGATGATCGAGTTTGAGTAGTACGAACTTGAACGGTTTCTAATCTTGCTTCCCGTTGCTCGTCTGTTTCAGATGATCGGGTTTGAGTAGTGCGAACTCGAACGGTTTCTAATCTTGCTTCCCGTTGCTCGTCTGTTTCTGAAGCTCGTGATGCCTTTATCTTTTGTGCTTGAGGTGTAGATCGACCAATAGCTTTTCGTTTAGGTCGCATAATTGATTTGACAGCGAAAGTAATGCTTTGTAACGACTATTACAAATTCACACCGCGATTGTTTAACGTAACCAAGGCGCGAACCAAACGTAACTAAGTAAACATGACGTACACCGATTATGAATTTCATACAGCTGTTGATTTACGTCATCATAGTTTCAGCCAATCCAGACCGTGTTCGATCATGTGACATATTTAAGGCGCATAATGTTCGATCACGTGACGTACAAATTCACACCGCGATTGTTTGACGTAACCAAGGCGCGAACCAAACGTAACTAAGTAAACATGACGTATCTAAGGCGCTTACAGTTCACACCGAAGACACGCGAAATTAGGTATCGCTACAGACCGTGTTCGATCACGTGATGTATCTAAGGCGCCTACTGTTCGATCACGTGACGTATCTAAAGGCGCCTTCAGTTCACAGCGAACACACGGCAGATGTCGTAAAAACACATTTGGCCATACACCACAATTAATTTTACTATATGTTCTCTACATATATTTCTCAGCACTGACCTTTCCACAGTGTGACAATCAATACAAATCATATGAAAATCTAAAATACCCCCAAAGATGACTTCACAGTGAAATTCTTGTCAAGGGTTGACCGGCATTTTTTTGAGCTGCTGCACTGTAAACATAACAGCATGTACACAGACCACATATTTCACTTCCGGATCATTACCAAGGCCTTATTACTCCATGTGCACTGTCGCCAAATTACACACTGACAACCACTCTCTCTGCTCATATTCTCAAGAATAAACAATTACCTTTAAATCCATACCAAACATGCATCAATATAACTCTTCTACCACCACCAAAATGAGAGAGGAAAAAATGTTCTAAAAATAGACTGGAACTACATTCGTGGGTACTGAACTGGAAGTATTAATTGTGATGTGATTCCTGACAGGCCCAACTTGTTGGGGCAAATTTTGGTAAAACTTTTATATTTGAATGCCACACCTATTTGAACTTTATACATGAAGTCTTTTTGAATTTCCTTGCATACAAGACATGTGACACCTGCTGGAAAGTGTGTAGTGCTGGTGTTCCACAGGGTGCAAATGCTGATCTATGTGCTCTTGAGAAACCAAAACTAAATTTGCTATATCTTCCTTAATTATAGGACTTTTTCAATGCTGTAAAAAAATAATTGTACTACAAGATAAGGCCTGTCTGAAAATATGTTTAAAGTTTATACATTTTGATCAAATAAAATTTTAATGGAAATTTAAATAAACATTTAAATTTATAAACTAAATTTTATTGAAAAATTAAATTTTCATAAAAGTTTGAAAACAGATTTTGTCAAAGTTTAGACAGAAAAGTTGATCAATCAATGGTCTTTAAAATAAATGGTGGTTTGGGTCTGTGTAACTGAGAACATTTTTCCCAGGGGTAGTGAAGTAGCATGACTCGTAGTGATTTTGGCAACAAACCGCAATATGCCTGTCAAGGTGCATATGGGTGTACACACTAAAGAAGCAACAACAGGTGCTATGTTCCATATTTATTGTATCAGGTATTTAGGCAGTTATTTGTATAACTAATAGTGCACTCAGATTTAAACATCTGATGGGACCACTTCCATGTTTTATAAGAAAATTGCATTACATTTCAGTGTCGATAACTACAAAAAGCGACAATAAGATAGGAAAATACAGTTTTTAGGCAGGCTTTACCTTACTGAACAATGGTGCTAATCTCTCTCATGAAGATCTAAGCCAAGTCCTTGAGGTGCTGTATATTAGTATGGTGATATCATGATCACTTATGGCAGTACACTGCATATGTCCTTATGAAACCTTGCTATCACCACCAGACTACTGGAGAGCTTCCAAGCTGATCCACCACTAACACTTTGTTCCAGATACCAGCCTAGACCTGAAAAGATATAAAATGTTTCACTTATATCTAGAAAACAGTAAGATGTATGCAAATGAAGTTAAAATGTGTTAGATATAGTGATTTCCAAATAACATTCAGGCTGCAAGCATAGGAAATAAATATTAAACTTGACAGAGTGACATTCAGAAATGTGAAGTAATAGTCATGTATTAAAGTAATAAATTCATCCTAAAAGTATATGAAGTTTCTATAAGCATATCTGGTCATTTACAGGTTAAATAACTAATCAGGTAGACTATGCATCACAAACTTTAAGGAAATGCAGGGACGGTGAGGTTTGATCATTGATGGAAACATTAGTACATGCCAGTATACAGGAAAGTAAAGCTACAATGTAGTAATAAAGAATATATTACTATAAGCAATCTTATTCATGAGGGAAATAATAATTCTGGATATTGCAAGAGAATACAGCCAAATGTGGCCACACGTATCAACTACAGGTACCAATACATCCTATATCATAAACTAAATGTGAAATTCTGATCCCCAAAACTTGTAAACAAGAATGGAAATTTGCATATGTGGGACATATACAATGTAATTGTTATGATCAAATGTGCAAAAATAATTTCAATGATCTGTTTGAATATTTAAAGTGTATTTTTAAGGGTGTTTGATAGCAATTATTAACCTCAATGGTTCAATAGAATCAGATATCAGCTGATATTACAATACCGCACTCTATCCAAGTACTGAATTGAAATATGTTACCATACATGGGCATATTAATGAAGAAAATAAGATTTTGGGATACATTTAGTGCACACAGCCAGAAATGTGTCTTACAGATTCACTGTAGGTACAATGTCAGCCTATATGATATACTGAATGTGAACTTTGGATCCCAAACATTCTAAAATATGTGAATATTTGTTCATGTGGGATATGTAACCATGCTAAGATCAGTTGTACACAGTTAAACTCAAAATATCTGTTTGAATATATCTTATGCAATCTTTAGAGTGTCAGTTAACAAATATTATTAGTAATTAACAATGCATAAATTAAGATGGATCATTAGAATTCACATAACATCATACAGGCAACAATGCCGCACTTCACTAATCAATATCTTAACCAAATTGAACAATAAAATTGAATGCATTTTGTGTTCAACTTACATCATTTTGCTGTTTTCTTACATCCAAGGGTAAATATACATGTGGGAAGTATATTTTATCCCTTCAAACTGCATTTCATTCTCAGAAAGTTTAAACTGATTTAGTAGAGAACTTGAGTAGGTTCTAGTATCACATTTGCATCGCTGTCCTCTCACTAAACACCCTGTAACTATATTTGTTAACAATTACTAAAGGCTATATAAGCAGATATGTGTTACTCAGGAAGTCACCCCATCATAAACACATAAATTAACTGATTGGACCCCTAATAAATAGTTTGAATGATCAATACAAAATAGAATCTGTCTCTCATACATTTTAAATGTATGTCTCATTTTGACTTACAAAGATATTTTCTCTGAGAAAATTTGACAACTATCCATCATTGTAGCTTGTATATGGTGTAGGAGTATAAACATGCTGATATCACTTGAGATAATTTCCAAAAATATTATCTATGTGCATTTTAAGAGGCAAATTTTAATTTTTTAATTTTTTTTTTAAAAAATTTAAAAAAATTTAAAAATAAAATCAATTTTTAAATTCTAATGTCATTTTTCTATTTTAAATGTTAATATATATAACAACTTCAAATTTCATGTGTTTATCATTAATAATAAAAATTTTATAGCAATTTAAAGTTTAATAATAACTGCCTGTACAGGCCATACACCACAATTAATTTTACTATATGTTCTCTACATATATTTCTCAGCACTGACCTTTCCACAGTGTGACAATCAATACAAATCATATGAAAATCTAAAATACCCCCAAAGATGACTTCACAGTGAAATTCTTGTCAAGGGTTGACCGGCATTTTTTTGAGCTGCTGCACTGTAAACATAACAGCATGTACACAGACCACATATTTCACTTCCGGATCATTACCAAGGCCTTATTACTCCATGTGCACTGTCGCCAAATTACACACTGACAACCACTCTCTCTGCTCATATTCTCAAGAATAAACAATTACCTTTAAATCCATACCAAACATGCATCAATATAACTCTTCTACCACCACCAAAATGAGAGAGGAAAAAATGTTCTAAAAATAGACTGGAACTACATTCGTGGGTACTGAACTGGAAGTATTAATTGTGATGTGATTCCTGACAGGCCCAACTTGTTGGGGCAAATTTTGGTAAAACTTTTATATTTGAATGCCACACCTATTTGAACTTTATACATGAAGTCTTTTTGAATTTCCTTGCATACAAGACATGTGACACCTGCTGGAAAGTGTGTAGTGCTGGTGTTCCACAGGGTGCAAATGCTGATCTATGTGCTCTTGAGAAACCAAAACTAAATTTGCTATATCTTCCTTAATTATAGGACTTTTTCAATGCTGTAAAAAAATAATTGTACTACAAGATAAGGCCTGTCTGAAAATATGTTTAAAGTTTATACATTTTGATCAAATAAAATTTTAATGGAAATTTAAATAAACATTTAAATTTATAAACTAAATTTTATTGAAAAATTAAATTTTCATAAAAGTTTGAAAACAGATTTTGTCAAAGTTTAGACAGAAAAGTTGATCAATCAATGGTCTTTAAAATAAATGGTGGTTTGGGTCTGTGTAACTGAGAACATTTTTCCCAGGGGTAGTGAAGTAGCATGACTCGTAGTGATTTTGGCAACAAACCGCAATATGCCTGTCAAGGTGCATATGGGTGTACACACTAAAGAAGCAACAACAGGTGCTATGTTCCATATTTATTGTATCAGGTATTTAGGCAGTTATTTGTATAACTAATAGTGCACTCAGATTTAAACATCTGATGGGACCACTTCCATGTTTTATAAGAAAATTGCATTACATTTCAGTGTCGATAACTACAAAAAGCGACAATAAGATAGGAAAATACAGTTTTTAGGCAGGCTTTACCTTACTGAACAATGGTGCTAATCTCTCTCATGAAGATCTAAGCCAAGTCCTTGAGGTGCTGTATATTAGTATGGTGATATCATGATCACTTATGGCAGTACACTGCATATGTCCTTATGAAACCTTGCTATCACCACCAGACTACTGGAGAGCTTCCAAGCTGATCCACCACTAACACTTTGTTCCAGATACCAGCCTAGACCTGAAAAGATATAAAATGTTTCACTTATATCTAGAAAACAGTAAGATGTATGCAAATGAAGTTAAAATGTGTTAGATATAGTGATTTCCAAATAACATTCAGGCTGCAAGCATAGGAAATAAATATTAAACTTGACAGAGTGACATTCAGAAATGTGAAGTAATAGTCATGTATTAAAGTAATAAATTCATCCTAAAAGTATATGAAGTTTCTATAAGCATATCTGGTCATTTACAGGTTAAATAACTAATCAGGTAGACTATGCATCACAAACTTTAAGGAAATGCAGGGACGGTGAGGTTTGATCATTGATGGAAACATTAGTACATGCCAGTATACAGGAAAGTAAAGCTACAATGTAGTAATAAAGAATATATTACTATAAGCAATCTTATTCATGAGGGAAATAATAATTCTGGATATTGCAAGAGAATACAGCCAAATGTGGCCACACGTATCAACTACAGGTACCAATACATCCTATATCATAAACTAAATGTGAAATTCTGATCCCCAAAACTTGTAAACAAGAATGGAAATTTGCATATGTGGGACATATACAATGTAATTGTTATGATCAAATGTGCAAAAATAATTTCAATGATCTGTTTGAATATTTAAAGTGTATTTTTAAGGGTGTTTGATAGCAATTATTAACCTCAATGGTTCAATAGAATCAGATATCAGCTGATATTACAATACCGCACTCTATCCAAGTACTGAATTGAAATATGTTACCATACATGGGCATATTAATGAAGAAAATAAGATTTTGGGATACATTTAGTGCACACAGCCAGAAATGTGTCTTACAGATTCACTGTAGGTACAATGTCAGCCTATATGATATACTGAATGTGAACTTTGGATCCCAAACATTCTAAAATATGTGAATATTTGTTCATGTGGGATATGTAACCATGCTAAGATCAGTTGTACACAGTTAAACTCAAAATATCTGTTTGAATATATCTTATGCAATCTTTAGAGTGTCAGTTAACAAATATTATTAGTAATTAACAATGCATAAATTAAGATGGATCATTAGAATTCACATAACATCATACAGGCAACAATGCCGCACTTCACTAATCAATATCTTAACCAAATTGAACAATAAAATTGAATGCATTTTGTGTTCAACTTACATCATTTTGCTGTTTTCTTACATCCAAGGGTAAATATACATGTGGGAAGTATATTTTATCCCTTCAAACTGCATTTCATTCTCAGAAAGTTTAAACTGATTTAGTAGAGAACTTGAGTAGGTTCTAGTATCACATTTGCATCGCTGTCCTCTCACTAAACACCCTGTAACTATATTTGTTAACAATTACTAAAGGCTATATAAGCAGATATGTGTTACTCAGGAAGTCACCCCATCATAAACACATAAATTAACTGATTGGACCCCTAATAAATAGTTTGAATGATCAATACAAAATAGAATCTGTCTCTCATACATTTTAAATGTATGTCTCATTTTGACTTACAAAGATATTTTCTCTGAGAAAATTTGACAACTATCCATCATTGTAGCTTGTATATGGTGTAGGAGTATAAACATGCTGATATCACTTGAGATAATTTCCAAAAATATTATCTATGTGCATTTTAAGAGGCAAATTTTAATTTTTTAATTTTTTTTTTAAAAAATTTAAAAAAATTTAAAAATAAAATCAATTTTTAAATTCTAATGTCATTTTTCTATTTTAAATGTTAATATATATAACAACTTCAAATTTCATGTGTTTATCATTAATAATAAAAATTTTATAGCAATTTAAAGTTTAATAATAACTGCCTGTACAGGCCATACACCACAATTAATTTTACTATATGTTCTCTACATATATTTCTCAGCACTGACCTTTCCACAGTGTGACAATCAATACAAATCATATGAAAATCTAAAATACCCCCAAAGATGACTTCACAGTGAAATTCTTGTCAAGGGTTGACCGGCATTTTTTTGAGCTGCTGCACTGTAAACATAACAGCATGTACACAGACCACATATTTCACTTCCGGATCATTACCAAGGCCTTATTACTCCATGTGCACTGTCGCCAAATTACACACTGACAACCACTCTCTCTGCTCATATTCTCAAGAATAAACAATTACCTTTAAATCCATACCAAACATGCATCAATATAACTCTTCTACCACCACCAAAATGAGAGAGGAAAAAATGTTCTAAAAATAGACTGGAACTACATTCGTGGGTACTGAACTGGAAGTATTAATTGTGATGTGATTCCTGACAGGCCCAACTTGTTGGGGCAAATTTTGGTAAAACTTTTATATTTGAATGCCACACCTATTTGAACTTTATACATGAAGTCTTTTTGAATTTCCTTGCATACAAGACATGTGACACCTGCTGGAAAGTGTGTAGTGCTGGTGTTCCACAGGGTGCAAATGCTGATCTATGTGCTCTTGAGAAACCAAAACTAAATTTGCTATATCTTCCTTAATTATAGGACTTTTTCAATGCTGTAAAAAAATAATTGTACTACAAGATAAGGCCTGTCTGAAAATATGTTTAAAGTTTATACATTTTGATCAAATAAAATTTTAATGGAAATTTAAATAAACATTTAAATTTATAAACTAAATTTTATTGAAAAATTAAATTTTCATAAAAGTTTGAAAACAGATTTTGTCAAAGTTTAGACAGAAAAGTTGATCAATCAATGGTCTTTAAAATAAATGGTGGTTTGGGTCTGTGTAACTGAGAACATTTTTCCCAGGGGTAGTGAAGTAGCATGACTCGTAGTGATTTTGGCAACAAACCGCAATATGCCTGTCAAGGTGCATATGGGTGTACACACTAAAGAAGCAACAACAGGTGCTATGTTCCATATTTATTGTATCAGGTATTTAGGCAGTTATTTGTATAACTAATAGTGCACTCAGATTTAAACATCTGATGGGACCACTTCCATGTTTTATAAGAAAATTGCATTACATTTCAGTGTCGATAACTACAAAAAGCGACAATAAGATAGGAAAATACAGTTTTTAGGCAGGCTTTACCTTACTGAACAATGGTGCTAATCTCTCTCATGAAGATCTAAGCCAAGTCCTTGAGGTGCTGTATATTAGTATGGTGATATCATGATCACTTATGGCAGTACACTGCATATGTCCTTATGAAACCTTGCTATCACCACCAGACTACTGGAGAGCTTCCAAGCTGATCCACCACTAACACTTTGTTCCAGATACCAGCCTAGACCTGAAAAGATATAAAATGTTTCACTTATATCTAGAAAACAGTAAGATGTATGCAAATGAAGTTAAAATGTGTTAGATATAGTGATTTCCAAATAACATTCAGGCTGCAAGCATAGGAAATAAATATTAAACTTGACAGAGTGACATTCAGAAATGTGAAGTAATAGTCATGTATTAAAGTAATAAATTCATCCTAAAAGTATATGAAGTTTCTATAAGCATATCTGGTCATTTACAGGTTAAATAACTAATCAGGTAGACTATGCATCACAAACTTTAAGGAAATGCAGGGACGGTGAGGTTTGATCATTGATGGAAACATTAGTACATGCCAGTATACAGGAAAGTAAAGCTACAATGTAGTAATAAAGAATATATTACTATAAGCAATCTTATTCATGAGGGAAATAATAATTCTGGATATTGCAAGAGAATACAGCCAAATGTGGCCACACGTATCAACTACAGGTACCAATACATCCTATATCATAAACTAAATGTGAAATTCTGATCCCCAAAACTTGTAAACAAGAATGGAAATTTGCATATGTGGGACATATACAATGTAATTGTTATGATCAAATGTGCAAAAATAATTTCAATGATCTGTTTGAATATTTAAAGTGTATTTTTAAGGGTGTTTGATAGCAATTATTAACCTCAATGGTTCAATAGAATCAGATATCAGCTGATATTACAATACCGCACTCTATCCAAGTACTGAATTGAAATATGTTACCATACATGGGCATATTAATGAAGAAAATAAGATTTTGGGATACATTTAGTGCACACAGCCAGAAATGTGTCTTACAGATTCACTGTAGGTACAATGTCAGCCTATATGATATACTGAATGTGAACTTTGGATCCCAAACATTCTAAAATATGTGAATATTTGTTCATGTGGGATATGTAACCATGCTAAGATCAGTTGTACACAGTTAAACTCAAAATATCTGTTTGAATATATCTTATGCAATCTTTAGAGTGTCAGTTAACAAATATTATTAGTAATTAACAATGCATAAATTAAGATGGATCATTAGAATTCACATAACATCATACAGGCAACAATGCCGCACTTCACTAATCAATATCTTAACCAAATTGAACAATAAAATTGAATGCATTTTGTGTTCAACTTACATCATTTTGCTGTTTTCTTACATCCAAGGGTAAATATACATGTGGGAAGTATATTTTATCCCTTCAAACTGCATTTCATTCTCAGAAAGTTTAAACTGATTTAGTAGAGAACTTGAGTAGGTTCTAGTATCACATTTGCATCGCTGTCCTCTCACTAAACACCCTGTAACTATATTTGTTAACAATTACTAAAGGCTATATAAGCAGATATGTGTTACTCAGGAAGTCACCCCATCATAAACACATAAATTAACTGATTGGACCCCTAATAAATAGTTTGAATGATCAATACAAAATAGAATCTGTCTCTCATACATTTTAAATGTATGTCTCATTTTGACTTACAAAGATATTTTCTCTGAGAAAATTTGACAACTATCCATCATTGTAGCTTGTATATGGTGTAGGAGTATAAACATGCTGATATCACTTGAGATAATTTCCAAAAATATTATCTATGTGCATTTTAAGAGGCAAATTTTAATTTTTTAATTTTTTTTTTAAAAAATTTAAAAAAATTTAAAAATAAAATCAATTTTTAAATTCTAATGTCATTTTTCTATTTTAAATGTTAATATATATAACAACTTCAAATTTCATGTGTTTATCATTAATAATAAAAATTTTATAGCAATTTAAAGTTTAATAATAACTGCCTGTACAGGCCATACACCACAATTAATTTTACTATATGTTCTCTACATATATTTCTCAGCACTGACCTTTCCACAGTGTGACAATCAATACAAATCATATGAAAATCTAAAATACCCCCAAAGATGACTTCACAGTGAAATTCTTGTCAAGGGTTGACCGGCATTTTTTTGAGCTGCTGCACTGTAAACATAACAGCATGTACACAGACCACATATTTCACTTCCGGATCATTACCAAGGCCTTATTACTCCATGTGCACTGTCGCCAAATTACACACTGACAACCACTCTCTCTGCTCATATTCTCAAGAATAAACAATTACCTTTAAATCCATACCAAACATGCATCAATATAACTCTTCTACCACCACCAAAATGAGAGAGGAAAAAATGTTCTAAAAATAGACTGGAACTACATTCGTGGGTACTGAACTGGAAGTATTAATTGTGATGTGATTCCTGACAGGCCCAACTTGTTGGGGCAAATTTTGGTAAAACTTTTATATTTGAATGCCACACCTATTTGAACTTTATACATGAAGTCTTTTTGAATTTCCTTGCATACAAGACATGTGACACCTGCTGGAAAGTGTGTAGTGCTGGTGTTCCACAGGGTGCAAATGCTGATCTATGTGCTCTTGAGAAACCAAAACTAAATTTGCTATATCTTCCTTAATTATAGGACTTTTTCAATGCTGTAAAAAAATAATTGTACTACAAGATAAGGCCTGTCTGAAAATATGTTTAAAGTTTATACATTTTGATCAAATAAAATTTTAATGGAAATTTAAATAAACATTTAAATTTATAAACTAAATTTTATTGAAAAATTAAATTTTCATAAAAGTTTGAAAACAGATTTTGTCAAAGTTTAGACAGAAAAGTTGATCAATCAATGGTCTTTAAAATAAATGGTGGTTTGGGTCTGTGTAACTGAGAACATTTTTCCCAGGGGTAGTGAAGTAGCATGACTCGTAGTGATTTTGGCAACAAACCGCAATATGCCTGTCAAGGTGCATATGGGTGTACACACTAAAGAAGCAACAACAGGTGCTATGTTCCATATTTATTGTATCAGGTATTTAGGCAGTTATTTGTATAACTAATAGTGCACTCAGATTTAAACATCTGATGGGACCACTTCCATGTTTTATAAGAAAATTGCATTACATTTCAGTGTCGATAACTACAAAAAGCGACAATAAGATAGGAAAATACAGTTTTTAGGCAGGCTTTACCTTACTGAACAATGGTGCTAATCTCTCTCATGAAGATCTAAGCCAAGTCCTTGAGGTGCTGTATATTAGTATGGTGATATCATGATCACTTATGGCAGTACACTGCATATGTCCTTATGAAACCTTGCTATCACCACCAGACTACTGGAGAGCTTCCAAGCTGATCCACCACTAACACTTTGTTCCAGATACCAGCCTAGACCTGAAAAGATATAAAATGTTTCACTTATATCTAGAAAACAGTAAGATGTATGCAAATGAAGTTAAAATGTGTTAGATATAGTGATTTCCAAATAACATTCAGGCTGCAAGCATAGGAAATAAATATTAAACTTGACAGAGTGACATTCAGAAATGTGAAGTAATAGTCATGTATTAAAGTAATAAATTCATCCTAAAAGTATATGAAGTTTCTATAAGCATATCTGGTCATTTACAGGTTAAATAACTAATCAGGTAGACTATGCATCACAAACTTTAAGGAAATGCAGGGACGGTGAGGTTTGATCATTGATGGAAACATTAGTACATGCCAGTATACAGGAAAGTAAAGCTACAATGTAGTAATAAAGAATATATTACTATAAGCAATCTTATTCATGAGGGAAATAATAATTCTGGATATTGCAAGAGAATACAGCCAAATGTGGCCACACGTATCAACTACAGGTACCAATACATCCTATATCATAAACTAAATGTGAAATTCTGATCCCCAAAACTTGTAAACAAGAATGGAAATTTGCATATGTGGGACATATACAATGTAATTGTTATGATCAAATGTGCAAAAATAATTTCAATGATCTGTTTGAATATTTAAAGTGTATTTTTAAGGGTGTTTGATAGCAATTATTAACCTCAATGGTTCAATAGAATCAGATATCAGCTGATATTACAATACCGCACTCTATCCAAGTACTGAATTGAAATATGTTACCATACATGGGCATATTAATGAAGAAAATAAGATTTTGGGATACATTTAGTGCACACAGCCAGAAATGTGTCTTACAGATTCACTGTAGGTACAATGTCAGCCTATATGATATACTGAATGTGAACTTTGGATCCCAAACATTCTAAAATATGTGAATATTTGTTCATGTGGGATATGTAACCATGCTAAGATCAGTTGTACACAGTTAAACTCAAAATATCTGTTTGAATATATCTTATGCAATCTTTAGAGTGTCAGTTAACAAATATTATTAGTAATTAACAATGCATAAATTAAGATGGATCATTAGAATTCACATAACATCATACAGGCAACAATGCCGCACTTCACTAATCAATATCTTAACCAAATTGAACAATAAAATTGAATGCATTTTGTGTTCAACTTACATCATTTTGCTGTTTTCTTACATCCAAGGGTAAATATACATGTGGGAAGTATATTTTATCCCTTCAAACTGCATTTCATTCTCAGAAAGTTTAAAC